>VXAZ01008700.1:180566-492221 GCA_013399875.1 Gymnorhina tibicen
TTCATTCCTTTCATTACAGCGTGGCGTCATTCCTTTCACTACAACAATTTGGTTTGGCCTGAAGCAATACCTTTGCGAACCTATTCCTGTGGCACCTTCTATGAGAAGGTTTGGGACAGCATTTACAGAAAGTGGTTTTTTTACGTGGCATTTTCTTGACATTTTATACTTTATTGCCCTATTCATATCGTGATCCTAAGTTCCAAAGCTCAGATTGCCACATTCATGAGACCTTAATTGTGTTCAAAGGCTTAGGGACTCATTTATGCTGAGAAAAATGATTCTGTGCATTTTATGGACCAAATGTCTAATGTAGTTTCTGTCAATTCCAGGAAACAAGATTTGAGCGATCTAACTTCCTCTGACTAAAGAACCTGTCAGAACTTCATCAAGGAATCTCCTGGATGTGAAATACCCAGTGATGTGCTTGTTTTATAGTGACATGTGTTACAGTCACACGTGTCTGTGGTCAAAGAGAAGCCCCTGCACCTTGGAGAACATATCCAGGAATTCCAATGAGATCTCCCAAGAGCCAGAAGTGACTAAGTTTTGTTACTCCTGTGTTCCAAACAAACCAAATCCAAGAACAACCTGGACAGTAGATAAAGCTTCTGTGAGGAGCTGCAGGGGTCGCTTCTGTGAGAAGTTGCCAGAAGCTTCCCCCATGTTCAACAAGCCAATGTCAGCTGGCTGCAGGATGGACCCACTGCTGGCCAAGGTTGAGTTCATCAGCATTGCTGGTAGCACCTCTGGGATAACAGGTTTAAGAAGAGGAAAAAACCTGCACAAGAGCAACTGCAACCAGAGGGAGGAGTGAGAATATGAGAGGAACAGCTCTGCAGACACCCAGGTCAGTGAAGAAGAAGGGCAGGAGGTGCTCCAGATTCCAGAACATAGATTCCCCTGCAGCCTGTGGTGCAAGGCTGTGGTGAGGCAGCTGTGCCCCTGCAGCCCATGGGGGTCCATGGTGGAGCAGAGATCTACCAGGGAGAAGACCAAGCTGGAGCAGGTAGATGTACCCAAAGGAGCTTATGATCCCAGGGGGAGCCAGTGCAGGAGCAGGTTTGCTGGCAGAACTTGTGACCCCATGGGGGACCCACTTAGGAACAGTCTGTTCCTGAAGGACTGCAGCCGGTGGTAGAAGAGACCCATGTTGGAGCAGAGCCAGGACAACTGACCCCACCTGACCAAAGGGATATCCCAGATCATATGATGTCTGCTCAGCAATAAATGCTAAGGGAAAAGGGTGTAGGGCATTTATTATGACATTTGTCCTCTAAAACAGCTTCTACATGGGTCAAAGCACTGCTTCCCCAAAAGCAGCTGGACTTTTTCTGCTAATGGGAAATAGAGAATAAATATTTTGTCTTCCTTTGCTTCTGTGCCTGGCCTTTGCTTTTGTGTTATTAAACTGTCTTTATCTTAATCCATGTAAATATCCTATTTTCTCCCCTGCCTGTCAAAGAGGAGAGAGAGCAGCTTGGTAGGCACGTTGTGTTTAGCCAAAGTCAACCCACAACACATCTGTATTTTTCAGATGTTCTCAGGCAGGTCACATTTACATTGCTTACTGATGTTTGAGTCATTATTTTGGATTTGTATTGTGTCATGTCATGAGCTGAGCAACCTGTGTCATAGCTGCTGCTAACGCCATTGAAAAATGCCCTAAAAGAGTGTGATTTAAATATATTTTCATTACTTTGTGTTCAACCAAACTTGTTGCTACTGCTTTCTTGGTTTTCTTTGGCTCCCATACAAAGTAAAATGTGACAGATGAATCATAAAGCTCACCTTGTCCACAGAGTGTTTGAAAGATGAAAGGAAGCATATGCATCTGTTTGTAGGTGACAGTAGAGTTGCAACTGCAGGAGGGGCACTGGTGTTTGCTGTGCTTGAAATGTGTTTTGGCATGTTGATAATGTATTTCAGCATTCTTTATACTGCCTTAAATAAATACGTAAATATATGCTAATGAAGTTTAGTATTTAGGCTTAGAAAATAAAGTCTGTCTACATCTACATCAAAAGAAAGTTCTGAGATGAAATATGTGATGAGGTTAACAGGAAAAATTTCTTAAAGAGTGCCCAAGGAGTTGGTTTGATAGCTCAGCATGGATCTTTATTGGCTTGAAGAAGGAAAATAGCTGCTAACTAGAGAATTAAGTGCAAACTTGGGTAAAGCAGAAGTCATTCTGATGAGAGCTCTACACTGACTTTGGCTGATGTTCTAGGAACCAGATGAAAAGAGCTGAAAACCTTTAATGCCAGTATGCCTCTTCGGAGTGTTCATATTCTTATTAACACAACTGGTTTCTCATTCTATTTCTGTTTTACACAAAGGCCTGAAGATCTGTGTGAACTTGAAGATCAGCACCTCTCTTTCGTTTTATGGGATTAGATCTAGGTTATGTGTGGCAATCCTCTAAATACTGGGGAACTGCAAGACAATGTTGTGGTGCAGCCTTAGGTGGGTTCTCTCAAGCCAATTGATACTTATTATACTAGCTGCACCAGAGTGCAGTAACTCTTGTGTAATGGAATCACAGTAAGCTGGTTTCCCGTTTCAGTTAATAACTTGTGAAAGTAATGTAAGTGCTTTTTGCTGATTAAGCATACGTGACTGCTTGGAAAAAATGTGTGTGCTGTACATAGCAATTCAGCTTCCCTTTCTGTGCTGCATATTCAAGAGCACAACAAAATATTAGTTGCAAGAAGAATAAGATAATAATTGGAATGTTGCTGACTATGGAGAAGGCATCATGTTGAGATGGCAGACACTGTGCTCATTCTGACCAACCTGTCTGGAGCAGATGTCCTTCTGTTGCATCCCCATCCAAATCTGTTGGCACTCTCAGATCTGTTCCTTCCCCTCTGCAGACCTTTGATTTTATGCAGGCAAATAAATTGAGAGCCCCAGTCTTCCCTTTTTGCATTTGGTTCTTGAAGGAGATTGATTGTTCATGAAAGGCTGGCATGTAAGAGGTTCCTGTTCAAGTGACATGAAAGTATTGTGAGATACCTGGAACGACTTAAGCATACTGCACTGAATGTTCTCTCAGTAGCTGCTGTCATGAACTATTTCTCAAACCCTTTAGGTGAAAAGTGAAGAGCTCTTTGGTGCACAGGTACCTCTAGCAGTGCTGTTATGATAAAGTAATATTTACTGGAATAAAGTAATATTTACTGGAATAAAGTAATATTTACTGGAATATTTATCTGCTAAACCCACCATTTGGGGTCAAAATTAAATGAGGTTCTCATCTCTCCTAAAAGGTAAAAAATGTATGTTTTAACTTTTTAAAGTTTCTAGACTCTGCATTTATGGAGACAAAACCTGGTAGAACCTGGAGTTCCACAAGTCCAAGAATAAATAAAACCAACTCAATATTAATTTATATTTTATTAGAAAGTGCTAGATAATAAACTAACAAACCAGTTTTTATCTCTGTTTAAGGGTTCATATTTTATCCTTTCTGAGGGGTATCAGACCTCTACCATGTTGGCATATTCCTAGAGTGAAAATTACTTTTTTTTCAAATTGCTTTATTTAGAGGCTGACTATGAATGTTGGACTAGCCTTGGAAGACCACATTCCTTCTTCCTTTCCTAGCCCTTGACAACAAGTCACCATTTCTACATGCATCATTTATTCATATGTGAAATTGGAATGGTCACACACTCTTTGCTAATAAATTATTTTTGGGAAAGCTGAGTGTGTTTAAAATAATTCACAGTTGATGTTTACCCATTTACAATTGTAAAATGTGTTGTACCCATAAAATACATGCTACATACTTTCCCTTTTTAAGCCCTAAATATAAGCTTGTGTTAGCTGCACAATAAGCACCGGAAAATCTGTTTCTGATTACTTTTTTATGTATTGCCATGATTATTTTAGAAACAAATTGCATATGATCATTTTAGAAACAAATCTTTACAGGGTGTGTTCTTCAGTATTGTCTGAGGTCCTCTGGAGTTCATTTATGCAGATATGGAGCTATCCAGTTCTTCCCAAACACTATGGGTAATATGACTAATTCCAACTCACTTTACAGACAGGGACTGAAGTCTTCAAAGAGTTGTGAACTGTCCACTAATGTGCAAGGGAAGCTCTGCTACAATCTTTGTGTTATCTGTGTCTTAATCTTCTGCAACTGTAGTAAGTGTTGTTTCATCTTAGTCTTTATAACAATTTTGCTACTGCCATTATGGGGATTTGAGGCATGGAGAGGTGGAATGGTGAAGGAAATTTGGGCAGTTCTCTGTATACAAAGTGGTTTCCCATGTTCAGCCTTATTGAACTGAACTATCTGATTTTCCCTTAAATATACCCACTTTAGTACACTAGAAATTTTATAGGAGGCATAACTGTAGAAATCCACAGCATCTGTATCTTTTCCCATAACAAAACCATAAGTGAAAGCCAATACATGAGAGTCTGTAGAGGTACATTTCTTTTAGTGCATACATGTGCTCACAGCTATTCAATCATACCTTGGATGTTTAGTGCAAAATAAATGTAGCTGTAGTGAGGTTCCTGCACTGTTTTGTGGATTGCTTCACTGACTCGCTTTTGTCTTTTTAAAGATCAGAGAGCCCTGTGTTTGGTAATAGAGTGATTTGGAAACTCCTTTGGTGGATTTTTATTGAGGTACTGGGCGTGTGGGATTATAGCACAGGTTTCTGACCACAGCAGTTCTGCTGTTCATTCATGACTGCAAGTACAATGGGAATCAGGCCTGGATTGTGTTCAACTGTAAAAGTCATAGAATGGTTTGGGTTGGAAGGGACTTTAAAGATCATCTCATTCCAACTTCCCTGCTGTGGACAGAAATACCTTCTACTAGATCAGGTTGCCCCAAGCCCTATCCAACCTGGCCTTGAAGATTTCCAGGCATGGGGCAGCCACAGCTTGTCTGTGCAATGCCTCAACACCCTAACAGGGAAGAATTTCTTTCAAATATCTAACAGAAACCTCCTCTCTTCCAGTTTAAAGCTATTTCCTTATGTCCTAACCCTACATGCCCTTGTGACAAATCTCTCAATCTTACTTGAAATCTCCCTTCAGGTACTGGAAGGCTGCCCTGAAGGTCACCCTAAAGCCTTCTCCTGAAGGCTGAACAATCCCAATTCTCTCAACCTTTCTTCACAGAAGAGGTGTTCCACCCCTCTAATCATGTGTCATTCTGAGCTGTGGCACTCTTGGTAACTGCAAGCACCTGGAGTCTGGCAGGGGTGGTGTTTGTGACAGCTGTTGACAATAACAGAGGGAAGTAACTGTTATCTACAGCTGAGCTGACCTCTCAGGACTCCACAGGGATATTAGAAAAAAAGGAAACCTGTTTGTTGTTCTAAATTGCAAAGAGTTTATAACTGGGTTCCACAGGTTGAAAGCATGGAAGATGTATTTGTGTTAGTCACTTGGCTTTTTTATTTTATGAACCAGTTCTGAACAGCAAACACTGTGTAAAACTATTCTGTAATTAGATTTTTGGAATTGAAACAGAGTGAATCATCAAAAGGAAACAACTAAGCAGTGAAGACCTGAACTGAGCAAACCCCTCAATGTCATGTTGGAAACCAGTTGTGAAGGATGGTACAAATGCAGCCTGGATTTGAGTTAGATAACACCAGCCCAGTGACTTTATCCGAGAGGAAAGCAAGTATGAGGCAGAGAGTTTTCTTCTCCTCCTCCTAGAAAGTTTGTGTCCATGTTTATGCAGCAATGTTTAAGGATATGTAAGCTGCTATGTTTGATAGGAGTGGTAACAACAGCACAGAGTGTACCTGCTACAGATTGGAAGTCAGTGTGCTTCAGCATCTGTCCGATTGCTCTGCTAGAATAAGACATTACCTGTTGCTGTTAACAGTAGTTTCATAATATTTCAGCAGCAGCCTGTAGCTATCTGGATTTATCTCTAATCATTATAACTATTCTGTTTTGTAACTGAAAAAGAGTTTTGATGACTGTAGGAGAAGGTAGGTGGGGTTGGGGGGAGTGAGAGAAGGAAGGAATGACCTGGGGGACCCTCTTGTACTGCGAGCTTTTTCCCTCTTTGTTGTCATGTCTGCTGCAGAAGAGGAGATTCAGGGGGTTTTTTTAGGGAGCTATTTTCTGATAGTGTTTTAATGAGAAATCACAGTATGCTGCCATTAAAAGCAGTATGTGCAGTCAGAAGAGTGTATTTTCTTCATCTGTCCCTGCTCCCAAATGTATATCTGATATGCTAGGAAAGGTTTAATAATTTCTTCCAAATATCCTATTTACACTGCTGTGATGAGCCTGCAGGCTTCTTCCCATCAGGATTGCCTTGATTTTACCCTCCTGTGGCATCAGCCTGTGGCTCTCTGTTCTTCAGGTGAGCTCTGCAGCATCTGCTGGCTTCGAAGAGAGCTCTGCACAGTTTGAATGTGTGGTAACACCTTTCTCAAAGCAGAAACTTGGCCCTTTTCTTTGTCTGAGCACCGGTGTGCTGTATAAAAACACTGTAAACTCCTAGCCTGACTTTGGTCATAGTTTATGACTACATCGAACAGTTTACCTCTTCTTTGGCAGAGCTTAAGAAAGGTGAACTCTGCGCTCCCTCTTGTGGTACATGTAGAAATGTGAAGAAAGTTTGGGGAAAAACTACCCTTAACAGTGAGGGAAGTTGAATGTCTCCATTTTACTTAGCATCTTGTGACAGAATTAAGTGAGATTTCTGATATTACCTCAAATGATGCGAAAGGAGAAGGTTTTCTTAGGTTAAAACACAGACCTGAAGCAAATAGCTTTCTAAAGCAAGGCTAAGTGCTGGATTTTATTGTAGCTTTCCAATAGTCAGGGAAATCAGAATTGTGAAATACAGTTAGGTATATGTTCTGCTGATTGATTTTTACATATACACATGAAAGAACAGTGTGGGAATATTTACCTAATACTAGTTAAATTTTTTTAGCTCTTCCTGCAGATCTTTGTGCCATTTTGTGTATTTTTCCCTTTGTATTTTATTAAATCTTCTGCAGGTTCGTAATCCAGTAGCAGAAAATGCATTCATTTTGTGATCCATTAGCTTGCTTGGCCCCAGATTTTACAAAATATTTACATCAGATGTGCAAAGATACTTATACCATAGGTGGAAATGATGTGCACTCTAGAAATGAGAAAAAGAATAGCAACAGAGTACTACACTCCAGATTACTGCAGGTTGCTCTAAGATCTATAAAGACGCTGTGTTTTCTTGGACTCCATAATACCACTTTTGATAATGTTTTTTATCTGGAAATGTTTGTGCCCTCAGAGAAGGACTTTTTTAAACTTTATAGTGAAGCAGTATACAAAGTTATCCGCAGAGTGAGGAGCCTGGTTTGAAGGAGACTTCACTGTTTGTGCGTGTTTAGCTTCATGTCTTTGCCATGGGCTGCAGTGTTATTGCATACACACGTGTGGGAGTGCCCAGAGCCTCCAGGACTTCCAGGTACTCTGCAGTAGTGAACTGGTGCAAAGTCTGGTCTTGAAGTTACTGAGAGGCAAGTGAGGAATGTCAGACAGGTGAGCAGTTATGTAGTTGTTGAAGATGTAACTGGTGTTACCCAGTTATAGGAAAAGAGAAACAGGTCTAGCTCAATTATATGGAACTAACGCAACAGAATGACTGTGGTTTTAGCCCAATAATAGTTTTAAGGAATGATGGTATCACTGCCTAACCGGCTAATACTATCCTGCAGGTTATATCATGACTTCCCCTCTCTGTTGACCATAATTACATCCATTAAATGTCTGCAACCTCCAATCTCATCCAGTATCACCAATAGTCTTGTGGACAATATGTGCCGTTCATATTGGTTAGATATACTGGGATTTTGAGAAGGTGGTTGTGCTGTTTTGGGCTGGGATAATTTTCCCTACAGTAGTTGTTTTGGGCCCATGGTTTGGATTTGTGCTGGATGCAGTGTTGATAACACAGGGATGTTTTTGTTACTGCTGAGCAGGATTTACCCTGAGCCCAGGCCTTCTCTGCTCCTCACCTCACCCCAGCAGCGAGAGGCTGGGGGTGCACAAGGAGCTGGGAGGGGACACAGCCAGGACAGCTGATCCCAACTGACCCGAGGGATATCCCAGGCCATATGGCCTCATCCTCAGCAATACATCTGGGGGAGAAGGAGGAAGGGGGGGACATTTGGAGTGATGGTGTTTGTCTTCCTGAGTCACTGTATATGTAATGGAGCCCTTCTGTCCTGGGGAAGTGGGAAATGAACTCCTTGTTTTGATTTGCTTGTGTGTATAGCTTTTGCTTTCCTATAAACTGTCTTTTTCTCAATTGAGTATTCTCACATTTACCTTTCTCTTTTCCCTATCCCACTGGGCGGCTGTGTGGTGCTTAGTTGCTGTCTGGCATTAAACCACAACAGTGGTGAAAAATTTTACATTAATAAAAGACTCTGTTTTTGATGTGGTTCACTTGGCAGTTCTAAGCAAAACAGCTTTGCATTTCTCTTTGCTGCAGTTTAAAGAATTTGGGTTTGCCACAGAATGCTTATGTAGATATTTGTAATTTTACTGCTGGGTAGAGGAAAAACCATGCAAAGAAATCAATAATTACTTTATCTGGATTAGAAGCTGGGCTTTAGCCCTAAAGTGCTCTAAGCAATGCAAGCATTGAGTGAGCCACTGGGACTCTTATTTTCAGGGAGTACAAGCTGTTGTAAATGTGGAACACCCTGAAGTATCTTGATTTTGCAAGTCACTTAGGAACATCATCCAGGGCACTCTAAAGTGGGTAGGTGTCTCATATTTTTCCAGTGTGTGGCTGTCATGAAGCTGGGGATTTGCAGAGATACAGAAATAAATGTTCCAGTGGTGTGCAGTTTTGCTTAATGACGGGACACGTCTCAAAACATACATGAGACCTACTGGAGTATTGATTGCCCAGGTAACCCCCTTAAACAACCCTTTCATTGTATGAGCAGTAGAAGATGGATGCTTAAGTGAAGAAGTGGGTTACCTACAGAAGTGGATGAAAGATCTCACAGGGAACTGGAGCAACAAAACAAAATAAAAGATGTTCTACTTAATTTAAAAAAAGTCAATCAACCAGATTGAATTTAAATTGTTTCTGTGAAAAACTCATCTCATGGGTGTTAGAGGCGTGAGCTGCTGTTTGCCGTTGTGGTGCAGTTCCAGCGACTATCAGCGTTGGAATGTCCTAACTACGATTTGAAGCCTAGGGGACAGATCTGTTTCTTTCTTCTCATCCTTAAATGACTCAGTGATGCTATCGCCAGGCATTTACACCTCAGGGGGAAGGATTAAACGATTAAAAGAGTGGCCCTGAGGTTACAACAAATAACTGGTACCATGAGATCCTGTTTGAATGCTTTCTCTCTTGGAGATGTTCAGGATACACCTTTGTCCACTGCTGCCAGTACCTGCAAGTAATATGTCTCTTTTTCCACTCTAAAATGAAAACCTGAGTTTCTGATGGGATCATGTGAGTCTAGCAATTGGATCTTTAAAACAGACCCATGAAATAGTGCAGCACTTGTAGTGAGTTATGGGAGTGCTGACAATGCTTCAAACAAAGGCTCTGTCATAACTCTTGCTGCCCATTTCCTGGTGAACACGGACATGTGCTGCTCTCCTTCTTAGTATGGAGGCAAGGGTGTTACAACTATCGAGAAATGAAGCAGAGATTTATTTTTACATTAACCTGCTACATAAATATCTTTTAAACTTTGTGGCTGATTCACAGTCCTCATTAATGGACTAAACTTGCTAGTTTGTCTCTTTATCATGTTGATAAACCTGTTAAATGAAACCCTGAGAAATCAGACAATTTAGTCATGTGGCCAGTGGCAGCTTTTCAGAGCAATGATTTCTAGCTGGGTTGTACGTGCCAAATGTCCAGGCAGCTTGTGCTTATCAGCATCCATTATACTTTTTGTTGACTTGGACCATTAATAACCTGTCAGATTAGGTAATTAGGCTGTCTCTAGTAGCCAGGGAAAATTGTTTTTCCTAACTGATGGTATGGGTTGTGCAGTTGTGCAGATAAGCACTTGGTCAAATGGCAGTTCAGGCGATTTTTAACTGGCCTTGCTGATGAATGCAAAATTACTGCTGAGACATGAGGGCCAGATAACAACAGAGGGATAGGCACGAAATAAAATTACCTGCCACTTTCAAAACTCTCTCCAAATAAGACACTGCTTACTGTTCTGGTTCTGAAAATCTGCAGGTAGGAGCAACCCTATCAATTTCAATGCTGTGATAGTTTTATAAATATTGTTCCCTTCTTTTGAACTAAAATTCATCCCAGACCTGGGGGAATTAGAGGGATTCTCTCTAGGAGGTGTCATTTACTAAAATGACACCTCCTAGTGAGTAAAGCTGGCTGCTGGTAGTACCCACTACTGGTCTGAGATTCTCTTTGTGCAGTGACCTTCTTACTTTGGCACTGATGGAGTCTGTTGTGCCCAGGTGCAGGAAAGGTCTGTTTATTCTCTTGAAGCTGGGATCCCAGCTCCTGGGTGAATGACATTTACCTATTTCTAGAAGCAATTAATCTTCAGTGTGAAAAGCCTGAGTGTTGTGACAGCATCCATCAAATAAGTTTAGTTATGTGAAGACTTTCTGCTGGAATAGGCAAGAAAACTAATTTTCCTAAAAAGCCATTTGGGTTTTCCATGATTAAGGGCTTAACTCCTCAAAGCCTGCTTTATTTGGGCCAACTTAAAAGATGGGTCCAAGAGTCATAGAGGCAACTTTATTCTGAGAGGTTGGTAAGGCGAATGAATGCATGGACAGAAAGCTGTTTTAAGAGAGAATTTAATATACTCGTTCCTCTGAATTGGAATAACGTTTGGGAGGGAAGCAAACCAGCACAAAAATAGTGATTGTCCAGACGTGATTGTACTGATGTTGACAGACTCCCACAATGGGCTGAGATGGTGGCAGCAAAACATGCTCAGCTGCCCTGTCCTTTCGACTCACAGGGACACGGAGCAATTAAGTTGTGCTTGGGTGAAGGAGATGGATGGATGAGTGGCAGAGGGCTGGAACAACCTCTACACTTACAGACCTACAGGGAACATCTTGAAAGAGATGACTTGTTCTGGCTGACACCAACCTCTGCATGCCCATCTTGCAGCCCAGGTGAGTGGAGTGGATCTGCACTCTGGCTGCCTGTATTGAGCCTTGTGCCTCGAGTCCAGATGCTTTACAGAGACTTGTAGCCATCTGCCATCCTTTGCCAGCTGAGAGACCACTGAGATTTATGTGGCATAAACTTAACCGCCTCAAAGTAAAAATACTTCCTGACAGCCAGCCCTGCCTAGGATATATAGTAGAGGAGACTGAAAGCTCCTTCCTCCAGAGAGAGGTCACTGAAAATTATGTGTTTTCCTTGTTCTCTGATGCCTCCTAAGTAGATGTACACAGGGCAGCAGCCAGGCCAGGGATAGGGCTGGTCCTTGCCTTGCAGAAATAGTGTAGGGACCCTAAGAAGAGCTAAGTGTTCCCTGCTTGAGTGCTGGCACATGCCTCAGTGTCCAGGGAATTACATGCTTTTGCACTTTTATGCAGCTCCTGATAGGATGACAAAGATGTCATCCCATCTAAATGTCACTGAAGAAATTTTGCTGAACTGCTGGCTGATAAAAATAGATGTGTTTAAACTGTCTCATTTTGATTTACTGTCTGAGATTCATTGGTGTGGGCTTCAATGCAGCATTAGACATTTACTGTGGGTTCAAGGGTAGGAGACAGTTGATGTGTGGACAACAATCCATTAGAAGCCAGCTTTATCCAGCACTGACATGGTTTAAACCACGGCTGGTTTATGGAAGTGAATGGATTGAGTCTATTGAACTTTTCACTTAAATCAGGAAGAAAATCCCCTTGCTTTGAAGTTCAGCAGTTGGACTTAAACTCCAGCAGTTCTCATCTTTTATTTTCAGGATGGACTTGACTTTTCAGTGCGGTTTTTCCTTAACATAGTTACAGGCTTTGAACGGTTAGCTCATTCAAACAGAGCCTGCACTCCAGCTTCTTTTGCCTTATCTCTAGTCCCCTTGTGGAAGGAGTCCCTGCCCACGGCAGAGGGGTGGAACGAGATGATCTTTAAGATCGCTTCCAACCCAAACCATTCTATGATTCTATGGTTCCCATTGTGGCTTTGCCATGAGGTATCCCCGCGCTGCTCGCAGGCGATGGAGCCCTGGGGGAGCCCGAGCTCCCCCCGCTGCCTTTGAGGAGCGGGCGGCCGCCGAGTCCCGGCGCCGGTGGTTGCGCTGGGCCGAAGCTGCCGCGCGGGGTCGCCCTCGGGCCGCCCGAGCGCCGGAGCCACGGGGTCGCTGCTGCCAACTCCGGCTCCCGCCGAGCCCCCAGCGCCTCCCAGCTTTTGGTGCTCCGCTCGTGGGTTTATGTTTGGGCAGCTTCAAAAATGCCATCGCTGCTGCTGTGCTGCTGCCCGCCTGCTTTTTGTGATCGCCGGAGCTTTAATTGTGTCCGAAAACTTTGCTGCAGCACCCAGAAAAGCAGCTGAAATTATCTTGTTTTGGGCATCAAATGGTGTAATAACTAAGAAAAAACCTAAAAGCAAATGGACACAGGGCAAGAAGGGAGGTGCTGTGTCCTTTCCTATCTAAACTTCTTGTTGTTCAGTCTTTATGAAAACTATGCTATACTTAGTTTCTACAGAAAGTCCAAGGAGGAAAAAGGCAAAAATAAATGGTTTAGTAGAATCTGGGGGCGAATCTTACATAAAACTTAACAGGTTATAGATAGCTCTTATAAAGGTTTCTGTGGTTTAACCCCAGCCAGTAACTAACACAGAGCTGTGGGATGGGGAGGAGAATTGAGAGAAGGGAAAACATGGGTTGGGATAAGAACAGTTTAAGTTTTGAACAGTTCTGGTCAGGAATAAACAAAGGAAGAATAAGTTTAGTGCAATGAAGAAAAATCAGCACCTGTGGCTTGGAGGATAGGGAAAAAACCTGCAAAGTGTAGCCACAGTCCCCAACATCTCAAACTCAGAGGTAACAGAAAGTGCTTACCTAGATCATTCACATTTCAGATCTGTACTTACACCAGAGGCAAATGTACTGGCTCCAGTGTGTATCAGAAGTTAGCAGGTAGAGGAAGGTATAGAAATCTCTAAAAAGATATTACTCCGCTGCAAGGTAAGGAAACAAAGAAACCACTCTTAAACTGCATAATGTATACTGTAAATCATTCCAATACAAAAGGATCACTCAGAAGTGAAGAAAGTACAAGAAAGAGGTGGGACATATACAGGAACACTGAAGTTATTGTTGTTTTACAAGGTGTTAGGAAATAAGAAATTAAAATTCTACTGCAAAGAGATGTTAGCCAACCTGGGGTCCAGCACATCCCCGTACCCTATGAGAGCGACAAAGTTTTTCATGTTCCTGTCTACTGCAGATGGTACCACGATATCACTGTCCAGGGAAGAGAGGTGTCTATTGTTCGCAAAGAGTAAGAAGACTCAATTTTGGACAAAGAATAGAAATTCAGTCAGAGCCCAGGCCAATCAATAATTTTAGAATGGCAATATGTAAAGGACAGGTTGTGCTGGACAGAAGAGTTGCTCAGTGCTTCTTTATTCTCTGGCACTTGACGTCGAATGCTGCAGGATGCTCCTGGATGCATGCATTAAGTGAGGTACTTTTTTGCCACAACATCTCTGTAAAAAGCCAAAAAGAAACAGGATCCATGTATAACCTGCTGGTTTGTCAATGATTCTTGTCTCTGGCATCTGCTCCTATTGGTGTTCCAACTGTGCTAACAGTTGCTTTGTGGCGCAACAACTCCCTAGAAACACACACTGACAAATCCTAGTCCTAGTATTCCCCTCCAGCTCTGTCTTGTGGTTGAGGCAGTGGAAGAAATCACAGTATCACAGAATGGTTTGGGTTGGAAAGGACCTTGAAGATCATCCAGTATCAACTCCCCTGCAATGGGCAGGGATTAGACCAGGTACCTCAGGGCCCCCTCCAGCCTGGTCTCGCACACTTTCAGGGGTGGGGCATCCACAACCTCTCTGAGAAACCTCTGCCAGTGCCTTTCTCCCCTCTGGGTAAAGAATTTCTTCCTAACTAAGATCTAATGTAAGTCTCTCATCTTTAAATTTAAAAGCATTCTGCCTTGTCTTATCACTATTTACCAGTGTAAAAAGTCACTCTCCCTCTTTTGTATAAGCTGTTGAAGTTCTGAAAGGAATTCTTGTATCAGAGATTCAAGTATGTCAGTTGCTGTGTGAAGAAAGGTTGTAAGAAGTTCAGTTTCTGCAAAGCTAAAAGAACACCTATAAAATGTCAGCAGGAAAAAATTATCCTTGTCTTGCATAACCTCTAGCTTAGTTACAGCATTTCACATGTGATTCCATGCATGCCACTGTAGCTTGGTTTTGCAGTTCTTGTACCTCATCACATTCACACACATGCTGTTTTAGAGGCAAAGAATGAAGCATAATAGGAAAGGATTTACATCCCAGTTTAGAGAGAGATTTATTATCCTAGTTTATTTATATTAACTTAAATTGAATTATCTCTCTCTTCTTTTTTGATTACCTTTTTTAGAGTGTCTAAAGTGAACAATTGCCATGATCACAGCTCACATCTGAAAAGAGGCAATTCAAGCAGCCTTATTTGAGGCTCTTTTGCTTAAATAGATTAACAGTATTTCCCATCTTATCTGTTTTTTTCCGGACCTTACGTTCATCTATCTCTGTGTAACTGCCTGCCTGCATTGTGTGTGATGATAATACTGCACAATGTCATTTTGTACACTGGAGGCTGAGAATGTACAGCTGACAAATGAATTGGTCAGACTTGTGCAGAAGAACAGACAATTTCTGGATTAGTTTCCAAGTTTACCGCAATTTTCCTAGTTTACTGCAAGTGTGTTATCTTTTCTTCAAAATTTATCTCCCTATGTGGTTAAACAGATGGTGATAAGGCTTACCTGTAATGCAACTTGTAATGATCCTAAATAATATTACCCCATGCAATCTTGTTATCTCTCTGTCGCAGTACCCAAAAGTCTTTCTGAGCTTATGGAAAGTAAACCAACAGTAATGCCAAATGTATATCAGGTCTTGTTTTAATGATCTCTATCTCAAGTTTTGATCATTATTGTAGTTAAAATCTGGAAAAGTGTGACAAAGAATTTTGCATTCTGCTTTTTCTTAGGTTAGCATGTCTCTATCTATTAATCAAATAATTATTCACTCCAATTTTAGCTCTAGTAAGTTGGTTACACTTATGTAAGTCCTCTATCTTACATTGAGGTCCCTTCAGGATCCAGAAGTCAGAAACCCCTTCAATGTGCAGAAAGACAACAAGAGCATGGGGGGCTGCACCCTGTTTGTGAAAGGTCAGATCTCTCCACTGTTAATTTCACGTGACTTTGGAAAAGGCTTCTGACCAGTTTTCCTTGTGAATAGCAATATGTGTGCATACCTGATTTTTTTCTTGGCACCTTATCTAAACATTATACCTGTGAACAGGAAGTGTTGAACTACCACCAAGGAAAAAGGAGAGTTCTTGTTTGGAAGAATTTCACAGCCACTTTTTGCAGGCAGAAATGAAGATATGAGGGCTGTGGCAAAGGAGAGTCAGACCTAGAAATTGTCTTGAGCTTCATGAAAATGATCAGAAAGAGCCCTTCCCCGTTGCAGAGCACTGCTGGCATACCATTGGTATGTTGTCTGCATTCATCCACTGAAGGCTTTGCCCTGGGCAGCCAAGTAGCACCGCAGGGATATATATGCCTCAACCCTTGCATCTCTGTTAGTTCCCCTCCTTGTCACCCTGAGAATTATATGACATGTCATTTTCTGTCAGCTTCTTTTCTCCTTCAGGGGCACTGAGGCAAATAATTAATTTATCTTGTTTTAGAGAATGTCATTTTGCCATCTCGATAAATTACCCTGGCTGCTGTGTCCCTCCAAGCCATTCAGGCTGCTTCTCTCATAGCACCCCATGTGCCTTCTGGACTTGAATTTGTTTCTTTATTTGTCTGAATATCTTGCATTATCTTTTATTTATTTTACCCCTTTCCTTTTCTTCTCATTTGTTCACAGCTGATAGCTTTAAACTTGCCAGTCATCAGCATCTGATATTTTAGTGTCCATATGCCTCTAGAACTCTTTATAGCTTTGTATCAGTCTATATTGTCCTTCCTAATATGCCCAAGGAAAGCTCACAGTGAATCCTGTCCTTAATATTGAGCCCAAAACAATCCTTGCCCATAGTTGCACACCACAGAACCTGAAGGCCACTTTTCTCTGTCTGCCCCGACAGTCTTACTTCCATCCAATTTGGTCAGTTCTCTGTGGCTTGGAAGACTTCTCAGCAATATGAAGATCTTGAGTCCCATGAGATAATGATCTCATGTTCAGAATATCCCACTGACCTTTTAGCATTACAAAACATGCCCAGTCCAAGTTTTGACATTTCTCAAAAGGAAAAAGAACAAAGTTTTCCCATGAAGATCCATGAAAACTTTGTACATTTGCTGCTTTCCCACAGCTTTTTTCAATGATTTGGAAGGCAGTGCAGCAGGCAGTACCATGAAAACAGCAGCCACCATTATTGGAAAATGACATGTGAGAGATAAGGAAGAGGAGAGAAAGGAGCAGGCTGAAGTAGTGGTAGGTATCAGGTATGGAAACCAGAGAGTAGTTTGTCTACGGACAGCTTCTAACAGCAGCACTGGGTTTGGTAACATCATTGAAAGGGAAGAAAATGGATGGGGCTAGGATCCATTCATTATGATTAGATTTTAGGATTAGATAATCACTGGGTGAAACAGAAGGTTTTGGTTCTGTGAATTTACAGCATGATGACTTTGGTTAATGCATTACTGCTACTTGAAATGCATCTGTTCCTTGTGCCTATGAAATCAGATCTGATGGCTTTAGTGATACCCTCAATTTGGATTGGATTTTGGCCCTGCTATTCCTGTGAACAAAGTTAAAGAACAGTCATACCTTTTCTGTTCAAAATGCACACTTCATCCTGCAGAAAACTTTGAGGAAGACAGGATGGCAGCCAAACTCCTGAGGTGTCAGAAACTTTGCTGCATTTGGTCCTCTTCCTCCCACTCCTCTTTGAAACTGAACGTGTCTGATCTGGAGTCACTCAAAGACAATGAGCATAGAATCCTATGAAAAATTTCATGTCACATTTCAAAGTAGGTCTGCATCTTACTAAGCCTGTAAAAGACCAAAGTGTGAGTAAAGGATTGAGAAGAGAGAGTGAAAGGTAACTATATTCAGGGAGGTGATGGCAGGTGAGGGTTATGTGGGAGGAGGAGAATGAATTCACATTTAAGGATCACTCTGACACTTCATGCCCTGACCTGTGGTGGGTCTAAGTTTAGAGAATAAAGGTAAGATCTGAGAAGGGAAACAGATACAGGAAACAAAGCACATAGAGAATGTGCTACCCTGAAGGTCTTAATTCAGTAGTATGGAGCTGTGGTGCAGCCAGCAGCTGTGACAGCTTAAAGGAAATCACTTAGAGGGATCTAAGTGAGCTTTCCCCAGAGCAGCTTCTCGTTAGTGTCACCAGAGAGACAGAATTATGTAAGTCTGTATTTCAGGTGAAAGAGATGTTAACTTCCAGCAAGGAAGGGTTGTGCTGATGAAGAATTTCTGTTTTAAAAGCCCTGTTATGGACTTAAATTAGCTGCTATCCAGACTCAGCAATTATGGGCATCTTTCTGGGATGTGACCATTTATACATGTAAGGCAGCCGGTGAGAGCAGGGCCAGCATCAGCCTGGTTCTCCTCTTTGCCTGCAGTAAACAAGTGAGCTCTCCCATGTCCCAGTTATACACAGAGGGTTGTAGGCTCTGTTCCCTGGAAGAGCAGAGGCTGTTCTGTTTCTAGGCATTGTGGGTGCAGAAAGCTGTGAAGAGCACATGGTGCTGGATCTCTGGCCCATCATCCTGGCATAGTAATAAGCTTTTTGGCTGGGAGGTACACACAGGAGGTAGGATCACTCCCCTCTAGTATTGCTTCCTCAGCCATAGTTGCGCCAGTCTTGATTCCATGTCTTAGATTAAAAGGAGCAGTCCCTTTCTAATTATCACTTTTTAAGTACTTCCCTCCATCATTGGAGGGAGAAGCATCATTGTGAACAGCCTTGATGGGAGTACTACTCTGCTCAGCTTTACTGTTTTGAGGGAAACTCAGGGTTTACACTGTTAGCCCAAAGTCAATTCTGGTGAAAATTCAGGTGTTGCAGTTTTAATGTGCACTAGTGGTCTGGAGACATCCTTGGCTCTGCCACAGTCTTTAACCCGATTGCCGCAGTGCATGCATTAGAGCCTGTACTAGCAGCCTTGAACAAACAGTTTATATGTGGTGTAACAGAGTAGTTAAGGATTTTGATGTGAGGTATGAAGAAGGCAGCTACTCATTAGAGCTCTCTCCTCCCTCTCTCTGTTTGCCTACCTTATTTCTTGATGGCCTGGGAGAAGTTATGGTGCTTGCACACTCACAGGCAAGGCAAGATCCATCTATCTGCCACATAAAGATGTGCTGTTATGCAAGACAATTCTGAGATTCTCTCAGCAGTGAGCATAGAACACTTTCCAGTTATTTTCTGACACTATGTTTTGGTGGGATATAGAATGGGCTGAAAACTGGATTCAGAATTTAGTAGAAAATTCTTTTCTTGTGTTGCAGCTTTCATTGATACTTCCAATTTTGAAGGAAAAAATAGTGTGAACAGCGAAAACTGTGTAGTCCACATAATAAATCAAGTAGAGACTGGTAAGAAAGAGCCAATACAGAAGAATCCTGCTCACCTGAATCCTGTGATTCTGCTTTAGTCAGATAGACTGATATATCCAGCATAAGAAATTTCCCTTTCAACCTTCTATGTGAAAAAATAAGGGCTCGTTTGTACAGAGTGAAATACAATGCCTGACTATGGCTGACTGTGACTGGGACAGGACAAAAGACTTAAATTCATGAACTCATTCCTGAGCTGTTCCTCACTAGCTAAATCCAGAGTGTCATATGCTCAGAATGTATGTGAGCATCTTGGCTTTCAGCAAAACAAGAATAGGGCCAATATGTGCTTGTTCTCTGGTCTATAAGCACTTGGCATGGAATATGTTGCAGTACTCTGAGCTATCCAATGTAATGGGATTTCCATAAATTTTTTAAATGTAGACTTCATAAATACAGTGTTTGGCCAGTACATCAAATGGATCTGACTTTCCCAAAGTTAAGAGCCTGAGGCTGAGCAAACAGATCATTCCTACATGCTGTAGCATCACACAGGGACTATATAGATCCAAGAGCAGTAACAAAAAGACAAAAGTCGTACTGAAATGAGGTGTGAAGGAACTGGAAAATAATATAAAACCCTAGCGTACAAATTCAGATCAGTTGGCTCTGATCCTACATGAGAAGTGTTTATTCCAGGTCTGTGTTTGACACTTAGTGATGATAGCAGAAAAACAGGGGTCATGAGAAAACTGGATGCACAACCACTTGTGCTTCTGTGCCGGCTTGACCCCTCTAAGTTACTGCTGGTGCTGTGAGTATTTTCTCCAGCTTCCTTTGTTCCACATCTGCATGGAGGTAGGAGTATCTTCCCCAGTGCAGATTGGTAGCATGAACAGGCCATGTTTGTCAGTAGGGGAAAAGTGATATATTTAGTAATCAAACAAAATTGATTAAAGTGTCTGACAAGCTACTGAAACTTTCTGAACAGGCTCAGCCATTTGTTTTCACAGCAGCTTTTACTGACTGGCCTTATTGCAACATCTTGCCTGAACAGTTGTAAAAAGTATTGCATAATGGTGGTGAGTTATACCTTTCTTTTGGGTGAGTTGAGATTTCAAGGATGAATTTCACTGCATTTGCAAACATTGCAGTGCAAGAACACACACATGGTAGTTTTTCTTCTGATGGTTCATTTTGGAATTACATGGCTTGCTTTGTTTTAATGTGGGTTTTCTAATATCATGTAAGCAATTTTATTTATGGACAACTTGTGCTTCATGGATCTTCATCTTTCCTCTATGAATATAAGCAATGATGGGAATTGGGCTAAATTACTTGTTACAAGCATCTTTTTCTGCTTGATAATAATGGTCCATTGATCATTGCTAATCAAAAGCTTATGAGATAGCTGGCTACCTTAATGTGAATGTGAAGTTTGTCAGCTCTTTATTACCTAGGTTATGTACATAATAGCAATTTGTTAAGTTATTCAACCAGAGAGAAGAAATTTATAGCAAGCATAAGGGTAGAAATATTGGCGTCCAGACTGTGTAGGAGCAGGATACAGTTAAGTGTTATGCCAGTATACAAGTCATTAATTTGACGTTACTTAACACAAAAACACTGAAAATACATTTGATTTATATAAGAGAGATCTGATGTTTTGTGAGTTTGTTTTGAAGAAGACGGGTATTTTAGTGAAAAGTCAGAATTTGTATATAAACATTAAGCTGCCTTGGGGGAGGCCAATAAATTTTGTTCTGTGGCTAAGCTGTAAGGTGGGAGACATTTTTGATTATAGAATTTTAATCATTAAAAAATGTTAAGTATGTAATGATTAGTATCTGTGGCTTTTGGAGGATTTTTCACTGACTCTATTCTAGAAATACAAGCAGTTATGGTTAAAATATAATAAATAAAAAATTTGGAGATTACTGGTTTTCATACTGTAATGTAGCTGATGTTGTCTTAAGTTGGAGTAAGCTAAAGTTTATAGCAGAAGCAGAGCAGCTGGATGGAAGGTGGACTCATTTCTATGCTCTTGAAATAACAGTATAGTTACAGGAAATAAAGATTATTCCCAAATAAGAACCAAAAGAAGAGACAAAGGAAGACTGTGGGGGCTGGTGGGCCCATAGCATAAGAAACCAAAGGAGTCCATTGGTGGGACCATCCCTAGGGATAGAAATCCTCCCCAGGTTAGGGTGACAGAAAGGCCTCTCCCAGGATGCTTTGTTTCATTATGTTAATGTACCCCAGTTCTGCTTCCCCAGTTGACCAGATGGCCTCCCCACCCCCTTTATACCTTATCTGGTTTTGCCCTAGAAAATTCTCCCTTCCCTGCTCTCCCAGTGGCCCTTGTTCCTTTGCCACTCCCTCAGAGTTTCCCCATTGGCTCCTGTACCCCAGTCCCGCCTGTGTACCGCCCCTGTGCCCTCAGACCATTGGTCCCTGAGGCTTTCCCCGCCCCCGTATCTAACCTTGGACCCTCCATACCCCTTGGTATTTTGTCACTGGCATCCTTCACGCATGGGGTTGGAATAAACCTCTGCCATGAAAATTCCACACAAGGACCCTTCCTGCCTCTTTGCCGTCGATTGTTGAAGAAGCTGTCCGGTGCGTGAGTGTTTGTGTGAGTGCAGTGGCTTGCTGAGAGACTTTCTGTTGGAGTTGGTTTGGGAGGTCGTAGCACCTTACCAGAACACCCCCCGAAATGGACAAGAAGCCATCAGGATGTTACCTGTGGAGAGCAGTGTCTGGGAGAAGACATTAGATCGAGCATAGAAACAACCTAACTGGAGGGAATTGCCAAGTACTCTTGTTTCCTTCTTTTTTTCCCCTGGTCTTCCTTCCTATGGAGAAGTCTCTAGGAGGGGTAAGATGATGCTGAAAGTAGTATTGCTAAAGAAGGTAACAAAAAGGAACATAAGCAGGGAGTGTGCCCACCCCATTCACTCTCACTGACATATTGTGATAGGACTCTGGAATGGAGGGATGCCTCTGCACACCTGCAGTGCTTCCCTTCTGCTTGGCTCAGAATACCACAAGCAGTCAGAAGCACTTGTCTCTCCCATCCCACTGGCTGCCACTGAGTTGATTAAATGAGTCCTCCTTGAGTGAAGACTGAACTACAACGAACCTGAACACCAAGCCCATAGTTCTAGGTCTTATCTGGATTTTCTGGCAATTCTTGATGCTCAGCCCTTACCTGAGGATGGAACAACAAGATCTTGAAATTAAAGAAGGGTAGAAGGCTGCAAGCCCAAGTCCAGTGATGCAGTGTCTCCTTTCTTCCCTGTCCTTGCTCGGCTGAGGGCAGACTAACCCGTGCATTGCTCTACTGTATCCATCTTGACTGTTATCTTAAAACTCCAAATATCAGCCCACACTGAATAGTGGAGGATGTCTGAAGCTTTTACTTGATTGAGACCTGGCACTTCTTCTTTGATTTATTACTTGAGGTTTCTGAATTTGCCTCCTGAGGAACCACTACTAAGAATATTTAGAGTTTCTTAATCCTGGAAGTTTAAGAAATTCTCACAAATGTGAATGGTTTAAAGATGGAAGAAGTGGAAGCCATAACACAGTTTCCCATAAACTGATGAAAATTTTTCAAATTACAGAACCCCTGGATTTTGGGGATATTTTTGCCATGAGTCCCAATTTGCTGATCACCTCTGCCAGGCTATATACCTCTAAGATCAAACCAAATCTAAACGAAACATTTATGTTTGCATATTATTTATTTTTGATGCTCAATTTAAACAACTAAAATTGTGAGCTAAACATTAAATTAAAACTTTGGAATGAATTAGATCGTGTATGTCTCTGCATGATTGCTTTTATATTAAAAAGTTTACATGAATGCTCTTTCTTCTCTTAAAACCAGATTGACATGCATATTAATGAGACCAGATGTTGACTTCATGCTGTTTCTTTCCAACTAAGAAAATATTTATTTTAACTTAGTTTTTTGCAAGTATTTCTTGTAAAATATATGATGACACTTGGCACATAGAAATGTTCTTACATCGCAAGTCTCTCATTTTATTCTTTCCCTTCTGAGTCTCATTCAGTGGTAGATGAATCAGATTTGGATTGATAGCAGATATCTCAACATAAACTGAACACAATGATATTGAGGAACCTAACAAAATATCAGTAAACCAAAAAAACCTGAGCGTGGAATGCCAGAAGAGTAAGTGCTGTCCAGCTCAAAAGGCAATCTTGGTGTCGTCTTGGCTGTCTTCGGCTACCCCGCTTCATTGCTGTTCAGTCACTGCTGTGACTTTCCTTATTTTCTCTGGTGCCAGAATACTCTACCAGCTCATGTAGAGTTGAAAAATGTTGCATTCAGAACTGTGGGCTTGCAACATGAACAGCTTTTATTTGTGACCTTTTATTTTAAAGACAAATAGAGCTGCCAAAAACTTAGGCATGTTCTTAGACTTGTTGGAGCAGGCTAGGCAGTGCCTAAGAAGAATTCCTTGGATATGGAATGACATAAGAAACAGGAGAAATTCTTCAAAATCAGAACCACACACAGCAAAGGTAACTTCTGATGAGCTTAGAAAGAAGGCCTGTATTTCATAAGTAGACCTAGTCCCTGTAAGATTTCAATCTCAACTGCTTTGGATTTTCAGCTCTAGTAGAACTGTGTGGTTTTACTCTGCATATGATACCTGATTATTCACACATATCACAGTACTTGTCATAACAGCATAATTTTCCTGTGAGAGTTTGATGCCCCTTCATGCCCCTAATCTGGTGAAAAACAACTTCCTATTCTGCAGGGGTTGTAGGCATATGCAAAATATAAGTATGAAGTTCAATAAGAGCCGAAATGCTTCCCATTTTATGTTATTCCCATGTGATTTAATGTCTCATAATGGGCATATTAATCCCTGTTTATGTAAATATTTGGATTGCCCCTCTAGAATAAATATCTTAGCACATTTACTTCCAACAGAGGCTTAATTAAAGGTTTTAA
This sequence comes from Gymnorhina tibicen, assembly GCA_013399875.1. Classification (NCBI taxonomy): domain Eukaryota; kingdom Metazoa; phylum Chordata; class Aves; order Passeriformes; family Artamidae; genus Gymnorhina; species Gymnorhina tibicen. The sequence continues at coordinate 204,305 of VXAZ01008700.1, forward strand.
AAGATCAGTACAAAAGGTACAGAAATATAATATATCTTTTAAAAAGAGAAAAAAATTAATGGTATTAACACTTATTCAGTTCAATTTATTGCATAATGTCAAAGGACACTGTGTATTATATAACAAGTTATGTACTAAGGTTACAGAAATACATTTTTAATTTGAAATTATGAGATCAGTGAGCATTAGCTTTATTTCCAGTGTTTGTTACAGGTAGTAATAGCTTCATTTACATTTTGGGAAATCATTACATTAAAGTCTCACTCAAGCGAATCTTTTTGTGGGGAGTTGCTAGGAGTTCTCTTGTTTAAGGGAACAGAACCAGAATTTACAACGTATGGGAGCTGCTGTTACAATTTTAGAATCTCTTAAGGGCCTGGGGTGTCAGCTCCCCCTAGAAGACAGGACTTTTTACTATGGAATGGAGTGAGTCTATGGAAATGTTTTGATAGAGAAGAGCCATCTGTGAAGGTGGTCAAAGAAAGAGTGGAGAGCAGAAAGACTTTGTGGAAGTAGTTTTTTCAATGGTGGGGGGAAGTACTCCTCTATTTTTGTCAGTGTTTTGAAAAATGTCATCAGCTCTCCAGGACTGTCAACGGGTTTTTGAAGATGGCACATTGGAGAGTGATAGAAAGAGAGCATTTGGCCTGTTCTCACCTAGAAACCCTGCTCCTCTCGCCAACCCCCGACAGCTGAGATTTCACTTCTTCACAAGTCTGTGAGAAAGGAGCAGCAAAACCAGGCCTGGAAGGGGACTGCTGATGGCTGCCCCTGGCATGGGCACATGGGCAGTTGCCTGAGCAGGGAGCGAGCGGGGTAGCCAGCAACCACCCTGCCTGTTCTGCTGCTCCAGGCTACCAGCACTTCCAGCCCCAAGCAGCAAGGGATCCCATCCTGATGAGATCTCCAGAGCCCGTGGTCTGTGTTACAGCATGGCCTTTTCGTATAACACCAGGAGGAATGATTTCACTTTAACAGAGATCCTCTGCAGGCACGGAGGGCAAAATTTGAAGCCTGACAGACTTAGTGACATGCAAGAACAGAGTAATCAGACATCTCATATGGGGCAGGCACACAGGTGTCTGAGCTGTGAGTGGATATTCAGACATGTGGTCACCCTCGAGGGTGAGTTGAAGCTTCTTTAAAGCCTGGACTTTAGTGCACTCTGCACAGCTTAGCACATGGCCCAGTGTCTTTCGGAGGAAGGTGTGGATGTGTGAGAGGTGAGGTAGAAATCTTTGAGGAGCTGAAATCCAGACATAAACTACAGCTATTCCTGTTGAAAAGATGGCATATGTGATGTCCTGGACAACAGTGTGTTATGAATTCAAGTGACTGTTGTTGATTTAAGCTGTAGCTTCATTTCATGACTGGGATTTCCGCCAAGTACAGGTTTTCAGGAAGGTCTTTGTGAAACCAGGGAGACTCCATCAAAATGTGCAAGAAGACAATTCTCTTGCTCTAAAGTTATTAAGCTAATAAGACCCTGTAGGATAGCTCAAGAACCCAAGGGACAGGGGAGGAAGGAAACAAGAAAGCTGGTTTAAGCTGTAGCCAAGGCAAAGGAAGCATGATAAATGAGGTGAAAGTACAGTTGTGTTGTTTTGGCTGCTGCAAGGTGAAAGAATAGCAGACCAATGTATCCCAGCTGGGGAGGATGAGGAGCAAATAGACTTGTGAGTGAGCTCGTGAGGTTTGGAAGCCAACTTATTAGGTACAACAGCAAGTTTCTCTCTTGGATTTTTAAAGCCTTTACAGCTCTTATTGAGAACTAGGTGAGAATTTGAACTTTTAGAAAGACTTGGGGGAAAGACAAGGTATTTCTGAGTGTATTACTGCCACTAGGAGACACATTTTTCACTTCTGGGGTAGGAAGGCCTCAAGGACATGGCCATAAAGCTGGTTGGGTCCATTACCCATGAAATGATTTTCCTGAGCCCAGATCTGGTTGAGATATTGATGGGCCCTTTCTGCAGGCAAGTAAATGGGATCCTAAGCACTGTCAGGCAATGTGTATTCTTAGGTTCCATGAACATGAATTGTCACTGTTTTGGGCTTGTAATATAAGAGAGAATGAAACCCTTACTATGGAAGTTATCTTTTCTAGGGGAAGTTCTTGGATGGAATTGCTCATCAGTTGAGTAAAAAAACCCCCTGCCACTAAACTTCAGAGTGAAAACAGCTGTTGGCCAGTAATTTTTTAGAGACTTCTCCCAAGTTTATGCCTGGCTCCTGATAAAGTGAGTGAAGTGCTCCTGATACTAACAGTAATCTGTGCAGCTGGCCTCAGATTTGTGCCGAGGTGACTGTATGTTGCATATGGTTTTTAAACTAAAGCAGAGCATCTCTGCCTTATTCTTTAGAAGTCTATCTTGTTCTGTGTTAAGTGTTGCTTTCCTATAAATCTCAACCGTTGAGATATATGTAGCTGACGCTGGGTTTTGAAAGACAGCAGAGACTGATTGGGCCTTTCTCCAGAAATTAGTTATGGTTGAGGATGAGGAGAGGATAGAAATAGCACATGCTGAATGTGAGGGAAACAGTGCTCACACCAAGGAATTCATGAACTGTTGCAAGAACACACATCCAACCTAAAATATTTTAGATATACTGTCAAGTTAGTAGTATCCCTGGTTTTTACTCTTGATCGACTTTTCCCACTGTGTAATTCCACTTCCAGCTGTCAGTAACTTTTCCATCCTTTCAACATTTGGTTGACATTCCTTCACCTTTATTCTACCTTGTCAGTGCAGGATTCTTCTAGGGTGATAGCTTGTGCTTAGCTCTCTGCATACTGAGTTAATCACATACTCTCTGTCACTCCCCTGAAGTCATCAGGAATGAAGTTATCCTTTAATTATGGAGAGAGATGTGCCTTTTCAATGCTTCAATGAGCCTCGTGTTGCTGACATTGAACCTTTAGGCAGTTGGGAATATCTTATTCAGAACACTTTAAAGAAGGATTCTGGTTATTTTAAAAATACCATTCATTTCTCATACTTTTGAAAGACTTCCTTTTACAAAATATCCCTTCTTTGTAAAAAGACACCAAATGGCCAGCCAAAAATATTTTCAGTGTCTACAGTTTTTAAGAAGTGTGGTTAATACATGAGTGCCCAGGGGAGTGTCATGGGAGAGTGAGGCTGGTGTGGTAATTGCTGACCATGTGTAAGACTGAGGTTTGAAGGAATATTAACAGGAGATTGCTGCTTACAGCCATCCACATTTCCTCTCCTTTGCATCTTGGAGATGCAAGGAGAATGAGCAATTAGAACTTTCATTGCAGCTTTATTTATTTGGCCTGGTTTCTGCACTGTACAGGGTTAATCTCATCTTCTGACAATCTTCTAAGGGGGTCTTGAAGTGTTCAGGTAGTTGCTGCCAGAATTTTGCTGCCTTGGAGTATTTGGAGAAGCCCGTTAAATCACAGTATTACTGCAGAAGAGCTGGAAGGAGTGTAGTGAGGCCATCATAAGATCTAGGACAAGGAGACTGACTTTATGGTATCAGTACTCACTGGAGGGTACAGCTAAACTCCCATCTATGGCCCTGCACAACAGGCTTGTGATCCTGATTCTGGATCAAGATGAAGACTCCTTCTTTTGTCCTGCAGCAACTCTACAGTGATGGCACTGGAACCATTTAAAAAGACTGGGATTTATACAGAGATACTTTGCTTTGAATCAAGTTAAATTTAACTGCAGTGAATTTTCAAGCTGGTTATAATTAAGCACAGTTTTTAAGTCTGTTTTTCACTATAGCTATGGCAAAATACCTTGGATGGCTCCTGCATGCTATGTGAGCACCTGAATCTCTGTATAAAAGTCACTGTACAGCCTGCCTCTAAGAAGTGTGTCAATATTTTGTAAAGAATAACTACAATAGGAAATTATATGTAATCAGGTATAGAATGCCTGATTTTTGTTTTAAAATGATGTTTCAGACTTCAGAATAAATTCCAGTGTTGATTACAAAGTGAACTAATTTCTACAGAACTGAGTTGGTCAAGAGAGATCTTGGTGCTTGGAAAACTATCCTGGCAAACATATGTGAAACCCTCTTCAGAGCTGAGAAGAAAAACAATGTGTTTTCAGATTTTTCTTTTCTTCCTAGATTTTTCTCTCTCTAGATGAATTAGAAGATATGATAGCTTGCTGGTTTTGTGATATAGTGCAACTAGAAACTTCTGGTTTTCTGTTGTTTGGAATACTGCAAAGGGAAGCAAAATCATTTGGGGTTGAAATTAGTAGTTCAAGCCGAAATAAATTATTAATTTATATTGAATGTATATACACAAACACATTTAGATACATGTTAAAGTATATACTTTTTAAAAATAAATTGCCTCAGGTTTACCTGGAGCATTTTTTCCCTCTCCCCACTGAACCATTGATCTAAAAATTCTGTTATTCACACTTCTCTATTGATAAGGGACATTTGAATTTGTCAGATCCTAAGGTTTGTAATGAAATTACATCATATTATAATAGCTTCTCCTCAGCAATTCCTCTTTAGGGCTTTTCTTTAGAAAAAGAAAATGTCTTAGAAATCTGACCTTTTAAATCTATGGATCCTGTGTTATCAACTTCACCCTGAACTAAAACTTCACCACATAGTTCAGCAAAAACTTAGATTTCAGAAAGTATCTTAAGGCAGCTGCCTGGCTTCCCCTTTAGGCATATATGGCTCTTACTCCAACTCAAATCATAATGGTGGAAATGTTGTAATTTCCTCTTCACTTCTGTTTTAGTAACCTTTTCATCAAACATGAGGAATTACATGTCTTTGGTCTTCAAATAGTGTTATCCGTAGGCAGTAAGGAGAAAAATGCAGTTCTGCCTTGAAAATCTTATCACCTCGCTTTCAGATTCTTCGCTTTTCTTGTATCTGCCTGTCTTTTAATCCTTTGTGACTGAGCATGTACTAGAACACAATTATTTATGTAAAGTACAGGAAAGAGCTGTAAAGTAAGAGTTCAAAGGTAGATTATAATTCAAAATAAATCAGGCCTTTATTTGCAGCTGGTTTAAAAAAATGAAAATGAAATGCAAATAATCATTGTTTCCTCCCTGTAATAATTCTGAAAAATAGAATAATATTTATATTTTAGATATTGACTTTGCTTTGTTTTTAAATCTTAAAAATACACTTAAATGGACAAGGCTATTAGGAAGCATTTTTAAAATGTGTGGCTTCCAGTTAATTTTCTATAAAGAGGATACAGTCCTGGGTACTGGGGCCTCAGTGGGGAAAAACAGTTTAAGAGCTCTTGGAGTACCAGAGACCTCTTCAGGCCCTAGGTAATGGAACAGTCTTTACTCAGATGCAGCTGACTCGAGAGTCAGTCAGACTTGAGTGACTTGAATGGAAATAGTATTTATATTTCCTCTCCAACCTGGCTTCTAAAAAAGGTTTTCCTCTACTGCTTGGGTCCATCCAGTCTCCTGCACAATCTCTACTCATAGTGAGAAGCCAACCCTGAGAGTGGCCAGAGGTTTTACATCTCTTGCCATGTTCCTCTGAATTTTGTCCATTGGCTGATGTTGAGGGGCAATTTGTTTCTCCAAAACAGAGGCAAAATTTCCCCTTAGCAGGCAGGCATTGGGCAGGGATCCATAGTACCTGGCAATGCCTGACTACCATGTGTCTTACAATTTGGGCATCTTCTGATACAGCTTTAGCGCACCACAGAGGAAGGTGACAACTGAGTACATTCTGTACCTGGATCATCATCACTTCTTGCCCCCGAACGAAGGACTTTTGCCTGTGAATGTCAGAGCAATACTGAAATAAGAAATGGTTTAGCACTGAGAATCTCCTGCTGCCTCTGTTTCAGCATTCCTATCCCAAAAGAAGAGTTATCCAAGTAGTGTGTGATGGTAGCAAGAAATATTGAACTGGGGAGGCAGTCCTAATGCTCTACCAGGTACTGTAAGGAGCACAGCAAAACAATTAATGAGACCTAGTCCTACCTCTGTCAAAACCAGGTCTGTTGGGCTGCACAGTTTCTTCTTTTTTGGAATATTCTGCTCTGCAGCATGTTGCCATGCAGAGTCATCAGCAAATGAGTAGCAGATGGAGCAGTGACACATTTTATCTTGCAGCAGCAGGGATATTGTATGTGCTATGAGAATTCAGAGAAGTAAGTTTCATGCAAGTAGGTGATGAAATTTCTTTTTCTGCAGAATTGCAGATGGACAAACAGAGAGAAAAGTGATTTTCTCAAGCAAGGCAGTAACAAAGAATGAAATGTTCAAGAAGTTAAAATTAAAACCCCTGATATGGGAAAGATATGCAACTCTGCCTCCTGTGCCCAACTGCTAGACCATGCCTTAGCTTTTTGTTTCAGACAATATCCTTTCCATCAGGCCTTTATGAACTGATAACTAGAGCTACTGTACTTCAAAAGTCAGATGCTGCCTGTCATCAAGAGCAGTTAGTCCATACCCTGGGCTTTGTATAAATTGATTCGTCCTCCCCTCATTATATATACTAGATAGACATCATAAAAGAAAATCTGAAAAGTAATACAAGCTGAGGCTTTTTCAGGATTGTTTGGTTTCTGGGTTCTGCTCACATATGCCTTTTTCTCCTCTAAGCTCCATGTACCATAATATTTACTAGAATACTTAGACTGGAAATTGCTGATTGTGAAGTTGAAGCCTGAGGCTGCATCCTGAAGCTAACTAGACTGTGAGAAAGAGTGAAGCAGACATAACAAAGCCAGGTCTGTGTTTTTCCAGATAACATCTAACTCCTGAAAATGCAGTCATTGTCCGAGGTTTAACTTACGCTAGGCTTTGCAGTAAGATATCTGTTTTCCTCTATTAGCAGACATGTAGGGGGATGTTTTCGGCCTGGTTTGTGTGGGTAGTGCCTTCCTTTCATTTTCACCCTGACATTCATGTTGCATCCAGGGATTTGGCAGGTATTTTTTCTCAATGACTGTATTGATCTGTGTGGAGAAAGCATATGCAGTTGGCAGCATGCTGTGTGCCTTGCTGTTTACCAGGCACAGGGCTCATCCATGGCTGTCAATTTGCTGTGCAGTGCTGTGCAGTATTGGTGCATTTGGGCCAATGCATCCAAAAATTATCTCAGCCCTCCCAGGGTCTGCTTACTCTTGAGACAGGGCCTGTTCAGACAAAGAGAGATCTGACAAGGTACTGGTAACAGCAGGGAATGGGTTACCATAATCCAGCTGTCCCTTTTAATCCTATATCCCAGTCTGTGCTCTGTCTTCTACTATAATTAATATCCTCCTCCAGTGCATGACATAAGTCATAATTAAATAGTCTATTCTCCTCGCTTGCCCTATTGTGTGTCATCCTTGGTGCACATAGGGCTGTGATTTATAACAATAGACATATTGGGAACCATGTGCTGGTGTGCAAGCTGTCATGCTGTGCAGAGAGGGAGATGCTGGCAGCCAGAGCCAAGCCTGACACTTTCTGAATGTAAAGGTGTGACTGCATTGCATCACCAGAGTCTCTTTGAAGTCTGCAGTGTGAAACATGGTGACTTACCAGGAGGGGACAGAAGGTAGCAGGAGCAGGACATGCATGTCAGCTCTAAGGCTTCTCAGACAGTAAGGATGCCATGGAGAGAAAGTGCTTCCCTCTCTTCAGCCCGGAGTCACAAATACTGGCCAAAGCAAATTCCCAGTTCCATTTGGGACAGAGGATCCTTAGCAATATCTTGATGATCTTTCTGCTGATTGTGATCTCGTAAGAAATGGTTGGATTTTATTCATGGTTCAATACTTTGTTAAAGCACACAGAAAAGTAGCCAAAGTGCCTACCAGACACACAAGACTGTGCGTAGCAACTGTGAAACCTCATAGTTCTGCTGCAGCTAAGCAGAGTGTAAACAGATGTTTTTCAAAAATGCCAGCTCTTAGCAGCAAATAGCAGAGACATTGCTAGTCATGGAGTTCTGAGTGCTTCTGGAATCTGACAAGTTCTTATAGAAAAAGCTGGTGGAAAGGAAGAGACAGCCCTTTTTATCCAGAGAATGGTATCACATAGAACTGTTACCAGAACCTTAACCTTACCAGATTAAGGAAGGTATGGGGCAGAAGCTTTAACTTTCTTCCAAATGACCTAGCATATTTTGAGAAGTCATTTCGGAGGTTTCATTCAGAGACAAACATTCAGTGTGGTCAGGGAAGGTCTCACTCACTTCCATCACCAGCTGGTCCTTTCTGGGAGTGGATGATTGATACAGAGCCTCAAAGAGCATGACAGTGTGCCCAGGGTTTCCATAGTGCTTTGTAGTGGACTTCTCTCCTGCTTTACAGGTAGGGAATGAAATTATCGAACAGCAAGGTGCTTTGCCTTGTCACCAGCATAGTCAAGATTACTGCCTACCCCACTGGCAGCACTGCCAAGTAGTGGCCAGTTCAGTTCTGAGCGCAGGCAATCCTCTCGGAGATCCTCCAGCACTGAAGGTGAGGCTGCCCACAACAATCCTGAGTTTTCTGAGCAGACGAGGGCAGGCTCCTGGCTGCTGCCAGGAACTCTCCAGCATTAACACAGAGAGCCCTTGGCTTCTCATCTTTTGTGAGTTACAACCTGGAAGGCAAACCATTGGAAACCCTCCTCTGATCTCTGTGTCGTATGTGCAATCAGACAAAACTCTCACAAAGAGATTTTCTTCCTTACGTTTCTTTGTGCAGTCTGTCCCACTGTCTGCTGGGAAAAGAGAAGTTGTTCACTGATTTAAAAAAAAAATTAAAGAGATCCCTTTCTACTGTTTCTAGCTCTTCTTCTGTGCAGTGGCGACTGAAATCCTTTTCAAAACTGACTCCTAACGTTGTCGTTAATATCTCTGGCATAGTTGAGAGGAATGAAGGATGAGTTTAAATTGAACATTAATCTCAGATTAGTCTGGTTTAGTAAAAAAAAAAAGACAACTGTATAACTTCTGAAAACCAAAGGGAGACAGAAAACTATTAATTTAGATGTAAATCACTTTAAAGGGCTTGTTCTGGGTTGGAATTTAGTTGATGTTAAATTTGTCAGCTTACAAATGAGGGAGGAAGAGAAAGGGGAGGGGAGAGAGAGTTATTGCAGGACTGCTTTCAGAAGTCTTATAATCTTATAATCTATTTCTTTGTATATTTAGAACAAAGTGAAATCTTACTTTGTGGTACTACTGAAGATTTCTCTAAAAGAAGAGGAAGGAATATTTGCCTTCCAGTGCTTGCTTTGAAATTCTGAGCTTATTAGAGCCCTGAATCAATATTCAGTGCAATTTCATTACCAGTTGAGTGATTTGGATTTTTCATTCAAAGTGATTATTTCCCTCCCTCTAGCATTCAGAGAGATTCTTAAATAGTTGTTTCCTCCAGACTGATCAAAATATTAGTGGAGGTTTGTGAAGTTTGGACCTGCTGCTCAGCACCAGATTCATTAATCATTTGGGTTTCTGACAGATGTTAACCAAAGAAGCTGCACGTTAAAACTTCTCCATAGTGATCAACACATAAAAGTATTAGGAATGGGGAGGAATAGCACAGAATATATAATGTGCTGTGGATGTGTAACTGAAACAGCTAAAACAACTAGGAAATAAAATATGAAACTGCAGCTTGAGAAGATTGGTTATAACTTTTGAGGACTATTTAAAAATTTAATTTTTTAAATGATTATAAGAGTTTGCTCTGAATTTTTCTAATAAATATGCAGTGAGAATACAAAATTTAGCATTTTATATACAAGCCTGGAATTAACTTGTACAAAATTCCTATGATAAAAAATAGATTTCTTTTATACTTCAGGCAGAGGTGCTGCCAATTCTTTTGAAATTTCCACGGTTACTAAGAAAAAGTCATTATTTATTATGAGACAAGTGTAATAGATCATAGTCACTTAAACCTGCAGGAAACACATTTATTAGGGCTTAATCCCTACTATTAAGTAATCATAGGGAATTTGCTATTAAAGCATTGTCAATCATGATCTCTAAAAAGCAATGTATGCTGACTGTGCTCTTTCAGTGTTCACTGCAGAGAGAGCAGGCAAAACATAAGTTCTAGGTATGTATGGGTTCAAAGTAGAGCCTCTTGGGAGCAGTCTGCATAGTCAGTCCTTGACCCAGGCATCAAACTGCTCACTTCTGTGTGAGTTTCTCAGCCTGAAGAAAGGCTGGGCCCTAAGTCAGCATGTGGGATCAGGCTCATAACCTGTTCAGGGGGGAAATATGCTGTGGTGGCAGCTGTGGCTGCAGTGAATCACACAGAGGGGTAGTCCTACATGGCAGACAACACAGCTCTTCGTAAATGCTGCAGTGTGGTGTGATGCCCATCCATGTAGGGGGTGGGCACACCACAGTCCACCTGGAATGTGCCCCCATCAACAACCAAGCGCTGTTGGCCATTGTCACTTGATCAATGTGACAGTGGGCACTGGCAGTTAGATGTGTGACAGGTGGGCTTTTGGTCATATATTGTGGGCTGGGGGAGAAGGTGCAGTTGTGAACCTTGCTAAATACTGAAATACACCCCCTGGAGCCAGGGACTCACGGCTGGCCTCATATGAAACATATTCTATCTGTTCATCAGCCCTACAGCAAGGACACAGCAGAGCCCCTCACAGGCAGGAGTTTTTGTGCTTCAGACCTCATTCTGCAGTATAAAGTCATTATTTCATTATTGGAAGGCACGGTTCCTGAAAGGCTAGGGCCTCATTTCCATGAGATTTTTGGCTATAAATAACCTGGGTGTTAATGAAGTAATGTATGTCTTAATAAGTGTATTTCTTTGGAGGCATACTGAACTCTCGTCTCCCTGGATTTCCGCATGTTGTAAGGAAGAATTGATTTAAATTTGAGTATGAAGAAGGGTTTACAAGAGCAAGTAACTGGGCAGCACTAAGCAGTAAGTGGCAGTGTGAGCTAAGGACAAAATACTTTGACCAGTATGTCCTTTTTGACAGCCTTACTCTCAGGAGTTGGATCCTACTTGACAGCTGTCAAGGACAGCGTAACGGGAAACAAGCAGAAATCTTCAAGAGGGACAACATATGGATATCTTGCTGCTGGCCCATCCTGAAGGGTGGAGATTGGCATTTATGTAATGGCATTCAAACAGCATCCTGAGTAATGTTTGAGTTCTGTCCCTCAGGCATTTTATAAAATCAGAGGACCATAGAATTGTTTAAGTAGGAAAAGAGCTCTAAAATGATAAAGTCCAGCTGTTAACCCAGCACTGCCAAGCCCACCACTAAACCATGTCTGCAGGTGTCATATCTACACATATTTTAAATATTTCGGGGATGGTGACTCAATCACTGCTTTGGGCAGCCGATTTCAGTGCTTGATCACCCTTTCAGTGAAGGAATTTTTCCTAATATCTAATCTAAACCTCCTCTTTTTGTAACTTGAGGCTGTTTCCTCTTGTCCTCTTTCTTGTTACTTGGGAAGAGAGACTAAACCCCGTCCAGGTACACCCTTCTGTCAGGGAGTTTTAGAGAGCAATAAGGTCCCCCCGAGTCTCCTTTTTGCCAGGCAGAATACCCCCAGCTCTCTCAGTCACTCCTCATCAAACCTGTGCTCCAGCCCCTTCCCCAGCTCTGTTGCCCTTCTCTGGACATGCTGCAGCACCTCAATGTCTTTCTTGTAGTGAACGACCCAATGCTGAACGCAGGATCTGAGGTGTGGCCTTTCCACTGCCCAGCTCTTGGGACGGTCACTGCCCTGGTACTTTAGTTCACCATATCCTCTTTCCAGCCCTTTTTGGAGATGGGCATAACATTTGCCAGCCTCTAGGGACCTCCTTGGTTAGCCAGGATTGCTGGTAACCAAAGGAAAGTGGCTAGGACAGCTCAGCTGCCAGCGCTCTCCTGCCAGTACCCATGGGTGGATTTCACATTAAGTCATTCTTCTGATGGCATTTTGATTTCATTCTTGTTTGTTTTAATACAGTCTGAATTAAATTCTCAATTGCACTAAAATATTTTCCCCTTCTTTGACAGCATGTCAGAGGCTACAAAGCATGTTCTTATTAAGTGCTCTTATTACTGTCAGAATGACATTGAATGTCTTAGGTTGAGTGAGGAGAAGGTCTTTTCTTGGGGGCAGTTTTGTGCTCAGAATTCCACAGAAGTAAAGTCTGCTGAAATAAATGCTTCTTTTCAACAGTGTCTGGAAAATAAATATCTAGTGTGATCATCCAACTGTGGCTGTAATTCACATTTAATTCTCCCACCAGATCCGGGGAATCGGAGACAGAGACTGAAAAGACTATTATGCTATCTACAGTCTTTCATCTACAATCTTTTCATTGACTAATAGCAGGATTAAAATCAGTCTGTTACTCCTTCTCTCCCTATTTCCTACCGTCTTATTAAATCTTATAGATGGCTTCAAGCAGAAAGAATATAATTTTTTTTAATAAAAAAGACTGATTCACAGTTAGAAAGTATAAGGCTATGTAATGTTAAAAATAGATGCAGACCCCTGTGTCAGTCCTGTTTCTGGTTCAAAGCTGTGCTTCTACTCCTGCATCTTTCATAAGAAACACTTGGTTTAGCCTGGTAGGGATGGAGTATATTGACATCAGTGGCATGAGCATAACTGAGATGAATTTAATTCTGCTCCTCACACCACTTCTTTCTTCAATCTATATTTCACTTCAGAAACTTGATTTTGTGTCAGGCAGTGTTGCATGTGGTTAAGGGTTCCAGCATTTTATTGCTCCTGCCTAGATGATATTACTAATGTTTCAAGGAGTGCTGTAAAGCATGAAAGCAAGACATAAATCTCTAAAGGTAGCCTAGCTGCTGTAAAAAAATAAGTGCCAACTATTTGAATGTCCTGCAACGATGTTAGAAAATAACTTTGACTAATTGACTGCTAATCCTGCTGATTGAAAATGCGAGATAGATTCATATTAGCCTGATGAAATCTAACAGGCAAGTTACCTTCTTGGTCTTACAGTTGTGCTATGCAACAAGGGAAAACTAGAAGGAAGAAACACATGCCAGTTTTTTGAGCTGACACTGGGCTATCAGTTGGAGCTGGCCAAAAGGCAGATATCCCATGTTGTAAACCACCTTTTTTTTTAAATTATATTTTGTGTCAGTTTGAATCAGACTGCTACTAAATATTTTGACACTTCCTATGAACTGGATATCCTGGCAAAATATCATTCTGTAAATGCTGAAATATGTCATTGTAAATTTACTCCCCTTGGCCCACACTGCTTTTGGGCAAAATGTGTTTCTCTTTCTCAGCATCAGCACTGCTGACACGAGCTGTGAAACAGGCAGGAGTAGCTGGGGGGCTGATGATCCAGTGCTTGTTCAATGGAATGTGCTGTGAGCTGTTGGCCCTGCAGGCTCCTGGGTGTCAGCCAGGCAGGTGTCAAGGCAGTGCCACTGCTGGCTGAACCTGCTCCATCTCCTCCTGTGCTTCCCTTCCTCCCTTGTTTACTCACTTTGCTGCTCTTGCTGTCTCTGGTCTTTGCCTGTTTGTCATTCAGGACTCTTTTTTGAGATAAGGAGTCCTGGGTTGCTGATTGTAGGCCCGTCCTCTGCATGCACACTCGGTGTCACCTTGGCTTACAGTGGTCCTTGGCTTCTGTGGCCTGTCCACACTGAGTAAGTTCTTTGTACCTTTGCACTTCATTGCAGCCTAGGTTTCACCACTAGGTCTTTTCTTGGGGTTGTCCAAAGTCAATCAAACCCAGTTTGATAAAGGTATTTTTTCATTCATGGAGAGTAGTTTAGGTGAACTTTTTTTCTACAGAAAGTTCCTGTCTACATTGTGTGCCATTCTAGGAGTTGTATTAGATCAGTATTGCTTTCAAACCTACTCTACTTTTGGGAAACTTTTTTTCCTGTGGACCTTGTTCCTTGAAATCCCATCTCATCTCAGCCTCAGGTTCATCTTCTGTGCTTTGTATTGTTCATTCACATGTTCCCTCTGACATTTTAGGCTCTGTCAAGAGTGAAGGGTTGTGGAACACACAGTTGTTTTCATTAATGTAGGTGCTGCCCTGACCATGCTGGTGACTTGCAGAGTCTGATTTCCATGGTATTATCATCTCCATTTGTGCCCATCTGTATTGTGCAGTCTGGCCCATTGCAGCTGGAGCTGACGGGAAGGTCGGGAACTGTAGCCCTGTAATTGAGACTGAAATATCTGACAGGCAGGTGCTGCACTTCACTTCGACTGGTTCAAGGCGGAGAGATTACTTCCTTACTTTCCTGAAGATGCTTGCACAGCTAACTAAAAAAACCCTAAATTCCAAACCAAAATCAAACCCCAAACCAACAAAAAGACCCAGAAAACATCCTGAAGTGATGCTTGATTACTTTTGGCTCATGCAATGTTAATTACTTTGGCTGGTTAGTTTGGAATATAAAAATTATGATCTTCACTCTTTAATGAGAAACATCCTGCCAATGATAAAAAGCAGAGACACTGTTTACAGGTTGGCATATAATGGCAGGTTCACTTAAATTCTCATAAGTTACTGAAGGATTTCTGTGCCAACCTCAAGTCGTGCTCCCAATCCCCAGCTGCCACCGCACATCATCAGCTGCCTGGCTTGCAGTGCATGCCAGAGGCACTAAAAAAAATTATAATTGAAGATTTATAAGGTATTATTTTGCAAATTATTCTGTTTTCCTTTTTAATTTTGTTATATGTTAGACCATGTTGCCTGACACATCACTAATAGTAACTGCTAATGTTTCACTAATTCTGGCAGTCCTCCTGTTCCCAGCAGGAGACATTTTAATCTTGATAAAGTGACTCAAAATTGCTGTTGGTAATTTAAGATTTGAAATCAAAATATTTCATTTACTATAATATGACACCTCATATTTTGGAAATGATGGCTTTGTGACCACTATAAATTATATAAAACAGGAAATTAATATTTCCAGATAAAAAGGGAGATTTTTCCATTTTTGTTTAGCTTGCTCCACCTGCTGTGATTGCTGTGCTCTCTGACTTTGCCCTAAAGGCTAATTTCCCCAGCAGGTTTGGCTGAAAATACTAAAAAAATAGTACAAGTTGCTACCATCACAGTCTGCTAGGACATACCTAAACTTTGGCTCAGGTCTGACCTGAAGGTAAGAGCAGAAGGCTGCAGAGCTAAGGATGCTTCCGAGCAGATGGATCTAACTTGTCATTTCCAACAAAGGTAAGTACAACTGCTAAGAAAGGAGAACACTTAAGGCTGCTGGACAAGGCTGCCATTAGGTGATAAGATGCAAAGGCCAACAACAACTATTTTGCTTGTACTATTTAATAAGCTGTACTCAAAATGGCACAGAGAAAAGGGGAAATTAAATGTATTCAACCAAGACAATGCACAAGATGATTGCACACTGAATCTTTGATGTGGCGGAAAATGGAGTAAGCTGAAGAATTTCAATGAGTGTGAAGTGGGAAGGTATAGGTGGAAAAGGGAGATGGGGCAAGACCTGAAGACAAAGTGTGTCTTTCCAGCTAGAACTGTCACAAGAGGAAAAAACAAGTGATTCCAATGTGGGAGAAGTGTGGGTCCGTGACACACTTGGCATTTTATATATGAAGGTGCTATTTTACACCATTCCATGCTAGATTTGACCTAAGTTTTTTCCTTTATTATTGGTAGAGTATTTTTAATTTGCCTTCTTGGTTTTAATCAAACTATAGCACTTTTATAGCCAGATATAGAGCACTGATGTGGACAGAAATGGTCCACTAAAACAATATCTGTGCATGGGATAGTTTGCTGTGTGTAAGGTTGGCCATGCCCTCAGGGCATGTTGGGAATCTGGATCACAGAAGGTCAGATATGGGCAGTGTTGAAATGAGTGAGAAGCAGGGCAGTGATTTGGCCTGGCAGGTGATGCAGTGGCTTGGGAGCAAGGAAACTCCCCTCTGCTTTTCACCAGTGCCATGTTGGAACTCAGGAATTCATTACCCTTTGTATCCTTCTCCCTCTCTCTTTGTTTTGTCTGTTCACATGGCAAGTGAGTGTTCATTGATGCACAACAAAGCCACGATCTTCCCTGCTATCACTGTGTGATCCCACTGGTATAAATAATGCATATGGTTTATAACAGCCCTACCTACAGCAGTCAGCAAAGACAGGCACTTTTTAAAACCCAAAGCATGCTAGGATACCTTCCCTTGGATGGGAAGCTTTCCAGAGTAAGAAGTTGATGGGCTTCTGGAGTAAGTTGCCCTTAAGGAATAAAAGTGGATCCATATGAATTATTCCAGAACCATAATAGGACGTTTTGTCTCTGTATCTGCTGCTTTGAACTGGAGCCCAGGGTTATTATATGTGGTTCTGTCATCAAATCTCCACAAAGAATGCCATATACAATATCAATTTCAGTAGGAAACCTATATCATCATTGTTTTACCTAGGTGGCTTTGGACAGAGAACTATTCAAACAGGGCTGTCAGTTTTCTTCATGATTAAAATTAAGACTAGTAGGAATGTAAGTCTGTGTATGCACAGACACGTATGTATATATACATGTATATTAGTCCAAGGCAGAAATCTCATGGGTCAAGCAATTCAGAGAATAAAACCTTACTCATGTCAGCTGGCTCAGCAGTCAATCTGGGAAATCAGCCTCTCTTACCTAATACCTTTCAGAGCCATGCTTGGTTATTTCTGTTGCAAACTCTTGCAATTGCAGGGAAGGGAAAGGAAAGGAATGGCAATTCCATTTTACACTTTAGTTTCAGCAACGGGTCCAGTCATTTTCAGGGTGCCTGCAGCTTCAGTGCCTTCAGGAGTTTGTGCTGCAATCACTGGGCTGGTTCTTCAGCAGCTGGAGATGTAAACGTACAGCAATCGATCATTTAATCTAACTATGTGGGGCTGCATAACTTTGAGATTCGAAGGCAACTTGGCTGCCATTAAAGGGAAACACTGATTTTTAAATATACGCTCATTCCAGTAAAAGGCTGGAGGAACTTTTTAATATTTATGGTACAATAATTGATCTTTTACCACTGTCAAAAGCTGTTAAAGACTTATCAGCTTGCTATTTTAGCACCATTTGTTCTACACAATTTTCTCGCCATGTGTCTTTCCTGCACTTTAGAGGAAGAACATTTGTTGTACTATCAAAACAGACAATTGCTTCTTCAAACTATGGTGCCTTTGTAGATGTGTGGGACTTCATCATAAACCCTCATTTGTATCCTGACCCCTTGAGTAGGGAGAGGTCTGTGGGATGTACTGTTGGGTCTTTGTTTAGTAGTGTGGTAATAGTATTTCATTAGAAAAAAATTGTATTTGGATTCTCTTTAATGTTGGCTACAATGACTTAAGGCAGTGCTGTTGCGAAGGTACTGAACTGCAGCCTTAGAGAAAAGCAAACGCTCTTTGCACTGGCATGTTCATCTCATTTTGCTTCTATTGTCACTGCTTCAGTCTTGATCTTTCATGTTGTTCCCACACTTTCTGGAGTTTTACCTTCCTCTTGCCTATTATAAAGTGTAGTGTGATGGTGGGAGCTCCTGGGGGCCCATAGGGCAGTAAGAAACAAGGTTTTCACAGGCCACTGAATCCACCTGAAATAATCCCTTTACTTCTTGTCCGAGCTGCTGCATCCAAATTGATACCCAGTGAGGGATAAATATGAAAAATTATGTGCTAGGTTAAGTCTTCAGCTGTTTGTTTTTCTGTAGAGCTCAGGCATTAGTCTTAACTCAGCCAGTCAGAAGTCTCCTCTGGTAAGGAGAATTCATGTGGGTCCACAGTCCCTGTGGCACATCATCTGCGGAAGGTCAGTGGGGAGAGAGTTTGTGCTCTGAAGGTCTCAGCCTGGGAATATGTGGAGCAGGTAGGTGTCTGCATTGCATTTTTGCCATCTAAAAAAGTGAGAGAGAAAAGAGTGAGAAAGAAGAAATAGTGGAGTGGAAAGAAGAGTTAATTAAATTCAATTTCTACTTATTTTATTGTACAGTGAATTTCTAGAGAAAGAGGGATGGAATGAGTTCCTGCAGTTCATTAAGATCCTGCCTAAAGGGTCAACCACATAGTAGTCAGCAAAGAGAGGAATAAACTGAGCATTTGGTGAGTCTTATGTCTGGTCATAAAATAATCATGGTCTTTCTAGAGACCCTAAAGTACTGAAGAACTACAGGACTCCTTCAGTTGTGGCCCTATGCCATACCTCACCTGAGAGGTTGGGCTGTGTCCATTTTTTGAAGGACTATGATTTTGCACTCCAACCTTGTGAACTCTGGGGCAGAAGAAAAATGCCTGTGGATTTCAGAGCACCCTCCACCAAGCAGAGTCCTTGCAGGATTAAGGCCAAGACATAGTTTGTTGGGATTCTTCATAAACTAAGACCAGATGAACCTATTAATGGTTAATTGATTCCTCCCTCAAAGAAAGCTGGGAGGTGGGAGGCACTCAGTTCCTCTTGTTTTTTATCTGTGTGATTTGGTCTCCTTCCTGTTTCAAGCTCCTGTGAAAAATCCCTGCCATAACATCTCAGAAGGAGGTTACTGTGGCAAGCTTAACTCTTGCTGTCTTGCTGTGCTGCAGATATCGTTGTGCCTTATTATGAGACAATCTTTAAAGACTGTGGAGCTTTTACAAATCTGCTCATTCTCCACAGGGAAGAAGAGAAGTTCTGATGGGTGGTAGTGTCTGCTCTGGCAGCTCCATCAAATTCAGAGCTCTTCTTTTAGGTGAAATTACAGCCCTCCTTCATTTTGCTGATCTTTCATCAGGTTTTCTTCCTCTCCCTAACCTCTCAGTGACCTATTCTCTCAGAGAGCATCTAAGAGCGTTTATAGACCTCCTGTAACTCAGCAGGGCCTTTGAAGACTAGGATGTTAAACTGTGATATTTTCTTCCCTGCTGTTTTTCCTCTTAACCTTCTTCTCTGATTTTAGCTGTGTTCTCTGGATGCTGGTTTCCTCTTATGCACAGCCTGCTGTCAAAGGAAGAGACACTTTGGAATCAGCTTGGAAGTAGAAGTTAGTTAGGATAAGCTTCGTGACAACAGTGTGCTGACTGATTTTTCTAAGTCACATTTTGCTGTGAGGACTCTTTTGAACTAAATTAAATTATCTGAGTGTGAAACAATCTAGCATGATCCTTGATGGGTAGCCCAGTGCTCTGAGTGATACAAGAATTGTAACACCACCCAAAACTGTTGCATGTCTATGGTTTTATATTCACCTGTAATTGGATGGTGTTTATTTATATGCAGGAAAACAAAACAAGAAAAAAGCTCTGAGAAAAGGAGAAAACAGAAAGATCCCAATGCACTAGTGTTTGTGGACTGCTTTCTAACACAACTGACAAGGGCAAAAAAAGTACAGAAATTTGGGAGAAATTACAATGACAGTTTTACTTCGTGTTAGTTGAGGTAACACCTGACATGAAGACTGATAGGCTTCAAACTGCAGCATCTGTGTGTCTGGCATAGTGATGTGGTGCTGTAAGCATAGGGCTGGGAGCCAGGACACCTGGTTCTGTACCCAGCCTCTCTACTGCAACCCCAAGGACATTACTCACTCTTGTGCTGTTATTTCTCCTCAGAGTCTTGTCTGCTTCATCTGCTGAGACTGCTGCCTTCCCCCTGCAGATGCTGTCCCCTTGTCTTGGTTTAAAGGACAGGTGTCTACTAAGGAAGGCAGGAGCCCCCCTTGGAATGGAAAATGTAACCCCCTTCCCTTTGAATTATTTTAATTTTGAAATTAAGGGGCTTTCAGGCAAAGATATGAGGAATAGGAATAACAGTTCTTTATTAATATATATACATATATAAAAATACATATATAGCAAGGCAAACAAAATAATAATAACTATGTCAGTAACAGCAAACAGAAGCAGAACCCAGTGCCAGCCTTCTCTCGGCTGTCAGGCACCTTCCCCGTCGGTGCAGCTCCGCTCACAGCCAGCAGGGGGCGCTGGTGGCTCCCGGCTGGGCAGGGCGGGTGCGATGGTTCCCCGCACCTGCAGGGGGCGCTGTGGCACGAGCTCGGGGAGCCCACAGCAATGGCGGCTGGGCCGAGCCAGGAAGGGATGGGAGAAAGGCTTCACAAACCCCCTGGGACAGCCGATCCCTGTGCCCCAGCAGGACCCTCGGGAGCAGCAGGCTGGAACAGCAGGGATGGACACAAAATCCCGGATGGTAGACGAGATGTATTGAACTCCGAAGTGGCTGCAGGAACTCCGGGAGTTGTTGGCGGGCAGGGGATGCGGTGCTAGTGGCACTGCAGTGTAGCAAAGCCTCAAAGCAGCAGCAGAGAAACAGCAGAGGCAGGCAGTTGCGTCCTGGCAGCGCAGCGAAAGGTGGGCTTGGGGTCCTGGGGCCTCCTGAGGTACCCGAGCAGATGGTGAAAGGATCCCTCTTTTTAGTGAGGTAGGTTGTTAGGGATAGGGTCCCAGCACAGCGGCTGCTCCAGCCAGCAGAGCCCTCACTCACGGCAGAAAGAAGGTAGCAGAAGGCAGAACCCTGCACTGGCAATGAACTCCTCCCCACAGCGACTGCAGCTTCTCTCTCCTCTGAATGCTGAGAGAACTCAGAGCCCTAGACACTGTACCCAAACCTTTTTCTCAGTTCAAAGCTTGGGGCATCCCCACCCCCACCGGAAAAAAAACCAAGTAAAAGAGGACAGTTAGGCCCCTCCCCCCTGTGGCCAGACCTTTTGTCTCTCTTAAGCACCCAGCAATTATCCCTTAATATGGGGAAAAAATTCTTCAAGAACAAAAGAAAAGAACAAAAGAAAGGAACTCAAAAAACCCTAACACCCCTGCACCTGACACAGTGGGGCTTTGCTTCCTATTACAAGATTCCTGAGGTTCAGTATGATGATTCAGATGTCTGAGCTGAAGAAATGCCACCCTCGAGTCACTTTGATTTGGGGATGAGTCAATCTTTGTAATATTCCATAGAGTCACGGCAAAGTAGTCAGTCCCATCCCTGTTGCAGTGGAAGGAGTTAGGGAAAAGAGAATGGCACCATATTATGGATCTGATGGCCTGCTTTGGACAAATGGATAGGTCTTAAGATTTCTTACAGATGCTTGGTGGGGAATATTATTTAGAACCACAGCATGATTATGGAAGTCCATCTCTGAAAAGCCAGTGAATCTGTGGTACTTGGTGTGAAGATGGCAGGTTCTGAATCCCTGCCATGACGGACATCAGAATGGGTTCCCAATGCTTCAAGCAGCATCTTGGATGCTGACCTGTTTTCTGTTTTTCATAGCAAAAGGCTATGGAGTTACATGGAGTAACTGCTGTGTAGGGACATCGTGTGCACAGGGGAAATGTAACTCACTCACCCCTGGTTGATGGCTGGGATTCTTTCCCGCCTGTTTTTAGGGGCTTGTTTCCTTTTTCTCTTTCAGAGAATGGAGATTGAAGACAAAAAGGACTTTTTGTCTTCAGCACAAACTTATCAGCACAAACAGTCCAGTGATGCTTTTAATCACATTTCAGTGAGGCTGAGCTCATGGTATGGACTTCTGAGACTTAGCTGTGGTATGATGTGATTGAAATCCTACAGACAAAGCCAGTGCTCCCTTGATCTTGCATTCCTTATGCAGCTCCAACACCTTTTAAGGTCACTGAGAGATCTGGAAATCTGTGAGAAGTGTGGGATTGAGCCTTATGTCACCAGAAGTCCTTTCTGCTAATAATTTAAAATGTCAGGCAGCTGCATGTTTATGTAGGTAATATATCAATATATGTTTCAATAACACAGTAATGTTACTGAACTTTAGCAGTACCAAGGGGGCACTAGCTCTGTGTCCTTTCATTAGCTTTGTTTCCTCATGAAGCTACACATTTTTACTTTATTTGACGATTTTTTCCTCCAGAAATGAAGAAAGTTTTGACAAATCTGTGAAAATGCATTGAAATTAGGAGGTGCTACATAAAAGTCAGAGATCACAAACTTAATTCATTGCTAATTAGCTGGGACTTTTGAATAACTTAATTGATTCAATGCCTCATTCATCAGGGAGAACTGGAGAAGGTTTATCCAGTGTAGGCCCCACTGCAGGCACTGCAGACATGGAGGCACTAACTAAACTCAGCTCCTATGGAAATGACCAAGATACATCTTAACTTCCCACTCAGTCATTGATACTTGGAATTGCTGAAGGCAGTGACAGCATATTGACGGACACAACAGCACTGAGCAAGGCAGAAGCCATGCACTTTTGGCATGTGCGTTTCTAGAGCAGAAAAAGGTTTGTGACACTGCATTGAGCAGGTAATTTTCCTAGGTTATAAATTTAAAAGCATGAATCTTTCTTAACTTGCATTTTCTATATCTTTTACCAGATACAAGGATGACTATAGTGAGGAAATGTTTGTGTTGGATTGACTGTTAATCTGAATTACATTAGGCAATAGAGATCAGCATAGGACAGGAATAGGAACAGGAGGGGGTTTGCCCCCCATATATTATTATCTTCTCTAATTAAATAAAGTTTGCTTCCCTTTTTTCTTTGTGTGCCTTAGTATGACCATGTCTTAGATACCCTTATTCTTGCCAAACTTGTAGGAACTCAATATCTTTTCAGATTATTTTTCTTCTGAATTTAAATAAAACTAGTCATCAAATTCAGTAATTCCTGGGTTTGTGTGGACAGAGGTCACAAAGAGTGCCTGCTTCTTCTTAGGAGATGAGACTAATTAAAATTTTCATGTTTTGTATCCTGCTTTCAACTACTAATGTTGCTTATAAAATAAAATCTACTTTCTTAGAAGTATTGTTTTAGAATTTAGAACACATGGCAAGTGTGACTCCCCAAGGCAATTGTTTTCTTCCTATAACTTCTTAAATATATGTTCCTAGGTTTGTACCAAAATGAAGTAGAGAATTTACTCTAGACAAGTTATTAGATGATGTGCATAACATAATTACTATGGAAATTGCTATAACCAGTAGAGCTAAATATAAAGTTTGTTTCTTGCCTTTGGTAATTTACAATTTTTTTCCCCACTAGAATTTATGATTCTGAATTAGAAGAATTAGATCCAGTTAAAAAAACAAACAAACAAACAAACAAACAAACAAACAAACACAATCTAACCCCCCACCCTAAACCTAGCTGTATGCAGTTCTTTTAAAAAAAGATAACAACAAAATGATCCTTTTATTTTCTTAAATGAGCTCTGTTATATTTGCTCAGTCTTGTAATATTTTTCAAAACTGCTGATCCTGCAAAGTCAGTCTGAGTTTTAAAGAAAAGAAGGGTCTGTGCTCCTGTGCCCAAAACATATGTAATTAGGAAAATCTAGTGGAAGTTAAAAGAAGCAGAATTTTGGCCCTATCTCATGCTTCTAGCACTGAAAACGTCTTTTGTTTTGTATTTTTTTCTCAGAGCCCCACCTTGTCTCCTGGACTGAATTCTAATAATTTGTTTGTTTGGAAAATATAACCAAGATTTGGCATTAGAAACACACTGAGCCCTGGCGAAAGCTGTGGAGTGAATCTCAGGAGCGACAGGAAGCAAGCTTTTTCCTCACTCTTTTTACAGAGTGCTGTAGTAGGTCAAGTTTCATCCAAAATCTCTGGAGCCCATGGGAATGTCACTGACAGGGAGTGGGAAACCAGCACCTGCATTGTATCAGTAACTCTGTGCAATGAGTAGGTTTACATCCAGTATTAAACTTCTACTGATTGAAAAACCCAGTGTATTAATTTTCATCTATTCAGTAGATAGTCAAAGGCTTTCTTGGAATTGATGGTGAATTTATTAAGACTCATAGCTGGCCTTTGTTTTTGCACCTGTATTCTAATTCCTAAAAATATTGGCTTTTTCTGTTGATTGCAGAAGAGATTGGCTTTAAGGGTTGGCAACTGATAAAATATGTTGTAGAGGAGAAAATTATATTCCTATCATTGCTTTTGGGGATAATTTGAGCTAAAAGTTGTCTGCTTTGTGTTGGGGAGCACCAATCAGATCTATGGTATCTATTTCTGCTCACTGCATCTTTCAGATATCCTGTTTAAAGCCTTCTCTGTTTAGACATCTGGCTTTGTCTCATTAACTTGATGAGTTTCAATGCTCCATTCATCCATTTCTCCCATAAACAGCTCTGTGTCTCATTTTCCTGCTGTCTTCTATTCATAGGATACACCTTTATCTTCAAATTCTACTCCTTCTTACCTTAAATCTCACATGAAAATTAATTTAGGGCTGCCCACAGTAAGAAAGTAATACCAATCTTTGCATTAGCTCTGCCTTTAATTTCCTCCTTTTTTTTTGTTTTGGACTAGATCCTCAACAGAGGAGGTCCAAGGATGGAAATGTTGTTGTGTGGGAGAATCAGGAATGGGAGAGAGGGAATGGGGAAGACATTAAAAGACACTGTGGGGGTGCAAACACCTGAGCTGGCCCAAGCTGAGAGGCTCCAGGTGATGATGGAGGTAAGGTTACCTAGGTGGGTTGTAGCAGAGGCAGAGACATGCCACCCACTCATCCTCCTGTAGCCTGTGGCACTCAGAGATTGAAGTCCCATGGCTTTGCACAGGAAGATGTTACTCTAGACAGAATAGATGCTAAACACAAAGGCTGAGACTCCAGGATCTATCTGTGGTCTCCACAAGATGTGCTGTTTTAACTGAGCCCTTTGTGCCAAGTCACACCTGGAAGTCTCCTCCTTTTGATTTTTATTGATGTTAAGTCGTGCCCAAGGGTGATGTAAATCACGTCAAGAAAAGCTCTGGGCTGAATTCTTCTGATGGTCCATCACTGCTAACTGATAAATCTGCTACATAAGCAGGAAAGCCCTGCGGGACAGAGAATGTTCAATGAAAGTTGTACAGATAATCCATAAACAGTGTCCTGCTGAGAAACAGAACAGAAAACACTGCTGCTTTGGCAGTGAAAGATCTGAGAAAAACACACCAAATCCTGTAATTAATGATTTTTAGTGTTCCTAAATGTTATGTTTCATCTAGACTTCTTAAATAGAGTTAACTAGAAGCTAATTTAAAAAGCCTCCTGCTTTCTTACAAAGTATCTGTCTGATACTGACTCTGGAGAGTTTATCTATTCACAGAACATCTTGAATCACTCCCCTGTTTAAGAAAAAAAATTGATTGCTGTTCTAATACTTATTGAACACCTATAACAGATGTTTAAATCTCTACAAGCTTGAGATAATTAAAATAATAAATCTCTCCCCATTTGACAAGACTGTTAGCAGAAATCAAAGGTATAAATACTAGTAGAGCCATGAGATATTATTGTGCCAAATATTGAGATCCAGTTCTCATGGATATTTCAAGCCTGATTCTACCATCCTTATTTAGGCAACACTCCCATCAGGTGTTGCTGTCCTGAACAGGGCGATGCTCAGTAAAGATGCCAGGATTAGGGCTCAGGACAGTACAACAGCAAGGATCTTAAGAGCCTGGCCTTCCCCCACAGGACTAATGTCTCAGCATTTGGCTGTCCCTGCCTATATCTTCAAGAACTGGACACAGATCTCTTTTATCCTTTTCTTAGAGTACATTTTGCTTCAGTGAATTAATTGTAGTAGTATATGGGCACCTGCATTTGCACTTTGCAGTGCTTGGCTGTCTCACAGGCTGGGAAATGTCAGCTTACACCTGGCCCAGGGGCAGAGATGTGAGAAGGCACTCAGCTTCCATTTCCCTTCCTTCCTTTTCAGCAACAAACTTACACCTCCTGTTTCATCAGCTAAAGCTCCTGTGGTCTCCAGCCCTCCAGGAGGGGGCTGGCACAGCCCCAAGCTGCAATGCTGTGCAGAAGAATTCAGGAGTCATTGAGTCCAAGAGGAAGAGGTTATGCTCCTAAAGCTTGGTGTCCCAGGACAGGGCAGTAGTGTGCCCTGACCCAAGGCTTTTGCATCACTGACTGTTTTGTGACCAGTCTCTGAATGGTTCTTGAAACACAGAATGAAACCATCTCTTGCTTCTTCCAGCTGAGTACCTGAAGGAGACCCCAAACCAAGGGATACTACAAGGATTCTGAAACTTCTTGATTGTGGTGAGGATGCAGTTGTGTCTCCATGCTATCCAGTACTCTGGGAATTACTTTTTTACTGAAAGGAGCTTCTGAAAGGAGCTAGGTGCCAAGATCAGCAAAGAAATAGCGATAGGTTATCCATGGCCTTGGATAAAGCATGGGGGGTGGCTCTGACATGGCCTGGGTTTGCTTTCTTGGCTGTTGGGGCAGCAGCAGTGGAGTTACGTGCCATGGTTTATTCCCCAGTGCCATTACCAGAGGGATATCAATCACTTTCATTGCACCAACGATATTAGTGAATTATCTCGCTGGGCACTGACAATGAAAGCACAGATGAGACAGAACACTGCAAAGGCAGGAAGACACTATTTGGCACATCTGTGTACATGGAGAGGAGTTCCCCTGGTTACTTCTCTACCCAGGGTCTTGGATGTAGTTGGTTTCAAAAATTTTGTGTGAAGCCCATTAAGACAGCAGGGTAATATAAATTATTCTTCCATCTACCCAACCCCTGAGCACATCTAACAGAGCTGATAAAGGCTGTGAGAAATGGACATCCATAGGGAAAATGAAAAAATGAAGAGTGATATTCATCCAAGAGGACCATATAAAACTGCAACACTGTACTTTTATAAAAGAGCTACAGGACTAGAGGTCTGGATTCACATAACAGGACTCATATGACAATAACTAGACAAGGAAACACAAAAAAACCCCAGCATATAAAGAAAAATCAGTGTTTGTGTCCTTGTGATTAGTTGTGGCATTCTCTTGTTTTCAGAGTAATAAGTATGTAAAACTGTGTTTTGTATATAATTTCTGGGCACCATCTTAAGATCACCTGAAAGGGAGATCAGTGGGAAGGATGCCATGGCAGTGACTGGAAAATAACTTTGCAAGTCATTCTCGTTTTCCCTCTCCTTCAACCTTCACACACTCCCCCAAGAATCCCAGCTGGCAGAGGAGACACAGCATTGTTAAACTCGAGGCAATACCAGCCTGAGTGGTGTGAGGTGCTCACCTCAGAGCTGCAGCTGTGCACGTCCTTGTGCTCAGTCCCTGGCAGCATCTCTGTGGTCCTGTGGCTCTTTGCTTTGCTGTGGTATTTATGCTTTCAGGTTCTCTAGTACCACTGCAACTTGTGGTTTGGGTTTTTTTTCCCTTCTGCTGTAGCTCTGTTAGCAAAAGAAACTTACCAGCCTCTGGGTCATCAATTTTTTTTTCCTTCCATGGCAAATATTTATAAGTAAACCAATCAGTCGTTGTCAAGAGAACTCTAATGGTATACTCCTATGTGGATAGTTATTACTTCCTTGTCAGCAAAAGGTTATAAAATTTTTTCTTTTGGGAAAATGCAGTAGCGACTTTTTTCCTGGCAGGCAAATATTGTACAGATGTTTTTCTCTGGATAATAGAGCTGAAAAGCTCCTTGTAGCATTAGCTGACATAAATGCTTCTGTTAGGCCGATTTCTGTGTCACTGAAAGACCGTTGACTATTTTCCTAGGAGGAAAAAGAGCTTTCTGTGGTTTCTTCCTACTGGGAAAACATTTTTCAGGCACCTGGTTCTGTCAGGAAAATATAAATAAAAAACACCCCTGGTTTTTTTTTTTCTTTTAAATGCATTAGAATCTTGGTTCAGAAAAGCTGTTAAATACATGATTAAATCTGTATTTACAGGGACAGATTCTTGCCTGCTAATCTCTTGAGTAGCTGCTCATCAGGGATTGCTCACCTAACCAGGTTCTTTAGTGCTGCAAGTACAAGCTAGTAAGTGAAGTGGAAGATTTACTGGTTGAGCAGAACGATTTGCTGCCAAAGCCATGGTTCAGTTGACACTGGCAGCACTTCCAGATGGCTTGGCTGGATGGACTTTTTCCTGGAAACAGCTGTCTTGCATTGAATCATCCCAGCCAAGTTATCTGACAGAAACATAGAATCATAGAGTTGTTTAGGTTGGAAAAGACCTTAAAGATCATTGAGTCTAACCATTAAAAGAACACTGCCAAGCCCACCACCAAACCATGTCCACGGGTGCATCATCTAGATATCTTTTAAATACCTGCAGGGGTGGCGACTCAACCACTGCCCTAGGAAGCCTCTTTCAGCAAAGAAGTCTTTTTGTACTATCCAACCTAAACCTCTTCTGGCACAACTTGAGGCCATTTCCTCCTGTCCTGTTACTTGGGAGGAGAGCCCAACCCCCACCTGGCTACGACCTTTCAGAGAAGTGTAGGGAGGGATAAGGTCTCTCCAAACAAGAAGGATGGCTGACTTAGTTACCTTGTGTCAGGCGCCGGTGGCAGTCAGGCAAAGAGGAGCCCGGAAAAGTGTGTTGGTCCAGAGCATGTACCTGTGCATGGTGCCTGCTGTCTCTGACGGTTGTTTCTTGGCCTGGTTTTGTCTAAATTTTTAGAAATATATTTTAGAATGTGTGAGGGTGTTTTTTTTCATTCTTCCTTTTTTTTTTTTTTTTTTTTGCCAATGATGGTGGAGAAGGTTTTGGGCATTTCAGACACTTTTGACTATCAGCTATATAAGGAAAGTGTTTGAAAATAAAGAGTAGGCCTTCACTGCTGACATGAATCAAAGTGCGGTGCATGATGTGTGTACAGGAGAAAGAGAATGACACACTCCAGAAAATTATTGCTTGTCACCCTCTTAATTACTGCTGCTGTGAGGTCTAGGCTGATGTCTAAGTGCTGTTTCTCAGCTGCTTTATGTCCAGGACAGAGTAATATCGTTCTGAGAATTAAGAGGAAATGGAAAATGATTTGTAGTTCAGATAGGTCTAATTCAGTCTCCTTCCTTTCTGTCAGTCTGTCCCCTCCTTGTGCACTACCAGTGGAGTCACACATGCAGATGGGTGGTGGCATCTCTGTGCTCCTGGCAGAGCTGAACAGCAGGGGCTGCTCTGGGGAGATTACTGCACAGCTGGATTTACCAAACTTGACACTGATCTTTTCTATAGGACAAAATCTTGGGTGTGACTTTGTGAAAACTGCAGTCAAAGGTGCTCTGCTGCAGTCACATCCTGGTGCTCAGCAAAGGTAGTGGCTGTCCCAGAGGAAAGTTAAAACTTGCTGCTTGCTCTTTTCACCGTGGAGAAAGAACAGTGTGATGAAATTGGGCAAATGTTAAAGCCAGTGGAGCTCACCTAGGGCACAAGTAACACACCCACTAGCTGAGCAATTTCCTGGAAAAGCAGACAAAACAATGGCTTGTTTAACAGAATTGGACCCTCATGTAATGAACATATTTCTCTGTCCTCTCATACAATTTTTTGTTAGTTGGTTCAGAGAGGGAGAGGAAGTGCTGGAAAGGTGGTCTTTGAACCACAAGCAGGGGTGAAGCATGCACAATCAGAGGGCATTTGGCTGAGCAGAGCTGGCAGGATTCCTGAGGCTGCTGAGCACATGCAGTGAAGACAATTACATACTTGAAAATTAAGTGGAAAAATTAGCCTTTAAAAAACCAGCACACTAGGAAGAGTGAGGGAGGTTGATGGAGTCATGTTGCTTTCCTATGATTACAACAAAATAAAATCCCCAGAGGCAGTGGTGTTGCAGGGACTGAGAGGCTGTTGAAGCAAATGCTTTTGGGGGAAAATACACTCCTGATGCAAAACATTAGTATGGCTTTCAGAGTGACCATAAGGTCAAAAGGTAGCAAAAAGACATCTGATAGGCAGAGGGACTGGGAAAAGGACATTGGAATTCCTGTTTGTGGACTTTTGCTCTATCCCCAAAACTTAGAATGAGTATAAACTTATTTCAGACTCTTACATTCTCCCCGTCTAAGATCTGTCTCCTCTCTCTGACTTTCTCACTAGAAATACCTGCCTGCAGACCAGTATAAAGTTTGTCTATGAATCCCTGACAAAGTAGCATCTTCACTGGATTAACCTCTCCCACCAGCAGTGACATATGTGAACTCCAACACATTTGAGTAGTTATAAATGAGTAAAGCTAAACTTGGAGGAGGGAGAAAAATACCTACTAAATTTCAAGCAAATGGGGATCCAAAGTAAAATATTTCCCCAGGGTTTAAGCCTTTATTCTGTTGATGGGAAATGTCTCTGACACCTTGGCCACCAAACTGCAGGGTCACATTCCCCTTGCTTTTGTGTGACAACCCCCCTTTTCAGAGCTAGGCTGGCACTTGAAATAAACTTCCCCGAGGTACTTTTAGTATTTTTGGAAGAGGCTTTCAATTTTCACATATTTCTTTCCAGCAGTAGATGGCAGCAATTTTCTTAGTCCTAATCTGATAAAATCTGTGTGTTAATTACTGTAAATGGCTGTATTTCAAAAGGCAAAGGCTTCAGTTGCCCTTTTCAGCAGACATTATTGACTAAGATACCATTTCTGCTGTCCTTCAGTTAGTCCAGTGTCTCCCAGGATGCTCTGTGCTGGAGAGGCAGCATGGGACCAACCAGTCTGGCCCCCCAGGATCTCAGCCATTGGTGATGTCACCAATGCAAGGGGTAGATCAGCCTCCAGCATCTTTGGAGTTATACTTTGGGGATAATAGAGATATGGGAAAATGTGGGCCCCCATCCTCACCTTCATCTAGAAGGGGAAGTGAAAAGCTTGGCAAATAATGAAGTGCAAAAATGCTACAATGAATGACTAGTTAAACAAAGTCTGAAGAAAATGAAAGAGCAGAGATAATCTGGCTCAGAAATAATCAATCTGTGTGTATTGCTCTAAGCTGAATTTTCCCCTTTGTACATGCTGTACATTTATTTCTAGAAAAGGGTCATTAGGAGACTCATTTTTAAATGAAATGTTTGTGATCAGTATAAAGGTTTGCAATGGGAGATAGAAAGTGTGAGAAATAAATTGAGCAGCATTATTATATGAAGCTAAAATATAATTATATCTGTTATGAGAGCATAGAATAATGTTGAAATTAGAGAAGCTTCACCAGCTTT
Organism: Gymnorhina tibicen; assembly: GCA_013399875.1. Lineage (NCBI taxonomy): Eukaryota > Metazoa > Chordata > Aves > Passeriformes > Artamidae > Gymnorhina > Gymnorhina tibicen. The sequence continues at coordinate 235,181 of VXAZ01008700.1, forward strand.
GAATGAATAACTGATGTCCAGTGGACAGAGAGAAAACTGATTTTAATGATTGTTTTAAACTAACATTTGGTGAAATAAATGTTTAATGCATTTGTTCTAAACCAGAATTAACTGCAGTGCCATGTCTTTTTCATAGCTCAAGCACTGCTTCTATTTAGCTGTTTCTCTATCCTTTCTATCTCCCAAAGTCTAGAGGAAGCTGGGATTTTTAAAGTTTATGATCCATTTTGAAATGTCTGATAAATATGCCCTTTACTACTGCTTTTGATGATGTGTCTGGTAGATTTGGCTGTGTCATGGGAAATCCAAGTGCAAGACAAAGAATCAGGCAAATTTATGATGGAGTAATTGTGTTAAAATCATATTAAGCCCTGTTCATCCTGAAACACTGCAGGAACTATTATTACCTGTAGCTTTGCAGTCACCTGTGTTCCATTTCTCATTGTGTGTTAGAACCCACCTGCTATTTCATAATTAAAAATATGCCTGTGGTATAAAACAGGCAGGTGAAGGAAACTGACCTGCCCCAAATCAGAAAAATAGTTAGAAAGGGATGGGCATGGGGTAAGAGAAGCATCCTTGAATAACCTGGGCGTTGTCACCATTGAAATCATTGTGGACTACTGACCTGTTTAGGAAGAAAGGTAAAACTTTTTCCTTAATCATCTAAGAAGATTGGGCATAAGATATGAGCTTGTTGGAACTGGTAAAAATTCCTTATTCCTTATTCTTGCCTTCACCTTGGGTGACTAGTTAATATTATGCCTTTAATCAAAGACAAATAATCAAGGTCTGACTACTGTCCTTTAATGCCTCAAGGAGCTCCCCCAGCACCATTTCTGCTCTTTTCCTCTGCCTGTTTTTGTGTTTCCCTAAATGTACTCCAAGGGCAAGAGTGCTCGTGGGACTGGTGCTCGGGCACTGGTGAAGATGTTTGTCTACTTTTAAGTGCTCCTTTTTGACCTTGCCCTGTTTTCCCTGCTAAAAAGATCACGTACACAGTGAGCAGAGCTGTTGTAGAGCCATCTTTATGCCTATATAACAGACATCCTGCCTTTTGTTGTGGTAACAGGGCCATTTCACACACTGTCCCCAGCAAATAAACGTGCCTGTCCACTTCCAGGGGCTCTTGCACACTCTCCAGCTTAGAGCAGGAAGGTGAACAGGAGACAGCCCCGTGGCACGGGGCAAAGGGGCTGGCTTAGGAGGAGGTGGGTGGGAGGATGCAAAGCAGGGAACTCTCTGCCAGGTGGGAGGAGAGGGATGAGCTCAGGCATTGACATGGCTTGTCATGCCACTCACAGCTGGTGACAGCAGAAAGCAGCAGAGATTGAGAGCATCAGGCTGTTGGGTCCAAGTCTCTTAGGTGTTTCAGTTTTTACATTATAATTGAGATTTAGATATTTTATTTATCTGCTTGATGTTTCTGAAATGTTGTCTCCTCGATGACATTGCCAATAGAAGCACTTAAATTTTTTGGGAACAGGCCATTTAATACCTAATACATTCTCCCCAGGGCCTGGATTGGAGCAATTTTGGTCAGTGAAATGCTTCATGCTTTAAAATGGTGGCTACATGTGATATGGAATCTGTGATTGTCTTCTCCATGACTGCTCAGCAGGCAGGCTGCTCCCTGGAGTACTGAGTTTTTCTACCCCTCCCTACTGCCAGCAGTGGAGTTCTCTGGTATATGATGGCCTAATTTTTGACCATGTGCAGATGCTGTGAAAGGTTTGTTTGTAGCTTTGTGGCAAATGTTGCACAGGAATCTGTGACAGCAGGGACCATGTCCCTTTGTAGAGGATGAAATGAAAGTGTTCTCGTTACTAAACATACACCACATTTTCAGCAGGTGCAGGCTGCATCTGCTGGGAAGTCAAAAGGTAATGAGTTTGCATTAGACAAGTAAACTTGCAATAGGAATTCTCCCTCTCCAAGATTCCTGCATCCCTCATGAGGCAATCCTTTGGGCAAGGACTGTCATGTACTACAAGGCTGTGTAGCTTATCACAATTGGACTCTGGCTCATCTGATGCCTTGAGATACCAGCATGGAATAAATATTAATAACATGGCAGCCTCCCTGCTTACTATATTCCTGTTTCCAGCCTTCTTATTACTGATCATTTGCAGCTGGAGAAATGGATGCAAAATCATCTTCTTTCAAATAAGGCTAAGCTAAAAGTGGAAGGTGACAAAAAAGGGCAGCTGAAATAATTACAGGCATAAGGGGGCTTTGATTTGAGACAGTATTAGGCAAGATAAAACCCATTTAATTCTCAGAGCAGTATAATAACCAAAAGTGCGATGGAAGGATGTATAATAATGAATGGCACAGAGAGGGTCAGCAGGGCCACAGCACTATTCCTCGCTGTGTGTTTGCAGTGTATGAAAGGAATGCCCAATGAAACTCAAAAGTGACAAGCTTGAAACAGATAAATGAGTTATTTTAATGCAGTGCAAAACTTAATCTGTAAATCTCAATTCCACAAGATGCTGTGTTGTTATGAGATACCCTTAAATACAAAACTGGTGAGTTTTTTTACCCACCACTCTTATTAGAGCTATTCAGTTAATTTAAAAGGAATTGAACTTCATCCTTTAGCTAGAAATCAGAGGTGGCTGTGTTTCAGAAGCAAGCAATTTGCTTCAAAAATCTGATAAAACATGAAGTGAAGACTATATCAAGAACAACATTTAACTTTCAGAACTATATGTCTTACCCTTATTTCTGCTAAGAGGTGCTAGGTAGGGTAAAGGTGGATGAGGCTTGTTGAACCATGTGTTCTGAAATGACTGTGCAGGCTCAGAAATACTGAATTCACAATTGATTTTTATACTTTCCTTGGAATCAGCTATCTTAAGAAAGCAAGCTCCCTGTTCTATTATGATATAGCAAGTGTATTACTCATTTTATCAGAGGAGATTGTGCCTAACTAAACCTTGTTCCTAAATCTTCATTCTGGGGGTCAGAACCATTAACACATCTGGTGAATTTTTCCCTGGAGTGTTTGGTACTAAATTATTTCCAGTCACACAATGTCTTTGTGGCTGAGAAAATGCAAATAATGATCCAGTGATACTCACTGTAATCTAGCAGTTCATTTAAATTCGTCCCATTAATACAATGAAACCAGAGATGATGATCACTGATCACTGCACAGCTTTACAGGAATACCTGGGCACTTGATAAGGCAAAAAGTTTGTTTTCTCAGACAGGTTTTGGATGGATGCAATAAAACAGAATCCTTTCTGTCTCTGGAGATTTCTTATGCAGTCACTGAAATCCATGTTTAAACCACAAAGAACTTGATCCTCTGGCTTATTTTGAGTCAGGAATCTAACTGCAATAGTAGTGGAGTGCTTGTTTCTAAAGCTATTACAGAGATAAATTTTGGTTAATGAGATGCCTTCAGTCCCATAGAGACCTTTGAATGGAAAGCTATTTTTTTCCTATCTTTTTACTTTCTTTTGTAAGAGGGAGACACTCCCACAGGTGCTTAGGAAAAGAAAAGGACCAGATGAAGAGGAGGAGGGTAAAATGTCAGCTATCTCAACCAATCCTTCTCAGTACTGAACACGGGCATCTACTGAATACAGAAGGCAACAGAAATAACTCTGGTGTTTGTTTTACAAACAGCTAGTTTACACAGGGGAGGAGCCAGGGAGTTCAGTTTGCTGGCATTGTTGGCCATTTTAATTTTCAAATGCAGCTGAACAGTGAATTTTGATCACTGGTCTCACTAATATTCTTACTAAATACAAATTAAGTCATTCAAAGGACTTGGGTTTGCACCTAATTATTAAAATCACTGAATTGGAAACCACTTTTCACTCCCAGTTTTGAACATTTTGCTACACATGAGTCATGTCACCCAGAAAAAGCCATCCCATAGAGTAGTCATCTAATCCATCTGATAGTGCAAATAGCGAAGAGACTCAAAATAACAAAAAAATTGTTTACCTTTCTGAATAGGATATGAAATTACTTTCTTGCCTCTTTACAGCAGCTCAAACATTTACACAAACTTGTTAAGCTGCTTAGAGAGAGGATTATTTGTCCAGGTAATGCTTCTTTCAGTAAATTAAGCTGCAAGGAAAGCAGATGCTTGACTTCATGAAATTTGGGGGGTTCTGGAGAAATTGCCTCTGGGAGAAATTTAAATAAATTAATGGACAGCTTCTGCTTTCCTTTCTTCTCTGTCTTTATTTTAGACAAGTTATTCCTTGTCTACGAAAATGGGTCTGGGCAATACTCACAAGGAAGTTATTTAATTATGTAAAGCTGCACCAGGTAAACGTTATTTACAGACGGCTAAAAAACTTTGTATTATACTCATTTGCCAAGAATAACCTCCCTCATTTTGCAGTTGGTGTCATCATCAAGGTAAGATGCAGATTGTGCTCTGCTGTCTGCATCTTTTTACCCATTTTGACTGTTACCTTTCTCTGTGTTTTTTAATAGTAACCCTGCAGGCACTGTGCACATAATTGAAGTAAGCAATCTGCTTGTTATCTGTGTTTTCCACTAATTAGATATGTGCAATCTAAATTTCCTACTGCAAAACATGAGGTGACATGCTAAGGGACCAAATCTGCTTTTCCTCACCAGGCTGGACTGCCGGTGTTGGAGAAGGTATTTCCAGAGCAGGGGCACAGCAGTGTTTGTAGTCTGGGCTGGACAGTGAGTGGAGGGTGAACAACTGGCTCTGGAAAAGACTGGACAAGTGATCCCAGAGGCCCCTACCCTTGGGAGTGAGGATGAGCCTTCATGAGCTGTGGGTTTGCTGCAGGCTGGATGTTCACATCCAAGGACACTGTGAAGCTGCAGTGTTGTCCCTGGGCAGAGTGAAATGGTGCCCCAGGAATTTCACCTCCTGCCTGGCCTGGGCTCACAGCAGTGCTGATGTGACTCCTGGATACTCTTCTGTAGCCAGATTTCCTTTTTCCTACATTGTTCACTGCTGACACGGTGGCTCAAAACTTCACTTTTATAAATAACCAAGGTGCAACCCTGAACCTGACCCATGGCAACACAGGTAAGACCTAAAGGTTCTGCTATTTGTTAGGGCATCTCAGTGGTTCTCAGAGACAATTTTATTCAGAAATGGCCCAGCTCTGCAGTGCTCACATATTCAAAACAGGCTAGTAATCAGCTGTCAGGTTCAGCCAAGAACTGAAGAGTTTTACAAGAGTGAAATTTCTGGGAAGAAATTGAATTGATCTTCATGTAACAGGCAAAGGCAAACTGTTTTCAGCCTGCCCACAAATGCCCACTAATGAGAAAGGGAATAGCCTCAGTTCTGGGTGTGCAGAATGGTAGGTATGCGGAGAATTCCATAAAGGAATGGGTCAGTAAAAATGAAGCTCTAATGTAAATCCTGAGGCAATCATTAGGGAAAATCTTTAGAACTAAAAGCAACTTATTGCTGTTTTTTGAGGTTCTTCTGACACTTTAGTAAGGATCTACAACAGACAAAACTCTGCATTTTCCTATGAGCTTTGTGAGCTCAGGGCTTGCCAGTTTTTACTCAAAACAATAAATAAGTGGTTCTTTGAAGCTAATGGCCTCTTTTGCCTTTTGTATATATATGCCATAATTCCACTGCAATCCTGTTACAGACTCCCTGATGTCAGACTGGCCTTGTACACACATTAATGAGTTATCAGGTACTAACTCCCTGCCCAACCCACACTTTTCCCCTCTTGCCTCCCCTCTGTTGCTCAGTCATTTTTCTTTGCTTGTTGCTTGCCTGCAGTGATGGGTGTGTGCCCTTTTCCTCACTCGGAGTCTGGCAGTAAATCATATGTCTGCTTTTTTTTTCCTTTTTACATTCTGGAGCAGCTGCTCTGATTAGTTTGAAGCAGAATAAAAGACCAGTAAATGGGGAGAGTCCTGAAGGTAAGTACTTTACTGAGGACTTAATGTCAAGGTACAGTACACATAGAAGCTTTTACAGGGACCATTTAAAAACTGTTATCCGCTGTATATTTTAAAGGCAGGACATAATTCAGACATCTGATTGACTGCCCTTGAACATTGATTCTTGCGCTATAATTTTTATTTTTAAGAAACCTTGATTTAAGAACTTTTTGAAGGCATCATATATTGCATTCATCACCCTTAGTGGATTACTTCTGCTGCCTGAGCTGCACCAGATTTGTGGGGACAATAAGGCAGAGGAAGGAATGTTAAGCTCTGTCAGAGGAGCAGTGAAAAAGTCACCCCTGTAAATTGAGGCTTGCTTAAGAATTGTCTTCCCTCTTCGCTGCAGAAAGTGTTATTTCAATTTTTTTTTCTGACTCTGATTACTCCAGGGAAGACATGATTCAGTGATCTCCGATGCCTCCAGAGACCACAGTCTGAGTCCCTCTCTCAGGAATGGGGAAATGACAGTGACCCCCAGGGTACCATCAATAGGAAACCCATTGACAATCTGAAGCACTCAGAGTCCAAGGATTTAACACAAGGATTTAGGAAGGGTACTGGACTTGAAATGTACTTCAGAAAGCTGTCAATCAATCTGTAGCTTTCAAGTTAGACTGGTGCTTTTGAATGTATTGTGGTAGTGGTCTTTACACTGATATTCCTCACAGCATCTCTATTAATATGGTGCTTCCTGTGACCCTTTTCCTGCCCCTCTTCCCATTTTCCCCCAGATGCACTCTGTGTTTCCCTTAGTGTTAGGAGAGTTCAGTGTTTGACCAGGTCTGTCTTCATCCCTCCAGAGAAATGTTATTTGGTTTACTGCATGGGGTGGGGTGTTTGAGCAGCTCCTGCAACCTGAGGGCTTTTAATGAACAACCTCTGTGTGGCTCTCTAAGTATGCTGAACCCCCAGAATCCTCCCAAAAAAGCATATTTTCACACAGTTTTACACCTAATCTGCTTCCACTCACCCTCTCATGGTCATGAGAGATGCTGACCAGGTTTTCTCCACCAGGATGCAATCTGTGCTTCACTTTTCAGTTGTTTTTATCATGTTTCCCTCACCCACCATTTCACACTGCTTTTTGACTCTTCTTCATGTTGTTCCTTAGCTCAGCAAAGAGCTCTGTTTACCAGCTCCTGCCCTTTTCTTAAGTCTTAGGACATCTCAGAAGGTTTCAGACTGTAGGGTTTACACCTCAAAGGGGGTTTCTTTGGATCCTAAGAAGCCAGTGCTGTAATTCGTCTACTCAGGCTAAGTCTGCCTCTGATCTGCCCGCTCCAAAGCTGTGGTTATTTAAATACCAAGAGAACTGACATGTCTGCTCTGCTTAGGACACTGGTGCTGTACATTGTTTTCCAATTTGTGGTTTCTTTATTTTGGAAGTACAAGTGGTGCCCCGGCCCTGGGCAGTTCAGTGGAAGCTGCACACTGGAGGTTTGATGGGAGGTGGAGGCTGGAGAGCACGAACAGTATGTGCCTGCGTGGAGAAGAGATGTCTGTGTACTCGTCTTTCACCTGTTTTCTGACAAGGAATATTAATACTCAAAACAGAAATTAAGCAAGAAGTTTCAGCATGCATATTTTGTTTCCTTTAAGACAGGGTATTACTGTAATGTGCTTTGTATTTCCATGTACTGGCATTTTTACATAGGTAAGAAATATTCAAGTCTGAAATACACTTAAACAGCTTCTTACAGAAACTCAAACCAATTTTAGAATATTACCCTGTTATCACAAGCCAAAAGCACTGGAAATCAAAGGTATTTTCAAAGCCATTAGCTTCAGTTTCACTGACTTGTTTCAGTTTTTTCCCTTTGATAACGCTTGTTGTTTTTGAGGAAATGAACTCACTGACAGCTTGGAGGGCAGGACTGGCTCAGGCATAGTGAGAAAAACCATAACACCGCTGTTTAGTCTTTGAGTCTGAAATTAAATCATATTTCTTTATTTCCATAAATGTTTCTCTTTGCAGATGTACTGGGAGAGGGTAATTCAGTGCCTTCAAATGTATGGACAACCGAGGATGACAAAGCCTGAAAACAAACGTCCTGAAAAGAGTTTATTGCCAGGCATTAAAACAGGTAAGGCTGTACAAAATATATACTTTTTTTTTTTAATCTCATCTCATTTACAGGACATGCTCACTGATGCTTAAAGAGACCTTGAAACACTGACACTAGAATTGAATTACTGATGGGCTGAATTGGAGGACCACTTGAACAGGTCATGCTGGAGCAGCCTGCCAGGTGAATGGGTGGGATGTGCAAGTGTGCGAGTGCAGAGCACCTTTCTCTTGCCAAATATATTTCTTGTATGTACCCCTAAAAAACCAAAGCAACGTCTTTTCTGCCAAATACTCTGCTGCGTAAAAGCTCAAGGATCTTTACCCTCATGGTGAAATGAGGGCTTGAGAAGGGGTCTTGGCACATAAGCCCCTTTGCTATGGCCTCGGAGGGATGTGTTCAGAGCTGCTCCTGGCTCCAGCTCTCCACACCTGGAACTTGGTGGGGGCTGCCCTGGCTGGGAGCTGTGTCGGGGGCTCACCATGGCTCATTTACTGTGCCTGGATACTCGGCACTCCCTGGCAGCCCATGTGGGTGTGCAGGGCCAGGGAGGACCCTTGTGAGGCATAAGTGGGAACAGCAAATTCTCCTTTTCTGCATGGCAGGCCAGCCGGGTGCTTCTGCTAGAGTTAAAACCCAGCTGTCTTTTTGGGAAGTGAAAGAATCAGACTGTAGAATTTAACCTTGAACTTTACATTTTAGTAATGGAGCTGGTCACCTTGAAAAAGAGACACCTGTTCACTATGTGATTGAGGTATGTAGGTTTAATACACAATTTATCTGTCTGTGAACAAGGATGTCAAACAACACTTAAAGTTGATCTTTATTATTTTTACCATATACCTCCCTTGCCCTGAAACTCCATTTCATTTTCTTCTGAAACAACATTTTTCTTCTCCTTTTGTTAGCTGACCTGGAAAATCCATTATTCAACCAAATATCAGCTATCCCAAATATGTGTAACCTCTGTCCAGAAAAGTAATTTGGACTTTTGTGCCATCAGTCCAGAGTTTCAGACCATTTGTTGTACCCTTCCTTTCATAAGTACGATATGCTCTGTTCTGCAGGCTGAAATATGATAATCTGTGCAGAACAGAAATACAAAATAGGTCAATTTTACAACCAGATTTAAAACTTCTGTTCTGTGCTACAAACACAAGGAAGTAAAAAAAGCAGTGTATTAATTTCTTCTTTTCTAGAAGCAAAAAAATGGAGAGAGGAAAAGAAATCTGCAACAGAAAATCATAGAAGATCAACATCAGTATTTGTTGATTTCTAGGTTTTATTTCCTTTTTCTTTTTAAACTAGGATTTTCAAACCATCCACTTGCAGAAATTTGCATTTTATGAGAACAAAATGTGACGAGATCATTTTAGGTAACTTACCTCTTTTTCCTCAGTTTGTGGCATCTAAAACCAACCGTGCTTGTCATTGTCTCAGTAATTTCTCATCATTGAAGTTAAAATATAATCTAAGTTTGCACCAAATGAGCTGTTCCAAGATGAGTTTGCCAAACTCTATATTGCAGTGGGATTTCTGCAATTATGATTATATACTGTCAAACAAAAATGATCTCTGGAATACCAGTGAATGCAACATTGATTAGCTTCTCTGAATCCCACAAGAGGTTAGGAGAAGCACAACTTGCATTTTATCTTTGTATCTCTGTCTCTGCCAATCACAGTTGTGCTGGTAGATCAGCACAATGAAAAGGGGATGAAGGGAGGAGAAACAAGGAGCTGATGGAGGACTTTTATATTACTAAATGCTGATGTGCTTTAGGATGTTGTTGGTACTCGCCAGAGGTCTCAGAACTGCTGAATTGATTGCGTAGCTGCATCCCATCCAGAGGACAGAAATCACCAGTACAAGAGTTTGCATGTGCTAATTATTTTTATGCCTCCCCACCTTTTTTTAGCTTATTATTGGTTCTCCCACCAAAAAGTGAAATAAACAGGCAAAGGCAGCATTTGTCTTAGTCTTGCCTGAGAAATTCCTAATGGCAAAGAGAAGCATATTTCCACTATCTATCAGTGGATTTTACATTTCTGCTCCACAAACTATTCTGCATATGAAAAAAGGCTCTCCACTTGAGCAGTTTCCCTAGCAAGCTGTTTGCTGGATTAAGGCAAAGTTAGGATTTGTGTCTGATTTTAATTAATCCCAAACAGTGATTGTCTTTCTGCTGTTGGCCAGTCAAGAGAAACAGGTAAATAGTCAATATGTTGTATCTTTTTACTCTTTTATAGAAATATAATGCCTACTGCCGGAAGATGTTACCTGTGCCGTAAAGCTGTCATGTTATTATTTGGGGAAGGAAATTCTTATTTTCCCATCCATATACCTATGCAGAGTAGTTACTCTTCTTACACTCTGTACATGCAAAATGCTTAACAACTTTATCTTCAGCTTTCAAGCATAAAAATGAGAAAGTTACTCTATTCCAAACTGAACTACTTGTGTATGTTGTTGGTATCAAATAAGATTACTGCTTGGAAGATAGTGCATTTATCTTTCACTTGAAATAACCCAGGAGAATGTCAGATGCAAAATGGATTTTGAAATCTTTGCATTTACTGCTGCTTTATACTTTGTGTGTGCAACTTCAGTCAACAGCAGTGACACTATTGTGCGAGTCCTCCAACTGAAGGGAATTGGCACGCTAATAATAATCTCTCTTTGCAGAGCTGAATGGCAAATATGTTACTACATAGCTCTGTGTTTGTCTCCTGAAAAGTGGTGATCAGAATCATGGCTGCTGTCAGCCAGGCAGGATTCTTTCCTTGTCAGTTTATTCCTTCCTGTAGCTAATCCCTCATCCAGTGTTAGCCGGCCATTGATGTCCTCCTCATTCCCTTCACAACAAGCACTCTTTGCTTTGGCTTTTGTCCCATGTAAATGCAGCCCTGCCAAGTCCCTCTGTGATGAGCTCCCTTCCGTGCTCTGCTGCTGCAGCATCAGCATCTCCCCTCCTCATGGCTCAGTGCTTCCACTTGCCCTGCTCCAGGGATGTAGGTGCTGCTGGCAGAGCACAAGGCCCTGGGCAGCAGGACACAGAGGGGCTGGAGATGGTGGAGGCAGCCTGGGTGATGTTCTGGAGCCCTGCAGACCTGCCATTTTCACCTGGCCTGAGGCAGGCTGGATGCTTGTGCCCACTTGCAACAGGGTTATCTATCAGCTTTGTATCACTGCTGAAATTAATGGCTGGGAAGAGTTGATGGTGTTTTCAGTCAGCCTTATTTCCTCTTGCTTATGATGGTGATCACAGGGTGTCTTCTGAGCAGGAGCATACACACACACACATCGTTTTCATGTGTGGCCATATTTCCCAGAGATCAGACCTGAATCTGTGCTGCTATATATGAAAGACAAGACATAAAGTCAATAAATGTGACTTTACACAGCTGTAAATCCTCTCATCCTGTCATCTTCCCATTCAGGCAAGAAAGATGTGAGAATTATGTAGACTCTCCTGATCACAGCATGGAGGATGGCCCCTTCTGGAACTAGCTGTGTTAGTGGTAGGGTTCATAAGGGCAATTCATGCCCCCTAAACTCTCTTCCTGCTGGAGGCTCCTCACTTTGTACCCCAGCAAGCTCATGTGGAAGCTCTTTAATTTCTGCTGTTTAAAGGCAAACCAAACCTTTCCTATTTGAATGAAGAAGGACAGAGTGCAAGGCACTCAAGCAGCAGATCCATCACTCCTTGGGAGGTGAGAAAAGAGCAGCTGGGAGAGCAGCCTCAGCTGGTGGCTGTCAGACAAGGATGTTTGGCTACAATCTAATTGTAATGGATGCGGGTGAGTCCATACCTAGATTGATTAAAATTTATTAAGAAAGTCTACCTGACTCTTTCAAAGCTAACTGAAGTCAGTGGAAAACAATCCTTTTCACTGAATTCTCTGACACCGGGTTAAAGCCCTAGAATACCCCGTCATGAAATAATTTGGTTAGCAGACAAAATGGAGAGATTTAGCAAATCAAGGATTTGGAGAACTAAATGAGGTTTGAAGTGATGCATTTGGTTCCTGGCTCTTCGTAGACTTACTGCTTGACATTGCTTAAGTTCACTGGTCTTTTTGGTCATCCCTTCCTAGTATGGACAGATACGACAGTGGGAATAATTTTTCTCTCTCCCATTTTTATAGAGGTCAACTCTCTCTTCTTTCAATGTGTCTACAACACAGTGCACCTGGGAGGTCTTAGCTGGGGTCCCTGACCTGCTTTACCAGACATGAAAAACAACAACAAAAAAGAGGTCAGAAACAAAGGCCAAAGCAGGTCTCTTTACTTCTTTAGTGGTACATCAGAAACAAGCCTAAGGCTTGGTGCATGGCAGGCTGTTCCTATAGTTCCTCTGAAGGCTGATCTCTTCTGCTCTGTATTCAACTCCATGAATACCACATTCCTCTTTGCCTTCCTACTGAGCCTACCTAAAGAGTGACAGCTGTACAGCATACTATTCTTGTCTGTAAAATGGATTATTTTCCACAATAGGCTGAGAAAACATCAGAATAAGGGAAACAAAGTTACTTTTAAAAATAAAAAATCAGTCAGTGGTATATTCCCCTATTTTTTAATGAATAATATACACATTCATATAGTGACCATAATAATTAATGTTTTTTGACTTGGTATAGGATGCTGAAGAATGTCTAGTGATACCACTTTATCTATGCATTTAAAGTTCAAGTATAAGTCCAAGGTATCGTTAAATACAGCTTGACCTAACTCTGTATATTTCAGAGTCCATGGGATGTTTTATTTCTAGGATTTAAATATTTTAATTCAGCTAAAAAGTGACTTTAGTAAGTGACTTGATAAGTAATTTTAAAAATAGCACTTTTACACTGTAATCATGCCAGGAGAAGTGAAAGAGTAGCTAAAGAGTCAGAGGTTATGAATTGCAGCAAAGGTATCAGCATCTTGGTGAAGTCTGTCACCTGGGGAAGCAAGGTCTCCTGGCAACATTTTGTCCCTTTCAAATTAGTTAAAAGAATTGTACAGGCAGTAAAATATTTATTGGTCTTTGTCACAATCCTGCTCTACAATAGTTTTGTTCATTTACTGTATGTAAGAATACCTTGAATGTGCCTGAGTCCTCCCACGTCTGGGACTGGGAAATGTCAGCATGTTTGGCTGTTCTTGGCCTTCCAGGACAACATGGCTGAACATTGTCTCCTTGAGTCTACAGAGGCTTTAAAGGATGGTTATGCTCAGAGAAATGCCTAAAAATGCTGCTACTTTTGTCGTCCTTGTATGGTATGTAGTTCAAACTTGCTTTGTCTGTAGGTAACAAGACAATGTTTCTAATTGTCAGCTCTGTATATGTGATAAAGACCCAAAAGCAGAGCCAAGTGTTTTCTTGACTTTGACATCAATAATTGCAAAGATGCTAGTGCATAGCTGAGGTGAGTAGTGTGCAACTGAGCAGGATCTGGCTTTTCTCAGCTGCTCTGGCTTGAGGGCAGGATGCTGAGGGGACACTAATTTCTCTGGTGAGGGTCTCCTGAGGAAGATGCTTTCCTGTGGCTGGCTGGTGTTTATGTTTTAAACTTCTCACTGCTGTGTTGCTCAGTGTTTGCAGCCTCTCAATGCTCACGTGCAGGAGTGACGATTGCATGCCCTGTGACACAGCACCACTCAGGCCAAGCAGTGGCACTGTAAAGCCCTAAAGTGCACTCACAGAAATTTGTCCCATGATTTTGCTGCCTGTATCTCAGTTGCCTGACAAAACTGTGTCCTCCTGTGAATCTGAGCAAAATGCAGTAGATTATATTCTGCATGGAGCTATTCTAAGATATTTAAAAGTGAATAAAAAGCAGCACAGGGAAACTAAAAATAACGCTACCATTCTGTGGAAAGCATGGATGTGCCATGTCAGAAGCAGAGTTAGGGGAGAGAAACTTAGCCTGGCCCAGTTGAAGGCAGTCTGGTTAAACTGATGCTAATGATGGTGTGAAAATGTGCAGCGGGTTTGAAAGCGGCTTCTCCATTCAGCGCAGATGCTGTAACCCCTGGGGCGAGCTGTCCCTCTGTCCACCGCAGCGAAATCGCTGCGAGTGTCCGGGCAGCCCGAGGCCACGGCAGCACTGCCCGGGGCAGGGGCGGAAAGGCCCCTGGTGATGCTCCCGAAGTGTTAGGATTCGCCTGCCACCCTCGGGGAGCCCTGGCCCTGGCCCCGGTGGGCGCTGCCACCATGCGCTGCCCCCGGCGCGGGGCTGTTGAGTGCCGCCCGTTCCGATCCGCGCCGTGCCAGATCCCCCGGTAAGGCACCGACCCCTCCGCAGCCCTTTGCTGACGCTCCCTCCGTCCCTCTCTTGGCCATTTCTTCTGCCGAGATCGGAGCCACGTGCGCGGCCGCACGAGTCCCTTGCCAGTCCCTTCCCCGGCGGGGCCTGACGGGGCGCTGGGGGCTCTTTTGACTGCTCCGGGCACGGTGCGGGCGGTGCCCCGGCGCGGTCCCGAGCCGGGGGTGCAGGGCCGAGGCGCGGCCGCCAGGGGGAGCTGCTGCTCTCGCGGCGCTGCGCGGGGCGNGCCGCACGGTCGGCCGCCGCTCTCCCACTGCCTGTGCGGCGGGGGACGTCCGCAGCTCGCCGGCATGGAGCCCTAGAGGGGAGCTGCTGGGGAGGTGAGCCCTGCGCGCGGCGCTTCTCGCGCCAGTTCACTTCTTTTATTGGGGGAAAAAAGAAAAAAAAAATTACTTCGGAAAAAGAAAAGTTCGTCCGTTCCTCGGTGCCGCCGCGCGCGGGACGGGGCTGAAGTGCAGCTACTGCCGCGTCCCTCCCGCAGCTCCGGGACGGGCGGAGGGAGCCCCGGGTCCCGCTGGTGCCGGGGCGCTCCCGAGGGGCTCCGGGCAGGGACCGCCGCTGGAACCGCCGGTGTCGGAGCAGATGCTCGGGACCGGAGCCGTCCGTGCCGGCGCGGCCGCTCCGCCGCTCCCTGTATCGAGCCTTGCTGCTGTTGGAGGGGCCGGGAATATTTTCTGTGACGAAGGGGGGGGTCTTGGTTGGTACCGAGGGTCTCTCAGCCTCGCGAACGCGTGTGGGGCTTCCCGGGAAAAGTGTTACTGCCGGGGCTTTAAAAAAAAACACGGGAGCAATTGCGTTTTGGGATGTTGCAGTTCGGTGGAGTCCGTTGAAGAGGTGCCGGTGCTTTGGAGGCTCTGAGGTATCGTGGTGGGTGCTGAACAGTGGGACTTGAAACCTCTATTTGCCTCTGAAAGTTCCGTGACAGTAAAGCTGCTCTGGTTTCCTTTGGAGTCTGATGGAAGTCTGCTGAAGGGCACCAAACATTTCTCAAGCGGCTTGGATTCAGCAGCTGTTTTCAGAGAGCCTATCCCTGGACTGCTGTCTCTGCTAGGATTCAAAGAATCAAAAGTTTCTGGTGGAAAACGCTGTAAGCTGCGGTTTCTCAAAGTTGTAGTAAGGTCTGTGGAGTTTTGGCAATTTCTGCGGCTGTTGGGTTAACACCCAAACTTGGTTTTGTACCGTGAGGGAAACCAACTGTGGCAGGAGCCAGCACTTCGTAGTGCTCCTCGGCAGTGTTTATACTCTCTTGTTTTTATCCTGATTATTTACAAAACAATAACATATTTTTAGCGTGTGTGTATGGTATATGGATGTTACAATATTACTACCAGAGTGCAAGTAGAGTTGAGATTTTTCAGGGAATTGTTGGTGGTGGGAGCAGGCGAGGTGAGCTGCTGTGGGCTCGTGAGCGGGAAGGGCTGCGGGGGAAGAGCAGTTTCACGGTGCCCAGGTGATGTGTGAATGTGGCTGTTGCATTCACGCCCGAGACAGGCACTCATTTGCCCCAAACGCTTCCTGTCCGTGCCAAAAAGGGGACGTTGATTCTCGTCAGGGTTAAACCTGTGCAGCTGCGAGGCTTTCTGTGGTGTCCGTAAGAGCAGGTGACTGCCTGCCCTGCTTCTGTGTAGTGCATGGGAAGGGGGTTCCCTCCGGAGGCAGGAGCGGGCCAGCCTTGATGGGGGACATGGTGTCTGAAAAACTTTGCTCATGCCCCGACCCGAGGCAGGAGGTAAGTCTGGGGTGGAAGCTGATAGCGAGTGAAATACTTGCTTTGCAATAGAGTGACTGCAGGGGAGACAGTCGGACACGCAGGGATTTGGGATTTTGGGCTCCTTAAGCCAGTGGGGTGTAATGCATGTGCAGTGAGCATGAGAAATGGAGGGTTCTGGCAGTTCATCAAGGCACAGGCAGTGGTCTTCAGGAGCAAGTCCGTGATTCATCAGGGGTTGTAACTGGTGATGTGCAGGATGGCTTTCTGAGAAATTACTAAGGTTCGCATCCTTCTGAGGATGTTTCTCTGGGCACAGGAGACCTCTTGCAGTGGGAGGATGGGGGCTTGGGCCGACCTCCCTGCAGAGTGCTTGTGTTGCTAGGCAGCAGCTTGCACCTCCAGCGTGCTCCAGATCCGAGTCTGCGAAGGGAGACCGTCCTCTCCTGAACAAAAGCTTTCTAGCTGGTGACCAAGGGTAGAAAGCACATATCCTGTGTGTATGGGTGTGCATGCACTTCCTGCTTGCTCCTGGGTATTTGGGAGGGGTGGTCAGCTGGGAATGTTCAGGGTTGTTAGCTGATAGCAAGACTTCCTTATACTCTCCCACCTACTTGGGCTGCAGGTGAGCACAGGAGAGAGAGATGAATCTTGGATTGTTCCATTTGTAAGGCTCAAGAGTTCTCTGCAGAGTACCCTTTTCCTTTCACGGTACGTGGAAGCTCATAGGAGGTTTGTCTTCGACTTGTTTGGTGATTGATGCTTTAGCAGTTAAATGGGGGGGAGGGAAAAGGGAGTAAGATTTGCTTGCACAAGAGGTAGGAGGGAAGGCCAGGTGTGCCATGTTAATGCACTTAGCCAGCTTGAGTCAGTTTTAGTGGATGCCACACAATTGCTGGAGCCTCAGTGCACGAATGGCATCAGCCAGCTTTGTCTGAACTGCTCTGTATCTGCAGAGCAATGGAAAGCCTTTTAATTTTCAGAGCTGCCAGTCTGGTGGCTGCACTTTGAAGCACTGCAGAACAGCTGAAGCGGTTGGAAACCACCGTGGGGGGACTGATCACTCTCCAAAAAGAAGTCAGATCAAAAAAGAGCCTGAAGGGGTCAGGAGGGATTCATAGGCTGGTGTGGTGAAGGTGAGCTCAGCAGAAGGGCTGTTCTTGTATCACAGATCACTTCTGATCAGGCAAGGATTGGTGGTGTGGGAGAAGGAGGAGGAAGATTCCCGGTTTGATGGAGGCTGGAGGCCTGGGCCTCAGAAGAAGCTGGGCTTGGCAGCCTTAAGCCTGGATGGGGCTGCAGAGGAGTGTGGAAGCAGAGGCAGGTAGGAACACACATGCTGGTCTCAGGATCTCGTGGATGTTGTTCTGTGCCACTGTGGGATAAGCTTGAGCCATGGGACAGTTAGGAGTGTGTGTGTCTGGAGGTGTCGGGCAGCTGCTGGAGGTAGCGTGTGTGTGAGGAGCCCAGCAGAGATGCAGATAGGCTGCTGGAGAGCAAGGAGGAGGGAATGGGGACAGCATGTGAGGCCTGTACCCCTTGGGATGCTCTGCCTGCTTAGAGAGGACGGGAGCATCCAGGCTGTCTGGATGGGATGTTCCTGTAAGGGGATTTGGTTGGTTTGCATAGGCAGAGTAATTCTTTTCCATGACTGTTCTCAGCTGTTTCCTGGGGAGAGAAGAATACATGTTACAGTAATCACTTAAAGCTGTGGAGAACAGTGTCTTTTATGTGGCATTTGGAAGGGAGAGGCTGTTCCAAAATTTCTCTGCCCTGGGTTGTGATGCCCTTGTGGGACCAGAAGTGGAGGAAAAGCTCCAGGGAGCATGTGCAGCCAGTTGTCCCTGTTGGCTGGGGGCTGGCTGAGGTGGGAAGCTGCCAGAGATGGATGGGGCTGATGGCCTTGACCTCTGTGTCTGAGGGAAAAGGCTGAGAAGTTGTACTCACTGTGAGAAGTACAAATAAAGCATTTATAGTGTATGGACTTTTCCTGCTCTCTGAAACATTTGGGCTCTGAGTAATCTCTCACTTCAAACTGAGGCTCAAGCTGAAAATATCAAGGGATGCTAAATTATGAACAATTGTTAAACAGTCTTAAAGAGCTGTATAGGAAACCGTGTCTGCTCTTCATTTCTAAGCCTTTCTCAAACAATGAGAGTCTGAGCTATTTATCAGGAGCTCTTTTAGTGCTGGAAGGGAAAGTGAACATTTAAAGTGTATCACAAAATAGAGAGGCACTTTAAGAGGCAATTTGCTTTTCAAGATGTCCAGCTAAAAATAAATCTTTCTTTAAACAGCCTTGAAAAGAAAACAGAGAGAAGAGATCTTGCCCTTGATGAGAATAAGGAGAATCTTTTTGCTAGTTTTGATGGTAAGAGTTTCCTCTGGCATCTGGTACTAGATCCAGGTAAACCTCCTTGGAATTTGTGGAGGACTTAGGGATGTGTTATATTCAGTAACAAAGCTGGTGAGAGAGAGAGACTGTGTGTTAGAAACTTCTGTGGGGTTCTGGCTAATCCTTTGCACCCCAAAAGCACTACAGAAAATTCCTTCCACCCCTCTTCTCTTTGTTTTATCTAACAATTAATTAACAAGGATGTCTGTTTGACAGATCAGGCAGGGCACATAAAATATGTATTTTTACTTTTATTTTGGCTACATCAGAACAAAACTCCATTGTTTTCAAGATTTCCATAAAATGTACTATTCTATTTTCAAGATTTCCGTAAAATGTAATATTCTACTATTCTACAAAGTACTATTCTATTAGCAGTTTCTCATGGTTCTCAAATTCTGAGGGGATGTTGTTTCTTTGCTTACTTAATTAAATTCTTATTTTCACCCAGGCAGATCTGACAATACATATATGTAAAGTCCAGTCTCTGGTTATGTAAGGGAAAAAAAAAATCTTCATCAAGAATATGTTTATCACTTTAAGGAACTGAGATGGTGCTGAGTTCAGTGAAAGCAACTTGCCTCTGCTGACAGCAAAGTGCTGTGTCTGGCTTCTCTGGAACTGTGTTTTCTAAGTGGAAAACTGTAGACAAGTGTTTTATAAGGAGCCTGATAAGCTGGTATTTAATCTTTTCCTGTTAATTCTGTCTTCTTTGAGCATTATGTATTAGGGAAGTAGTTAGGGAAGTGTGTGGCCAGAAATGAGATCAAGGAATGAATTTCTAAGCACATGGCATGCAATTGTATTCTCACAGAGCCTGTTTCATTAATGTGCAGGAGTGAATGTGGACCAGATTTGCCATGAATAGTGCAAATATTGTTATTTTGTTAATATTGCAGAGCTATGGGTGTATATAAGAGCAGGGATAATGTCAATACGGCTGACAGTTCCAGCTGTAGTCTTTCTGCTGTGTGGTCTTGGAAAGAGGCCTGTTTTAAAGGCTCTGTAAAAGCAGGGAGCATTTCAGCATGCAGATGGCAGCCCAGTCTAAAATCTTGTTCTGTTTGTGCTGAGCACCTCTGTTAACGAGCCTTGAGGAACACAAGGGGAACGAGAGAAGTGGTGTGGGGGGAAAGAGGAGGGTTATGCTATCTTTCAGGATTGAGACCTCCCTTTGAACTGTCTCTCTCCCTTTTTAATAGCTTTTCTGCAAAAGCTGCTTGGGGAGCAGGGTTAGAATGAGTATGAAAGAAGCAAAGCATCTAATCTTTTGGCTTAATAATGCTCCTGCGTAGGCAGCTGCGAATTGGACAGACTTCCTTATTGATATAAGAGCAGAGAGCAGTGAGTGAAATTGGTGTGGGTGAGAATGGTCTTTTCTCATCTCTTTTAATCTGAAATGTCTTCTCCTTTTGTAGTTGAGGCTCTGTAGAGAGGACCTGTGATCGCTGGCAGGGCCATCTAAAGCACTCAGGAGAAAAGGGTCATGACCTGAGCAGTGGTGTTTGTTCTGGGTGTCAGCAGCTGAAGAGCTGGAGTCACGTGCAGCTGTGTTTTTTCTGGAATTTATGGGGTTTATCAGTGACTCTAAACCTAAGAGTTCTCATCAGCAACTTGGTTTTTTCACTCAAGATCTGAAAAGCAGGAGTCAAGAGTCCTTTTTTCCTGAGTGGGGCTTCTGCACAGCCTAGGGCAGGCTGGCTGGGCTGGGTCTGAGAGTAGCCTCTGAGTTTGTCTCAGCCCAGAAGAAATTTGCCATCCTGGGACAGAGCCCAGCAACCTTGTCAGCTTTGAGAAGCATATGTGGTCACCCACGGCTGGGGCTCCTCTCTCCCCTCAGATGGCTGTGATTACTGCTGCACCTTGCTCTGCATTGGGAACTTCCTTCTGTAACTGCCTCAGTTCTAGGACTTAGGCGGATTCAAGATCATTCTTAAAATCTCTCCCTTTTCCTCAGTGCTAGTGTACATGTTTAGCTTTCCAAGTGTAGATTGTCTTCACATTTTCTTGTCTTCTCCAGTGGGCTTTTCTGTAAGGTTTTAAGTACTTCTGCAAGGTGGTGAGATGCTAAGCCCCACTCTGTAAACCTAAACCCTGTCTCTGAGAGTCTTTACATTTCCTACGATTCTTCATGTTGCCTGAAGTACTGTAATGATTAAACCACAATCTGAAGGAGTAAATATATGTAGAATATTAATAGCTTCTACTCTAGGGGGAAAAAAAGGCTGTAAATTAATTGATCCATTATGTTGACCTCATAAACCATGAGGGCTTGCAGTCCAGCTCTAATCCTCCTCCCACAACACGTATTTCACTTTGAATGTCTGTAAAAGACCTGGACTACTTGAACTTAAAAGCTGTGATACTGGACATGCATATCCATCTATCCTAGGATGTGTAGTTAGAATATTGCAATGTTAAGGCTGAACAATAGTTCTTTCTAGAATCCAGGGTAGTGCTGAATCAGTATATCACTGATGGTAACAGCTGGGTATGAGGCTTAAAAACCAGTAGCTAATTTTCCCACTCCTTTGTCATTCTTGTTCCTCCGTACAATTGCTTTCTATGTTTCCAAGTGCAGGAGCTGCTGCAATGGGGGGTAAGAACGATTCAGGGATTTAAAATCTAGTTTGAAGATCTAATGAACTTGAATTCTGTGTGAGTTGCTTAGGGAATTGAGGTCAGTGTGTGGTGTGAGCTGATAGAACTCCATCTGCTAATTAGTGCTGAGTAGTCCTAGTTCTTCTGGTTTACAAATCTGTTAAGATGGGCTGCTTAGGTTTTTATCGAATTTTCATAGTAGCAATTTAGATGCATGCATGTATCATATGCTCATCACTCTTTTTAGTGTTTTGATGCTATAGATATTGTAATCTTTATCTATACTTGGAGTATTTCAGGGAATTTTCCCATTTCCTGCTTTTTCATTTTTTTTTCCCAATAAATGAGCACTATTTTAGGCAGCTGTTGGATCAGAAAATTCTTGTAAGAAAAGGTTCTTGTGTTAGTGCTTACAGGGTTTTCTCTACAGGGCAAGGCAGCAGTTTGCTCAATGTTGAGTCTGATTGCCACTTTACCATAACTAAAATGACTTCTATGCTCTGCAGCCAGACATATTAATGGGGGAAGTTATGGGGTGTTGGCCATCCACAGTATTTTTCTTTTGTGCTTGGCACTAAAGCCCCTTTTTTTGTTTCTGTGTTACACTGTAAGATGCTTTTTGAAACTTTAAGATTCTGCACTTGGTATCTTCTGTAGTTCCATTTGGAAGATATTTAATCTTTTAGTGGAAGCATTACAATCTTTTCAAACAAAACCTCGGTGTTAACACCAAAGGGGTGGTGCTGTTTGTTTCTTCTTGTTTAACTGGTAAGATTCTGAGTTTATTCCCTTCACATCGCAGAAGATCTGTGAGTTTTAGGTTTTTTTCCTTTTCTTTTGCACCCAGTCATTCAGCCTTTAGGGGAATCATTACAGGTAAGTATTATAACCTTGTCAGTATTTAGCTGTGGGTTCCCTTTGCTTTGTCAGGACAAGACCTTGCTTTTTCCTTGTTGTATTACTGTCATGCAGGTGATACACTGCTGAGCCAGCAATAATCCCAGACAGTTTAGATGTTGTCTCGTTGTTGCTGTTTACTTCCAGTTTGCATAACACAAGCACTGTGTTGTGCAGGCACACCATGCATCCCTCATTTTAAACTTTCCCTTTAAATTTCAGCTGAACAAGGAAAATTAGGCAGATGTGAGTTTAGTTAAGGACCTGAGTCCAGCGGAGACTTAAATCCTGCAAGACAAATGCTGAATGCACACTGCCTTGTAGAATTAATGTTCCTTGTGTAGTTAGACAACTTAAGTGGCTGGTTATGATGGTGAAGATGCACAATGAATTAGGCAAAATGAAATATTCTTTGATGCTCATTGAGCAGAAGAGCGAAGAACGCTGCATGACCCATATCAAATAGAGCTGAAGATACATTATTTCAGCTAGCATGCATCTCTCATCTTAAGTATTTCTTGTTTATGTTTCAGCTATCAACAAAAAGGAACTGGTGCCCATTGTGGATTGCTCCCAACCAACATATTATATAGGCTGAAAATATTTTAGTAATAAACAGCTCAGTGTGGTATGTCGGCAAAAGAGAAGACCCGAGAGTGAGTTCACATTAAAATTTAAAGCCTTAAAAAGTGGGGTGGGGAAATGGTTTGAAAAGAAAGGAACAGGACTCACCATCTAGCCTACTGTAAAGACAATAAAAGAACTACTGTTGCCATTTCATCCTTTGTGTGGGGGGTGAAAACTGTAATTTATTTTTGTGAGATATCTGAGCAACAAAACCTGACAATTGGAAATCACTAAAGAGGTGTGTTGCTGTTTTTAATGAGTGCCTTCTGCATCACAGCTTCTGTGGAGAAACCAGAACCTACGGCCTCATGGAATGTCAGCAAATCTCAGACTGTGCACAGATGTGTGCCTGAGTGCACATGCACTGCTTTTCTTGTTTCCTTTTAAAAAGGAGCACTGCATAAACAAAGCTTGTGGTATGAATTAGAGCAAAGCTAAATTATAGTTAAAGCGTGAACTTGGGAATCTCAGTGCTGGGTTTTGTGCAAAATATTAATGCTGTAAGTGCCTCGTTCTAACCTTGTCACTTGAAGTTCCTTTGAGTCCCAGAAGCCATATGAGCTGAAGTGGGTGCTGGAAAGACAGCAGGCAGTACATGAAGGACATGGGAAGCAGCAATTTCCCAGGCTCTCTTTTCTGAGGATTCAGGTGGAAGAAATAAGTTTTTCAGCAGCCGTGAAGAGCGTTAGGCAGGATATGGGAGTTGGGGTGGTTTTTGTTAGAAGAACAGAATTTGTGCTGCATTGCAGCCTGGTCCCCTTGTAGTTTTGGGTGCTTACAGGACACTGTGACAGTTGCCCAAAGTCTGGTCTGTAGCACAGATGGGGTGAAGAGGGAGGGAGCGACCTTGTTGGCAATGCAATGATGAAGAATTAAGTTGTCACACCTTGCTTCTCCTACACTTCTCCCTCTGATAGCTGCAACCTCCCTTTACTTACCTGGACACAGATACAATGTGGCAGGTCACAACAAGGCTTGGACTAGCGATTTTTTCACCTTTGTCAACAAGCACTTCATTCTGTGTCTCTCTTCTGTCCTCTGAATGATTTTTAGCAAGTCAGCTGTAATTGGTATTTCTATGTCCTTATTGAGTAAGATGTCTTCGGTTTTCTGGGAATGGTGTGAACTTGATTCCCCTCTTATGAGGCATATCCTGTAGAGTATTACATTCTTGTTACAGCTGTGAGCCCCTACTCACACGTGTTTAGAGTTTGCAGCATCAGAGTAAGCAGCTCCTCAGGGAAATGCTGCTCAGTGCCTGCAAGGGGAAAGTTTGTCAAATGGAAGATCAGCCCCTGCTTGCAGGGAAGTGGCATTGAACTTTGGTTTATTTTATCTTGTGGCTCGTCAAGCTTGCACAGTTTTCTTCGTGTTCTTCACCAGATCATAGATATCCACTACACCTTTATTCGCAGAAGCCTAGCGCAGGGCTGGCTTGAGTCTGTAGTCCATCCCACTGCCTGATAGGTGAGTGAATGGTCCCGAGGAGGGAGTTGAGACCGGTCCTGTTGGGACATATGGTGAGAGTCTTGGCACACTCAGCTCCAGAAATCTCCTGAGCAGATTTAGAAACTTAGTTTTGAGCTAACACAACCTTCCTTCTTCTGGCTGCTGGATGTTCTTCTGGGGGAAATACAGCTTATTTTGCATCTTGTGTTCTTTGTTAACCCAAATGTTTAAAAACATCTCTGATAGGGCAGTTTGAACAGCATGATTGTTTGTAGCTGGCTGCTATCTAAGGACAGACTGCCAGCTGACCCACTGGTCACACTGGTGTGACTAATCCCACTTCCTGGTGGAATGTCTGCCATGGTGGAGGTGACACCTTACACTCTGATGTCTATTTTCATGCTAGCCTCAGTGGAGTTGTGTCAGATGTGACAAGCTGAGGCTTTGGGTTTGATTATGAATGACTGGGTGGTGCTGTGTTTCCTTGCCCTTTTCCTGCTCTATTTTCCTGATTTGTGGAGGTACAGAGACTGACTGCCTTGGTGAGGCCAGGGCTTCAAAAAATAGAACTCCTATGAATGCTGACAGAACCAAGAATTTTCCACTCTGCCTAGCATTAATATTGGTTGGCAGAACTTGCTTTGAATTTTTGAATGTATTTAATGCAGCATAGCTTGTTTGGGGTAGAGATGCATAGACCCACATGAAAAAGGACCTAGGAATTGCATATTTCAGCTGTAATAACTGAAGGGAGAAAAGTGGAGAAAGTAATTTGCAAAGCTATACTTGAAAATCATTCTAGCATAACATCATCATTACAATTATCTGTCAAAAGATTTAGTTCAATTACTTTTTTTAAGCTTTCTTGTCAAGTTGGCCTTACTTGTTTCAGGATTGTGTTACTCCAAGGAGAGGTCAAGGAAGAATGAATGTTATTTCTGTCATTAACCACTGTCCGACAGCTTTCAGTTCATATTATTCCTTGAAAATGCCTTAGCATTGTTAATGTGAGGAATCAATAGGTATAAAGTGCCATAGAATTCAGGGAGGAAAAGAAATCCACTGCCCGTTTATAGATTGTAGTATGGTAAGGTGAGAGGAAGAGAACTTCATTTTTAAGTGGTAATGTTGAAATAATTGAATAGCAGCACAATTCCTATAGTGTAAAAGATTATACAGGGTTCCTTATATTTTCTTCACACAACGGTAGGCCAGTAATAAAATTACAAGGGAAGAATATTTGATGTAATAAACTCAAATTAAACTGAATAAGCTTCAGTGAACAGCAGGACACTGTATTCTCTTGCTGCTTTGTCGTGTTGGGCAAATATTCAGAGCTGCAGGGGTCTGGGCTGCTCCCAAAGTTGAGGGTTTGGGATCTCTGAGTGGGCTGGGCGGGCAGATGTGTTACAGCATTTATGGGAGGATTCAGTTTCACTGGCCTCAGTTTTGACTACTAATGCAGGTAGTTTTGTGCATTTCTGTTTAATTGAAGCTACTGTAAAATGTTTGCTGAATCTTTTGGTGCAAATAATTACTTCACAGTGATTTAGATGACTGCCTGCTTTATCTGATAATAAGGGTCCTGATCTAAAGTCTGTATCTTATACGGAGATGAATTCCTGGAGTTTAAATATATCAAGCCACTTAAAGGCCCATGACTTCAAGCTAAGCATATATTTGAGGACTCTGGCTTATAATTAAGCATCTCTCTTTCTTTGAGAGAGATGGGCTTTGATGAATTCAGATTTGTTCTACCTATTTTTTAGTGCAGAGAAGTAGCCTCAGTTTGCTCTTGCTATCTTTTCTTGAATGGCCTGGTACTTGTAAATGAAAACCAGAATTAGTTCCAGTAATTGTATAAAATTAAAATTATAAACTAGATTTTCCCTTTTTCTTTTTTAATGTACATAATATAAAGTAAGTAGTAAAATTCACAGGAGAGACTCCCGAGACCTACATTCATTGATTTCTGAATTTTGTTCACCTTTCTTTACCTCATTGTATAGGAGAAATTTCTGGAACAGCATTAATTGTAGGCAATTGTTGACATTGTAGGAGCTTTTACAAGGCCACCAGCGGAAAAGTAAGATTGCTAAGAGAGATTGCATGAATAACCTACTCTGTGTCTTTTCCTGAACAATGTGATTTTTTTTTTTTTAAGTGTGTGGTCTGTTTGTACGAGACAAAGTTAATGATGACCATCGGGGTCTTCCCCTTAAATAACATACAAAAATCTCCCAGATTAGACCCATACTACTTCAAATAAACTGTGATTTTTTTCTTTGAGAGCAAAATGATATTGTTGAGGTGTCATTTAAAAAAACCCAACCCTTTTGTGTGACAGTCAGAGGTAAATTGTTCATACATGGTTACTTTGAACTGTTATGTTTTCCTACTCCTGCATAAACATAAACCCAGTTGTTACATTAAGCTATTGCCCTGTAATAGTTCTTTCAGAAATGTTGAACTGTAGTTACTGCTTTGTTGTAGTGAAAAGCTGTGATTCAGACTTTGTACTATGTTTGCATTTCAGCTGTCACAGAAAGTGAAAGATGAAGCCTCTTGTTCTCTTGGTTCTTGTGATCTGTACTGTAGTCAGCATGAATTTGAAGCTCGTGTCAAAGAGAAATTCTGGTAAGTCACAGAAAATTATTTTTACTTTTGGATCTGAACCTCATGCTCATGCAATCAAGCATTTTAGATGGCTGCTTTTTGTTTTACATGTATACTACTTGTTCTGTTCTGCCAAAAATAAAGAAGAAAAAGAAGTCATAACTGGTATGGTTTGCTTAGTAAATGATTGCAAGATGAATTTTCTCACTATAGTTTTCTGTTGGTATGACTTTAAGCTATTTAAAAGTGTCCTTATGTTTTCTTTTGTTTAAAAAAGAAAAAAAGAAAATGTTGATTGGGTTGAAACCTCATGAAGGTAATAAAGACTTTGGTGTTGTGGCATTGTTCTAGCATCCAGTCTTTTACTCATGCGAAGGGATTTTCTTGACTGTGCATGTGGTCTGTGGTGAGTTTTAGGTCTGGATGATGTTTTCTATGTTGAAAGGTCATCTTTGAAAAAGTTATGCTGGCCAGACATGTGATCATATATAGGGTTAACTGGGAAGAGCTCTCCTGAGTAGATAATCTGATTATTCTGGCAGTGGAAGGGAGTGGGAGTTGGTTCATGTTTACATCTGCCTTTGAAACCTACTAATAGTAATGGAACACTTCAAAGAAGCATTAGAATCTGTCCTTCCAGGGTAGACAGTTCATCTGGATAATGGTTCATCTGTACTTGAGCCTGAAGTGATACTTACTGCATGCAGCTCTGCCCTCCCAAAGGAGTGACTTCATGAGACTGTTTGTATTTCTTAAGTTAGCTGTGAGTTTGGAAGACATTGGGCAGACAAGTAGGTCAGCTGCAGTGCTACACAGTGGTGTCAGTCTGCTACAGCCTGGTGTGTGTGTAAGGGTCAATATTGGACTTTCAAACTTTTGACTGCATGTTAACTTGTTTTTACGCACTGTTTGTGTGCTATACTTACACGTGTGAGGGCTTCTACTGATCCTGCTGTCCTCAAGGTCTTCAGTCTTTTCAACATTGCAGGTACAGACAGAAATTACTGACTTCAGATGGTGTGGCCAGTATTAAGTTTAATTTCTGCATTTCTTGAGAACAGAGGGGAAAATTATTGGGCCATCTATTAAAAAGAATTACATGTCACATCCCAGGCTGAGAAGTGTTACTCTGGGAACTGCCAGATACTGGGCTGAATTCTTTCTGCTGGGCTGGAAAGTGTAAATGGCGGTTGCTAAACTGAACTAGTCTCTAGCTTTTTGTTGTGGTTATTGTGTCCCGAGCCCTGTTTGCCCTGTGAGAACAGTCATGGGTATTGGGGTTTGGCTACAGTGCATCATGGTCTAAACTCTGCTAAGGATGATGGTGTTCCTGTTTTTCAAAACTGCTGTCACTGGCCTAGATGGAAACCCTCTGTGAGATCCACAATCAGTGTAACTGAACAGCCTCTATTCACTAATGCCAGGCAACAGCACCTGGCTGCAAGCAAGGGCCTGTGCAATTCCTCTACCAGAAGTACACGACTGTAGAAGTGACATGCTGATGGTTGTAGCATCATTCAGCTGGTAGTTTACCTTTAATTATATATATATATATTTAAAATCTGCTTTCTTTGACTCTGCAGAATGTCTTGTGTTAATAGCAGCTGTTGACAGTGTCAATTTAGGTTCAGTACTGGTGGGAAAAATGCTTTAATATGTTAGACTGCCTCTTGCTAAATATAACTCACTAGTGAATAGGTTCTTTTTCATTTCATTTGGTTGTGCCAGTATGTGTTGAGAATAAGATGAAGAGGAAAAATGCATGTAAAATAGTATTACAGTTTCTTTGCAAGTACATAATCATGTAGTTGGCTTTCACCTTCAATACTTGTTCTGGTTGCTGCGTGGAGCAAACTATTAATTTATTTTTCTTTGCTTTTTCCACTACATTGTGTGTGAAATAATTTTCTGTTTCTGTGATATCAGCACTTGGAGCAAAATTGATAATTTGACTCCTTTTCTGAAAGGTCTTTAGATTTGAAGGACTGTTGTTTGATTGCTTGGGGCTTCACTAAATGTCATATATTGTGAAGA
Organism: Gymnorhina tibicen; assembly: GCA_013399875.1. NCBI lineage: Eukaryota > Metazoa > Chordata > Aves > Passeriformes > Artamidae > Gymnorhina > Gymnorhina tibicen. The sequence continues at coordinate 263,813 of VXAZ01008700.1, forward strand.
GAGACATGCTCCAGAGACTTCTGAACTTTAACTGTTTGTGTAGTTTTAGTGGAAGATCAGGGACAGTGGGTAGATGCAGACAGGCAAATGCACAAAGAAAAAACATCAGCATATTTTCCATAGGGTGACAGTAGCTGTAACATGCTGGTACTGTAGTTCAGAGTTTGCTTTTTTTTTTACACTTGTGTCTTGATGAAGGAGAGTGGAAAGGGGAAATTAATGGTTAATTGTGGGCAGTGTAAACTGCAGGATGTCTGGAAGCAGGAAGAGTGTTTTAGCTGTAGGTTAGAGCTGAGGTGGGGGGAGTGGATGAAGGGCCCAAAGGATGCTCTATGGACAGGATCTCTGCAGCAGTGTCTGGAGGGGTATTGTAGTCTTGGGTCTTGCTGGCTGTTGGTATAGAGATGTCTGTGCTGGTGAGCATCCTTAAAAGGGGAAGGGAAATTGTGCAGACAGTTATGTAGAGCAGTGTGAAGCAGTGCATGGAAGGTGCTGACACTGATGATAAAGACAGATTGGGGCTACTAGGACAATAAACCAGCAAAATTGGTGTCTTTGCTGACTTATATAGACTGGCATTTTTTCTAAGCAATGCATAGAATTATTACATGAATGTGTCAAGTACAAGAGCAATTATGAAGTTGACTGGCATGCAGGTAATATCACATAATAGAACGTATCTTGTTTAAGGGGTAGGGAGGATCTAAAGAGAGCTGACTTGAAGAGGCACAAGATAAAGGTGAGGTGTTGTCAGGTAATGCACAGGCATCACTCAACTGACACAGTCAAAAGGCAGGCAGAATGTCCAGAAGTGCTTTATAGGTGAAACTGGAGTTGACTGAAAGAGAAGAAAGGTTTGGCTAGGAAAGCATCTTCAGAGGTTGGTGCAGAAGTTCTCCTTCAAAGTCAAGGAATAGAAACCCAAGAGGAGAAAGCTGAGGATGAGAACTCCAGCAAGTGCACACAGAGGCTGGACAACAGGCAAGAGTCATTAAAGAGAGGTCAGGAGTGAAGGATCTAAGATGTTAAACAAAAGGTGACGAAATGGTGCTCCAGTTGCAAGCACAGAGCTATAGTTTGCTGAAGAAACAATCCTCATGGAAGGGAATAGAAAAACAGAACTGAAAGATTTTTCTCGTGTCCTTTACTTGCCCTTTGTTACAGATTCAGGTGTCCATATTTCCCATTTGGAAAAGAGAAGCAGGGATGCATATGAAGACTGCAAATAGATTTTAGAGTACCCTGCAATGCTGCAAAAATGACACAAACTTGCAGCAAGACAAATTTGTTTGGCTGCTTCTCACTTGAGATGTGGTGCCAAAATAATTAAAATGGGTGAGCTAATTTAATTATGCTCATCAGATTCTTCTTTACAGGCAGCAACTTCCTGATGCTCCAGAACAAATCTGTCATGTCTACAGAAGGATTGCTGTTTGTGGTGGGAACAGAATAGTTTGCCTTGAGCATCTGTGTGAATGTAATGCTGTCTTAAGTTTCACAGGCATTTCATAATTTTAAGAAGCATTTTTGAAAACTGCAGGTCAACCTTTTTGCCTGCTTTAAGTAAAACTGAGCAAACAGCTAATGTGGGGACTGCAGCTTTAGCGATATCCTAGGAAGGGTATTTTACAGGTGGAAGTTATAAAAATAAATTGAAGATGTGAGAGCTGCTAGGTTCCCAGCTGGTAGGTGATTTCCTTTTAATCAGATTAAGTGACTTCTTTTCCCAAAGCCTTTGTATAGAGTGCTTTGAATAATCATAGCAGGGAATATAAAACCAATTAAAAATCCTTGCATTTTTTAAGCAAAAGATTTTTCAGATTATAGATTGTTTGACTTACTAGACATAATTCCATTAGTGAATAATTGATGCCATTTATTGTTGCTGTATTATTTGCTGAGCTGAAATACCCTATCTCAGCATGCTGGAGCTCTGGAGGGCATGCCAGCCTTGTGTGGAGGAGCAGGGGCAGACATCCCCAAGGTTTCTGTGAGGCTGCAGGGCATTTAGGAGCCATTCTGCAGGTTAACACAGTTTAATTGGCTCAGGCTTGGCATGAGTATGTCCCCCAAGCTACACAGTCGTGTCTTCTCGTCTGCAGCCTGTTAGATGGATTTGCTGTGGGATTCCAGCCTTCCTTCTCCTCCTGTTTATCTTGGGACCATCCAAAAGGCATTCATGCCATAGAAGCCAAGTGTATCTCTGATCCTCCACCCACCTCCACCTGCATCCTACTTTATCACCAATGGCTTGGGAGAGAAAGGGCTTGACTTGGCATTGGGCCTTGCTGTGTATGGACATAGCCAAAATGTCTTAAATTCTCATTGATGTTTCAGTGCCTTTTAGCACATTAATTTAAAACCTATTGGCTTGATATTTTATGCCTTTTAAATGTCATGCAGCCAACTTACTGTGGTCTGCTGTAGATGTTTCAGAGACCTTCACTTTCCTGCAGTTGTCACTACTTGTGCCTATGATTTCTGTCTGCTCTCTTCTGTGAAGCTCAGTCTTCCTGTGTTGTTGCCTGACCACTTTGGCCATGGAAACTGTGGCATACATGGAAGTGTACTTCAGAGATGACTCACGGATTTGTGCCTGGAGTGGGATATTCTAGATAAGCCTAACTCTAAAGTCCACTGCTCCTTCTGGAGTGGGCCCAGAGGAGCTGCTGGATGTGTGCTCGCACTTGCCGTTTGCTTTAGTTTGCAGTTGCGTCTGTCTGAAGAGCTGACTTCTGACCCTGATGTAAAATGCATGGCCATGAGCCCTCCCACGTCTGAGATATGAGGGATGCAAAAGAGGCTTTTGACTTTTGCTGCCTGCAAATACTGTGCAGACAGAGGAGATAGGAGCTTGGCAGCGCTCATCAGCGCACGCCGATCTCTTACTTTTCCCAGAGGATGTTAAGTTATTCACAGCTCCAGCAAACAAAGTCAGAATCACTGCTGTTCTAAGCTGTCATCAGTGCAGGAAAGTACAGCCTCTCCTGTCTCTGCACACGGGTTCATGGCTGCTCTCCATCTGTTCTGTTTGGATCAGTGGGAAGCAAGGAGCCAGGCTCCTGTGCTCAGTCAGGTCTCGGGGGGCTACCAGCAAGTCAGCTGTGAAGCTCTGGTCATCGTGCATCTCATTACAGGGGTCTCAGCCTTAGTTTCTTCTCCTCTAGACAGAAAGCAGCACTGCAGCTGGACAGACCTGTCTGGAAGACAGCTGGCAGCATTTATACATTCTGTTTGCAGGTGGGGAGGAAAGGACATATGCACAGAAGAACAAGAAAGGAAATAAATAATATGCTAGAGTTTATATGGGGTTTTTTTAGTGACCTCAACCTAATAAGGTTTAAATATTGAACTTACTTAAGTACTCAAATTTTTAGCTATTGCACACATTTAAAATGAGTTCATATGTAATTTAAGCAATTAAAATATTGAGCTGATACTTAAATATTAACTCGATTCCTTCCCAAAAGAGAAGCCTTTTGTATTTGAATAAAATAAATTAACACAATTGTTAATTAAATTGTTTCAAGCTGAAATAAATCAGCATCTTCAGGGGATAGGGAGAAGTAAGCAAAGAATGAAATTCCATTTCCTCAGTTAAAAATCTATAATCTTCCACTTTTGCAATAAATACCATCTCAGCTGTTTGGATAGCTGTTCTACATCTCGATTCAGCATATAGAAGTTCATTAATAATACCTCAACTGCTAAAATACATGTCATCATGACTGATTGTGGTTGTGTAGCAGAGACGAGGAAATGAATCCAAGCGTAGTCAGCAGGAAAATGTGTTATTTAATTAATTAATTGTCCATTTACATGTCTTAATCACACAAGGAGATTGGTCAGTACCCATCCACCCCTCAGGGTGATTGGGTGAGGTCTTACAACACCCATTTCAATAACATTACACCAGTGTACCATAAGCAAGACTCAGACAAACACCGGGTGTCCAGACAGTTACACAAAAACATCTTATTGTTTTCATAGCTTGCATGAGAAAGGCAAGATTCACACAGAACACTGCAAGAAGCTGGAAAATCCTTCTAACAGGCTTTTCTGTATCCACAACTGATATTTTTTTTCCCCTCTCCAAAATGGGGCTTTTCAAATGAAAAAACCCCTAATTTATCAAGGTGCCTTTGCTTTATTTTCTTTAAGATTCTAATTAGAAATTTTAAGACAGATCTTGATTTCTGTATTTGTAGTGTGCTCACTTCGAGGGTGAGTGTCCTAGGTTCATGTCCTTACTCTGAAATTGACTGTCCCAAGGGACAGGAACAGTTCTTCTGGCATGGTTTTTTTTTTCATCTTGTTCATGGAAATATTTTTGGAAGGTTTGTCTTACATGAAAGTATGAATAATACAGCCACAGACTTACCCAGAACAGTCTTCAAGCTCAGCATGTTGGCTAGTCCTGGAGATGAACATCTGCTTACTTGGGGACATCTCCTGGTGCTGCAGGGGCTCAGAGGTAATTTAGGGGGACGTAGACCTTTAGGAGCTTTTAAGGAATCTCTGGTGTAATGGCTTCGCTTTCGGGCCAGCTCCTGACCAAGAACAGTTCTGAAGTGTGCTTGGGTTTTCGTAACTTAAATACACGTTAAAGCAGTTTTTACACCCTGCTGAATATATTTGAAGGAACATAGATAAGGTTCCTTAGATTGAACTAGGTATGAATATTAATACACATCTTCATATTGCTGTTCACTGAACTTGTTATTCTTCACTTTCAGAGCCTTGCTTGTTGTTTGACATGCATTTCAGTTTTGAGTTGCTAGTCGCTGTAACACAGTGTATCAGAAATTTCTATTTTTTTTCACTTATTTGCTACTTGTTTTTGCCACAAGTGTAGCTGTTACAGTGACAAGCAATGAAATTGTGAGGTAGGAGATGTTGGGGTCACTATAGCAAATAGTGAGAAAAAGGAGAATTAAGATGCATTTGTGGAATTTTTTTTTTGTTTTGTTTGGCATTCAAGTTTTTGAAGAAGCTGGTTTTACAGATAATAAAGGAATCATTAGATTTTTGCTTTCTCAGGAGGTGCAGAGTTAAGTATTTCAAGTTGTTGACCTGTGGAGGAAGGAAGGAATGTGTTTTGGGAAGTGCTTGTATGTACAAATGTTAATACATAGACCTGTGTGAGATTGTTGTGTTCTGTTGTAATCTGCTAAAACAGAAGTGATTGCCCATCTATTAGTTGAAAGCAAAATTGATCTGAGCTGCAGTGTCACCTCTGGAGGGTACATTTATCACTTTATTAATCTCTAACCCTTTCAAATCCAATCGATTCTTTCCTACAAGAAGCATGTTTAATACTTACAATACATACTGATATGAAAACATACAATGCTCTGCCACTGAAGACAGAGACTTAGATTCAAGTTAATCTTCAGACCTGAGAACTTTGCTTTTCCAAGACATGGTCACCAGGCTGCCCTTGTCCCCCAGCCTCTGCCATCAGTTCCTTCTTGCTTGCCCTCCCTGTGTGGTTCCTTGTTCAGGCAGGAAGAGAGGCAGCACGAGGGTATTTCCGTTAGACTGACTTGTTTCAAACCTCCTCCACTTTCGGGAGTCACAGAGCTGTAGCTCTGTTGTGCTGTATATGACCTGTGGAAACTCACTCCCAATATTTTTGGGGTTTTTTGTTGGTATTTTTTTTTTTTTGGAAGGTAGGTTTTTTGACGCTTCAGTGTAAGACAAGTGGAGTTGGTTTGCATCTCTCAGGGATCAGGATTGCTTTAAAAAGGTATCTGCTGATATTTCTGCATCTCTTATTCCAGATGGAAAATTAAATAGTAGTTGAATAAGTAGGAGACTGTGTGATCCAGGCAGATGTGAGCATTGCTCAGTGGTTTTTCATTAAGAAACTGGAGGCAATGGCAGTACCTGACGCAAGCTTTTGTATCTGTCTCATTCCTGTGGCTGGAATGAAGTGGGAGGAAAAGGAACCTCCATCAGTCCCTGACTGCTACCCTGGCCTACCAGCCCCTCTGGGACAGAAGGCAACAGGGAAAGTGGTACATGTCAGCTGCCCTTTCAGTGAACAGGCCTGAACAGGGCAAAAGGGGAAGTCTGAAGTTCCCAAATTACTTTCTGATGTTTTAAAGTACAGTATTTTGGGTGTCAGTCTTGCATGTGTCTGGGGGATGTGCTGGTGCTTAGACCTCCAGTAACCGTGTGTACAGTTCAAATGTTTGTTAGGGCTGTGCAGCAGAGGCCTTGAAACATGATGGTAGTATTATTTTTTTGACTTTCCATGTTCTAGCTGTACTTTGTTACTTGGGCAGGGTTTTCTTAAAGTTTCATGGGACTATCTGGTGTTTTCAGTAAACATCTTCTACCATGGTATTTCATACGAGTGCTTTTTGTCTCTAATGTTTGCTTCATAGTTATTCCCATTTTACAGGTGGCAGAAAATCAGCAAGAGAGAAAACTGTATTAAGGTTGCCCAGCACACTGAAGGTGATGCAGGGCATAACACACAAATTAAATGTTTTGCTCTGTTTTGTTGTGTTGCTAATACCTTAGGCAAGGACAAGGAAAGCAGTCCTGTCTCCTAGACAAATTTTGAGGCTAAATAAGCATGTGTATAAAATGTGCTTCTATGTCCTTGGATACATGGGATAGAGGAAAGCTTATTTAATTTGTGTTATTTTTCAGTAGAAGATAGAAAAATGTGTCAGCTAGAAATGGAAGAGGAAAAGAAGGAGAGATATTCGGTTATACCAGGTTTTGTACACTAGCTTTAGGCTTAGAGCTTTTACCTTTGAATATTACAAGTCTGTTGTGTGTACTGGCTATTGGCTGTCCTTCCGGCGGGCAGTGGGGACACAAGAAGAACAACCACTTAAGACTGTACAATGACACGTGGAATACCTGAGAAACCTCGAGCCCTGGAGGTGCCAGTCAAGTTGCTTGGGTAATCAAGTTTATAGAAACCTCTGTGTATGTTTACTGCTCTGAACTGAAGAACATTTGTTGATCCTGAGCTGCTGGGACTCTGCAGGCAGTCAGCTGCACTCGAGCCACTCCGGGCTCCATCTGTGCTTACCAAATAGCTGCCCTTAGATTTTTAGCAGTACCAGGAACTGCAGTTCTGTCCTCAGATGAGTGAATAGCCTAAAACACCTTTGTCCAAGGACACCTCAGTGTATAGTCTAACCAGATGTTCATGTTTATTTAAAGAAATAATGGTCCTTTCATCACACTGTACAAATACACATAAAATTTGAGGGCAAAGTTGTTTCACAGATTTTTTTTTTAATATTTATTTTTTAATATTTGAGATTTACTTTTCTGGTATGTTGAAGATAGAATTGACTTATTATTTGTGATGACTGATGTTAATACAGCAGATGAGATTTTTCACAAGACAGCTAGAATTGTTTGTTCTGAGATTTAAGCATTATGGCTTTGTTTCACTGGCACTCTTGATCCACTCTGTGATCCTTATTTGAATCAATGTGCAGAGCCATTTCATGCATGGTTATGCTGTCTTACATGTTCAGAAAAATATATATATGGGTGGGCTTAGAAGGGGAGGTGTAATGTGAGATACAATCATTGATGTCCTTGAGTTATTGGTAAAATGCAGAAATATAATCACATTCTACAGAATAGGGCTCATCAGAATTTCTTTTTCAGTGACAGAATTTAATTTTAAACAATAAATTCCCTGAGACAGATACATTTAATAATCAATGGAAAAGTGCTGGAACATGAATCAAAGGCAGGGTTATTCCCAGGCTCTGTATCTCTGGAGCTGAACAGCAGTACGTCTGGCATCCTTCAGATGGATGTCAGAAGAAGAAGCTGGAAGACCGTGAACACAGAGTGGTCAGGTCTCTACTGTTTCTGGGATTCCCTGAAGCATTTGGCTGTGTCAAATCCCTCAGGTTTACTGTAGAGAAGATCTGAAAACTGAGGAAGTGGGAGCACTTTAGTGGAGCCTGGTCATCCTGCAAGCTTCTGTGGCTTCATGCTGGATCTGTGGCCATCAGCACTGCTCTCTGGCAGTCCTCCCTGGTGAAGAAGAACCTCCTTCAGGACCTGCTTCTTTGTCTGTTGTTGCAGGCTCCTATTGCAGAGAATGTTTTGCTGAGAAAATAAACCAACTTTCAAGTGTTTCTAAAACACTTGTTTGTTCTGGTACTTGTGGTTTAGAAAAGAAAGTTTGAAACTTAAGCCAAGAAAATAATTATTAAAAATTGGAGCTCTTGAATATATTATTTGTTTTTGTTGTGACCTTGAAAATCTTGCCCTATTATATAAAGCCAGAGAGGTGTGAATAATGGTGTGGGCTTAGACATAAGGAAGGAAATTAAGATGTGTATCACTGATGACACATTGGATATAGTACTTCCATTCAAAATGACATCTATAATTTTAGGGAAATCGGGGACTACAGTGGAAATGCACTTAGGAATGGAGTGTTTCAGCTTTATTGGAGCAGACTGAAAGCTGAATCTTTTTGGCTGATTTCTGATATAGGTCAACGTAATTCCTATTCACTGTGACTTTACATCATATTATTTACAGCATTATGATTTTTTCATCTGCATTGGGTGATTAAATTTGCTCTTTACAACTTTGTTCCAACTGTACAACATACCTCTGACAGTGCCTGAGAGATGAAACCTAAATCCAACCACCTGGGATGCCTGGCTGCAACTGTTGTAGACTTTACACAGGGAGACAGCTCTGCTGAGGAAGAAAGGTTCATTATTAAATCCCGTTTTAGAAGCATCTACAAATAAACGGTTCCATTTGCTGTCCTTCATAAAGAGCTGTAATTGATGGTTTTCTCTGAAGGACACAGATGCCATGTGAACAGTTATTCAGAATGCTGTTGTGTGAAGCCACTTGCAGAATGTGTCACCAAGTTGCTTCCTGTTGTAGTAAGGAAGACTCCTGATGTGCTGTAGTAATTAGTTGTCTTTTGGAAAAGCATCCTTTTTTTTTTCCCTAGAAGTGAAGTGCTGGGTAACTTGGTCATGAGAACTTAGATAATACAAATTCAACAGTGTGATTGTAGAATGGCTTGGTAATGTTACACACAGTTGAAATGTTACATTAAGTCTCTCATGGGTGTGTAAATATGATCATGCTGAAGAAGGGGAAGTGGTTTGTTTATGCTGGGGGCTGCTGGGTAAAAGCTCTCCTCTAGAGTATTTTCACTGCTACAATTGGCATGCTTTTCAGGTTTATGCAAGAAAAGTGCATTCTTTCCTGCACGCAGGGTTGCCCTTTCAGAATGATAATGTGTAATATACTTATAGAAATCAGATCTCTTTTAATAGTTTTATTGTGTACATGAAAGTTGTGCATTATCAGTGTAGTTACTTAGATAATTTAATGCTCCTTCCATGCTTTACTACGGTGCTTTCCAACAGGGAGCTGTAAAAGGTAATTTTGATCTCCTTAAACTTTGTATAGGTTATTAAGAAATATTTTTTTAGTGGCAGAAGAGGGAATTCTATGTTTGCATAATCTAAAAACCCCTTAAGACTCACCTTTTAAAATCACATCAAGCAGATAAGGGAAGAGATGGGAGCAGTCAGTCATCTTGCTTAATGTTCAGGGATTCTTGAGCATCAGCACCCATGGCTGGTGATCCCCAGCTGTGGGGCTGTGCAGCATTTGGTGACACTCTGTGTCTGGTGTTTCCAAATAGCTGGGAGGTGAGAGGGAATAAAACCATCAGTAGTCTTGTGTTAAGTGTGGTACTGGCTCTTCCAGTCTGTCCTTTGAGATGTTATTAAAGGTATCTTAGTGCCCCAAACAGTTTAGAGGAAGGGAGGTGGCTGAGCTGTCTCCTTTTCAAGGTCCTGTTCCCTGGCTCAGCTGCACTGGGATGCAGCCCCTGCTCTGGGTGGTTTCAGCAGGTACTTCTCAAGCTTATGTCCCACACATGGGGTTTGGGCTCTGCTCTAGGGAATTGGACTGGGCTGTATCACCTTCCATGTTCCTCTCTTTTATTTTCTTCTTTGAGAAACTTTCTTTAGAGAAGGATATGCTGTAATATGCCAGGAGAATTAACCAGAGGAAGCTTCTATGTAAAGTGAGAGAGGAGCTCATTAATTACTTAAAAATTAGGCAGTTTCCATCTGAGTAATCCGTGTTGGCTGGCTGGCCAGCCTTCCTCAGTCTAAGAAGTAGCTCATTAGTAGAATACACGCAGATGGTGCTGTGCTCTGAGGTACTTAAAATACATAGGCAGAGAGCTGTGTTAATAAGGCAAACCTGTCCTTAGCCTCTGTGACTTGAGTTTGCTACAAGCAGCAGAGGGAACAGTGTCATTTGGTAAATATTATTAGGTAAATGCATTTCCATAAATTTATTTACTTTCCACTTTTTTTTTCCTGCAGATAACAGATTATGATAAATACTCAGAGTAATTTACTGTTTCTGGAAAAGTTCTATTGCAATAATAGACTTAGTATAACTGCTTCATTTCTTCAGCAGCTGATCTACCCATATAATTGCCTAGAGGGGGAGATGTATTCAGAGCCTAATTTCTATTTGGAATATATATAATTTTTTGCTCTCTGTTCTTTCTGTATGCAGTTTGTTAACAGTTTATTCAAAGTAAGACTTTTTCTTAAGGAGTTGAGTCCCTTCTACAAATGTTAATGAGTAACAAAATAAGGAACCGCCCACGTGGGAAGATGGTAAATGCAGAGCCTGGAGAGGCCCAGACACTGCTGGCGAGTGAGCAGGGGCTGAGCAGGAGCACTGTGGCCTCCTCCCAAACAAACTGCCTGTGCCACTGGGGCTGCACAGCCCGGGGGAGGGTACAGACCTGGTTCCCCTCACTTCAAAGCTGTGGGGTAAATTCGGAGGTGATAATAAGCATGCCTTCATTTTCAAATGGCAGACTCTTCCTCTACTCCTCGTCCCCTGTGTCCATTGAATGGAGAACTGCTCCATCCCTACTCTGGGCTGTCTCTGTTTTGCCTGAGCAGGGTCTGAGCCCATCTTAAAATCAGTGCACTTGACTGTGAACAGTGAGACACCTTCCTCACCCCATGTGCAAATTCTTAAGCATATTGACTTTTGTGTTTAAGAGACTTTTACCATTAAGACTGGCCTGGGGAAGAAATGGGCTCACTTGGATAACCATTCTTTCCCAAACAGTCTGAGTTTGGTCTCCTATATAGTTGCATTTTGTTTAGAGGTGCTTTTTCTATCAGTGCTTGCATGTCTTTGTCATGAACAGTGCCAAATTCTTTCTAATGAAAGAATTTAATGTTTCCCTTGTTGATCCTCTGCAAGCTCTTTGTTGCATTTTCAGTGGATGTAATTTATGTTGCTGCTTTGCTCTGTTTTTCATTTCTCATAGACTGGATGTCTGTTATTGGAATGTGTGCTGGTGTTGAAAAGAATGGTTCCACCTCAGCTTGATTAGTCTCTGCATTGCTCTGTGTGTGTGTAAGGTACAGAGCCACTTTGGTAGATCTTTTGGGGTTCATGTTTGTTTTTGTGGGGTATATTTTAAAAGTACTGGCTGGACCAGGCAACTCAGGAACAGATGTAATTTGTAAAGAATAATTTAATAGTTGCACACAAGTGTTTTGAATGATGCTGATCCTCTCTGAGGTTCTACCTTTCATTTCACTTTAAGTCCTGCTTTAGGCTTAGTTTAAATCCTTGGTAGCATGCATGGCTTCCAGCCTGCACTGGTGGGAGCAGACTGTAATGGAACAGATTATTTTGTGTAACTCAAATATTTGAACCTGAAAACTTTGAAGAAGCAATGGAATGTACTCATTGGGCCAATGGGATTCAATGTTTCCAAGGTAATTTAAGGCTATGAGGAGGCTATTTAAGGCTATGAGTAGGAATGCAGCTTAGAAGTGTATGGAGAGATGGGAGCATGGGATAGGTGTCATACAGGGAGAACCAGGAAGGATTTTTGCAAGGATATGTGTAAAAGAGTAAGGCTTTGGAAGAGAACTCTGTAAAATATTTACTAGATTATAGATTTGGCTTGAAGGGAGAAGTGGAGTTTACAAGGACAGGAAACCACCAAGTGACATGATTTCCAAGGAAATTTCAGGAGTTTGGTCACAATGGAATTCCATAAGCTGTTCAAAGGTGGCAGTGTGTGCAGTTCTGAAAGCAAGAAGGGCTTTGAATTGAAATATGTTGAAAAAGGAAGAGCAGTATTCATTTTAGCTTTCAAATTTCAAGGTAATTTGACAGGGTTTACTAGCAACCCTAGGCTGTGGGGTTTTTTTTTCCTGCTGTAAAGCTGTTGAGTTTGGTGGAGTTAAACTGGAAATTAAAAACCATGACTCTCTAGCAATGTGATTGTTTCTCCCTTCTGTGTGCCAAGCTTCTGCTTATTTGGTGTGATTCTGCAAAAACATCCGCTGATTTTGGTTATTCAGCAGCTAATTACCTCATAACCCACAAGATCAAGCAGCAGAGCTGCTTATTTAGCTTATAACAACAATTCTTATTATGGTGGCCAGTTTTGCTGGCCCTTGCTGCGGGGAACCTCCCACTCACTGTCCTTGCGAGGTGGCAGTGGGCAGGTCTCCTCTGGACGGTGGCTGCTCTGCGTGCTAATGGACAGCAGCTGCCATTTAAGTAATGAGTACCTGATGGGTGTTTGTATGCTGTAAATGTGAAGCCTTTTTAAGCTGATTTTTTCCTGTTGGTGTAATTTGATGTGTGCCACAAGTTGCTGAGGTGAGAGCACAAGCCAGAGGAAACCAAGGTATCAGTGGAAGGCTCTGACAGGTCCCTCTCCTGCTTCCACCTCAGGCATTGCAATGGATAAGTGGAGAGAAAACTATAAATGTGTCAGAGTAAATTCCCAGGAAGAATCTTTGCCTTTTCTAGGTAGAACCTAGGTAGAAAATTAAGGTAGAAAATTATGCTGCATTGCATTCTGTAGGGACCTGGCTCTTCATTAAAATAAAAGTCAAGCATGTTGATATAGTAGCATGTCAAGAGGTGTAGCAGCAGGAATTCCCCCAAAATGACACCTTGGCTGTAGTTTGACTAAACAGTCAACAAATAGTTTAGTGCAGGCTGAATTCAGACACGCTGTGCAGATTCCTTCAGTGCATCCACTTGAAAAGCCGTCTAATGCTAATCCATTTGGATACCACAGTATTATTTCCAAACACAAAATCTGAATTTTAATTGCAGTTTTGTGGTCCACAAGAGAAAAGTAATACATAACTATTATTATTTCAAAGACAAATCCTTTGGGGAGATTGCAATTCCTCAAACATCTTTAAGATTCTCAGAAGCAAATCAATGTATTTCTCAGCAATAATTATCCTTGGAAACCTTCCAATTAGATATGATATGAAGGAACAAAGCTGTGGTGGTCTTCAGTTGAGCCTGTGAAACTGCCTTTGCAACTTGAAACTTAAATGAAATTGGAGAACACAACTTGACTTTACCAGTAGGCAGCTATCTTTTGTCAAGTACATGTTGGGATAAAATAACCTCTGAGGCTGGAATTGTTGACTCATTTAAACTAAGTTCCCATGAATTGACATCATCTCTCTTCTGTATTTGACTGGAGCTCTTGAGTGCTTCAGCTGTATGAAAGATGATCAATACTTTAATAGTGCTAATTGGAAGGCTATAGTCTGTCCTGAAGTGGTCTTTGAGCATAGTGATAGTGATAAAATATTAATCACAGAACGTTAATTAAGGTTACTTATAGACATTGGGATCACTTTGTACAGAAGAGCAGAAAGACTGCAATTCCTGGCAGGGCTATTTTAAAAAAATTCAGAAGCAAAACTATTTTATTGATATTATTTGTGACTAACTTTTAATGGACTTGTGATGATTTGAGTGTCTAGGAGCTACACTATGGGTCAAGATTGCTTGGTTATTCTTCCACTGTGAGTTAGACAGTGCTTGCCTGACTGAATGCACAAATTAACTTCATTCTGCAGAAAAATACATGGGATTGCCGGACCATGTCTTAGTGGCCATCTCAGTTCTGGCCTGTTCAGTTTGCAGCAGCAAATATATATATATAATAGGTATACTTAGAGATACCTCTTGGAGAAAAACAGTTTGTTAGGATGGAAGGACCCAGTGTTGTGTAATGAGTGTTCGTGCTTTAGTTTTTTGGAGCACTGTGGTTGGATGTTGCTAAAATGGCAGCAGTGTGTCCATCTGGCCATATAAGGCAAAAGTGGGAATACTCATAAATAGCTAGGAAAAAATTGTTTTTGTTTCAAACAAATTCACTGTGCTCAAACATGAGTGTGTGAAGGATGCCTCTGCCAAAAATGCTGTAAAGTCTGCATTGTTAGGAAGACTGGAAATACCCATTGTCTCCCATCATCACTGTGGCTATGAAGAAGCAGGGAAGGCCACTAACAGCTTTTTGCCAGGTATATTCCTCAGGACACTCTTGGAGACCGAGGCTGCAAAACAGTCTTCTAGAAGCCAGGTTCTAGTACCTTCTTCGAGCAGTTTTATGTGAACTAAATGGAATGAAATTGCCATGGGAACAGGGGATTTTTAATAGGATGTGGGAAATTCAGGTTCATGCTTTCAGGAATTACAGAAAAATAATTTTCTCTTAATTTTCTTCCTGTGTTTAGTCATCTAGTCTGCCTTTGGTTTCAGCTTTCACAGTTTGACTTCAAGTCCATGTAGTTTGTGTTGCTAGCTGGCAAAATAAAATGTGGCAGCCTCCTACAGATATCAAAGGACCCCAAAGTCAGGAAGGATTAATGAAGTCTCTGGGAGAGACTGTAAATTATGGCTGCTTTCTTCCATAGTCTTTGATGGCACAGTCAGATATTGCTGCTCTCAAGTGCTGTTGCAAAAGCATCACTGATGGTCTGTTAACTTTTATGTCTCTCCATGTTGACAACAGTCCTTCAAGCCACATTTGTAAACCAGAAAAAAAAAAGGGTCAAAAGCCAGCACCTATGTTTAATTCAGCTGATTTAAAAATGTCGGAGTTGAATTCTCTGGTGGTGCACTGCATTGGAAAACTGTATGAGAAAATGTCTTCTGCAGGGGATCACAGAGTGATGATGAAGCACTTGAGGTCTCCTTGGACTTGGTGGGATTTCTGACCTGTTACACCTCAGAGAGCATTTACTCTGCTGTGCTAGCTCAGAAAGGGTTAAAGAATTTCTGGAAGCTTCTGAATACTAGAGCAGTTATTTTTCCTGTGTAACAGCGAAAGAATGACTATGCATAATCTAATTTTAACTTAATATAGTGTACCTCATAGATTTTCATATATAGAATAATGCCAGAAGCATTTGAAGAAGCTTTTCTTTTATTGAACCTGTGTAAAAACTCTGACATCATCAAAGAAAATATGTTTGATTCAAAGAACTTTTAAAAAGCCCCCCCTCGACTTCGGCATTTGCTAGTCTAAAAAAACATTATCATGATTAATTTGTTCTTCTTGTTAAAATCTTAAGCTTTCCTTTAATAAGATTGTGCTGATAGCAAAGCTTCATATGCTGCTGTGATTTCACTGTATATTAGTTAAGAGCTACCTAATTAGAAATGTAAAAGGAATTCTCATTTTGTAAACAAATACACTAAAAAACCTCTTAATGGATAATGCAGTTTTGCTACTTAATTTCTGGAGTACTAACAGAGAGAGGACTTTTATTGTGAGATCCCTCTAGCAGTACTAATACAGAGATCATTGCTAACTAAACTGATTCTTGAAAGGGGATAAATTTGGGTTGCAGAATGGTTGAGTTCCCCTGAACTGTGGGAAACAGAAGCAAAGACATTCCAGAGAGACTGTGTGTTTTTCCTGTGTTTTGTACATTTTTCAGATGCTTCCTGCACTACTTCTGTTCCTCTCCAAGGACATACTTGGTTGTATCTCCTCTTTTTAATTTCTATAATGAAATGAGGGGCTCCAGTGTTCTGTCATCTTTTCTGAACCAGAAAGCAAAACATTAGGGAGGAAAGGAGAAAAAAATTCACAGTGTGACTTCTTAGAAATGCTGAAGGCCTTCCTACCTTTCAAAGAACTGTAACTCCCAAGTTTTGTTGACTGCAATGCATTTTAAAATACTGATGCTTTAAAAAAATGTGGCCTTGAGTACTTACAACTTGCTCTGCAGTTGATGAGAGCTGAAGAACCTAAGCACCGCTGAAAATCAAACTTATCCGTCATGCTCACTGGCTTCCTTTGATGGAAACAACAATATGCCTTGGGGAGTTTAGGGAGCTTTACTTAAAATTCCAGCACCTAAATGAAGAGAAGTTTCTGTTCATTTCTTTGGTTCTGGTGCTGTTACCTTTTGGGAGCAGAGCTGAGGCTCTCCTGTGAGAGCAGGCACCACAGGCTCACCTTTCAGAAAGCAAAACCTCTCAGGAAACCCTGAACCCACACCTGCCCTCTCTCCCCTATCCTGTGGTGGGATGGGTAGCCTAGAAGGTGGGCCCTGCTTCTAATGCACTGAGATTTATTTACTGATTGTTGTGGCTTACTGTTAACAAGAGGAATTTCTTTTTCTCTTGAGAGACAACAAAGGTCCTGTTTTTTTCTGTGCAAGAAGAATTAGCCTTCCTTACCAGGAAGGTCTTAAATTAGCAGGTTGTACCTCCTCTTTTGCTGATCTGTCCTCATAAACCTTCAAACAATATAAATGCACCATAGGGTATAGGGCTTTGTTAAGCTTTGGTAGCTTGTCTCTGCTGGAGGATGCTGATACTTGAGGTGTTGCATACTGGAGTAACTAAGTAAAAAACTAAACACCCAGTAAAATGGCTTCTTTTAAAGAGTCAGTGATATCTGTGTTCAGAATTAGAAGTTTAAACTTTGAGTGAGGTGATTTTCTTTTTTAACTGCAGTACTAACTAGGGGAAAAAACCCAACCAAGTATGGAGTGTTACATCCTGATACATATGGCATACGTTGAAAGGCTGATACCATAACAAGTGGAATATAAGAGCTTTGCAGGACCTGTGCACACTTAGAGCTGCACCTGGCTCATTCACAGCCTGGGTCTCTCTGTGCTGTAAGCTCTTGATCAGGAAAAAGGATTTCCTGGGCTTCTGCACACACTCGCTGAGTTTGGCGGGTGCAGATTAACTTCATCACAACCACTGAAAAGGTTAATCAAGACACAGCAAAAAAATAGGCAGGTTATAAATGATATAAAAGAATGGAGCTGAGACTCTTTGCGAAAGTGTATTTGCCTCATGGGTGAGGGAAGGCAGGAGGAGGAGAAGAAAGTGAAAAGGTTTGCAAAGGCAGTACTTTGTCAGGACTTGGAAATTGGATAGAAGAATGCTGCTGTACTTGTGGAGAGTGGGTTGTTCATTCAGTGTGCTGTTCCTCACAGCCTGTGTTAGGAAGTTGGGCTGTGTCCTCATGATGCCTTGGGAGAAGAGGGGAACTTGCTTCTGGGAACACAGGAACTTTGGCTGAGCCCAGTGCCATCCAAGGTAAACAAACAGCTCCCAGCTAGCCTTGAGCCTGGGCTGAGAACTCCTTTCTTTTCTTTTCTCTCCTTGTGGAGAACTGCAGAACAAGGAAAATAGAAGTTGGAACTCCTATGAACTGGACCCCAATGGGACTTGTAAAGTACTTGTTCATCCAAACTCTGCACAGGTGAGAGGTAGAGGAAAAAGCTGGGCTGTCTGTGGACCAAGGGAAGGGACTTACTCAATGAGGGGCAAAGAGATATTGGGGAGATTAGAAGGGAAAATGTTAAGCAGTTGAGAAGAGGAAGCTCTTGTCTAAATATAAAATGGGCCTGGGAAAGCAACTGAATTTCACCTGACTTTACAGTTTCCCTTCAGACCATTTCTTATATTTTATTTTTTTAATTTTTTTTTTTGCTCTGCAGAAGCAAGGGACGTGGCTCAGTGTGTTCAAGGCGAAACCTTTGTGCCATGCTTGTTGGCTGCAGGGGGCATCAGGGCAGAACTCCTCCAGCTCAAAGACACTGTAGTGCCTGCGGAGCTTAAGATGCTCTGGAATCCCCACCTGTCTTCATGAGCATTGTTGTATGCCCCCTTCGGGCTGTCAGCAAACACAAAAAAAGGGCAGGTTCCAATTAAAAATGCACAGGGTCATTGTAATGTAGCTAAAGAGGCTCTCTGGGTTGTAGTGCTGTCAGCCTAGTGCCAGTTGCATCTCAGTGAGATGTGCTGAATCAAAAAGCAAAGCCCTTCTGGAGTGCAGCTTTGTTGGGCTTTGCTCTCTGTCGTTTTCCACTTGCCTCAAAGCAAGGCTGAGCTCCTGAAGTTTGAGTTGGCAGCTCTGGCCCCATGTGTTTGTGCCCTGCCCTTCAGAGGGGTCATCGTGCTGCGGGTGTGATGCGCTGCCGGCGGTGTCTGATCATTACCCTGCGGTGGGAGCCGGACACAGCGCTGGGCAGGGGGGCGACAGCACCTGAGAGCAAAGGTCTCATCACGTCCTTTTCAGGGGCAGCTCTGCCAAAGCTGAGGGACTGCTCCCAAGGTAAAGGGGATTTGCATCAGCAAAGCAAGGATGAACGCTGGTTCTTTGCCTCAAGCAAGCTTCCCTCATGTTTGAAGGGTTTGAGCCTGATGCTGGAAGGTCATTTGACTGACTTGCACATTTCTGCAATACCTGAGTGCTTGCTGGATTTCACCATATAGCTGCTATTCGAGGCGGAAACCAAAACCAGAGTATAATTAATATATAAAAGCCTCTTTTCTTTGCCTCAGGCTTGTTTCTAGTTTGTTTGTTTCAGTACATTTCAATGTGAATTTCTCTTGGTTCACTGACTCCAAACCAATGGCTGGCATCAATACATAAAGCCTCGCAATCACTTTTGCGTCTTTTATGTGTGACTACCTCAGAAATGGTGGCTCAGAGCACTAGAAATGTCAGCTACAAGCAGTTCTGGGGGCTACAGCTCTCCTTGTTGGGCTAGAGTTATAAAAAAGCTTTGCAATGGGATGAGTTTGTTCTCCTGGGTGCAGGGGACTATAGCAGTGACTGCTACTATACTGAAATAAGGTTATCTCCTGGACCTGATCCTTTTGCTGTATGTCACTCTAGTTCATTAAAAAGAGGTATTTATTCCTTGAGGGTTTTGTGTATTTGTTTAAAATAAATAGAGGTTTCTTCACACAGGTTTGATTAAAAAGAAAGATGAGATTGAGGTTGCTTGGAGAACTGCTAAGCAATAGCTTAATTAAAACTGCTTAAACTTAGGGAGGTCTCAGAATGTTGAGGAGTGAGGGGGATTGCTGATGAAGGGAGGGTCTCTGGGATTGCCTCCCTCCAACAAGGCAATCCCGTTAATAATCCTGCTGAGTCATGTGGAATAGTTAGGAATGGCAACTGCACAGCCCATTTTGGACCATAACTTGATTTTTTTTTAATGCCAGTGTATTTAAATTAGTGCTTGGTCTTTTCTAAAATTCTGTAGTTTTCATGGTAAAAGTGTATTTTCTTTTCATATCTCTGAAGACCATAAACCTAGAATACTGAGGTTTACCAATAAGGAGAGCAACCTTTCTCCATCTGGTAACATTCTGGTTGAGACCAAGTGTTTTTAGAGGTTTGCAAAACCCTGCTACCTCTTGTCTGAAATAATGCCTTTGCCTAGTGGTTATTTAGATATGATTTTCTAAAAGCAGAAAATGATATTCTATTTCCTTCCACTTGTGCTTTATGTGAGCCCTCTTACCAGGTCACCCAAGGAGCCTGTCCCCTGTCCTACATGTCCTTAAAGTCTGGAAATTCAGAATTTTGCAGAGACTGGTGAATGCACCTTGTGTGTATGTGAAGTGCACAATGGCACAATTGCCGTTCCCACAGTTATCCTTAAAAGGTGCTTCTTTGTCATGGAATGCGTATCTAAATGTGGGATGACATATAAGTCAGAGAGTTTATGGTTTTATTTTGAGATATTTCACATGAGTTCACACTTGGTTAACTTAAATACATCTGCCCAGTACTTTTAAAAATAAAAGGTCAGAGAGGTTCACTCTGATTTTCTTCTTGACTTGGTTAAATACATAACTGCAGCTTAAGGCCATCAGTCTTAAATAGAAACTCAGTGAAATGAGATGCCAACAAGAGTGAATGGGGGATGCTGGTGATTCTGCGTTATGGGAGCTCGTGGGATCCCAGCAGGGCCAGTCCAAACTCAGGACTTTTGTTTAGTAGGAAGCTTCACACACTTTATATTTAGTTTCAGTTCCAGTTCAAAACAAAACCTCACCTTTCCTCTAGTTAGAACAATGTAAAGCTTTCAAAGGTTTTACAAATGGGAAATACGTTTTTACTTTAGAGACTCATGCTCCAAAAGGATTTCCAAATGTGCAGAATTCTCCTTTATGGCTTTTCTTTGTGTGTGTTGTTTTTATGTTATTTTGAAAAGAGGCCCAATGCACTACAGAATAGTCTTTTAAACAAGGAGGAAGACCAAAAGACAAAATTCTAAATTTAATGTGGAACTGAATAATTCTTTTTAGGACCCAAAGATTTCCATTAGTAAGAGTCACTTGAAAGTAGTTTTCTCAGTAGAATTAAGAAACTGTAATGGGTTGACTCCATCAGCAACTTCAACCAAAATCCATGTAGAAAAAACCATCTGCGTGGCTCTTGAATTGCAGTCTGTGTGATGATGCTGTGTTTCAGTGGGGATCAGTGTCAGTGTGAGGAAGGGCTCCCAAGAGAAAGTGAAATGTGATATTAGAAAGTGAAATATTGACATTCTTAAACTGAAATTCTTGGTAGTGTTGAGGTAATCCATATGTCTTAATCAGCTCCTGGTGTTTGAGTGGGAGGAAGCTCACACAGTAACTAGTTGAGGAGGAGGAGCAGTTAGTCAAAATATCTGCTTTTTTCCCTGAGGACTTTTGGGTTCTGGAGATATTTAACAGATGAAATAGCAAGAGCAGCTGTCCCGAGGGAATTATCAGAGAGGCATTTGACATAATGGATCACGGAGATTGCTAAATGAGTGTTTTGATTGCAGAGGGCCCGAGGTGTGATAGCACCAAGTGGGTTTGGGGGATTTGTCTGACTGTTGAGATTGCCAACAGCAGCATGGCAGTGGAGGCTCTGACAGCACGGGCTGTGCCTCCTGCCCGGTGCTCTGGAGGGGGATTTGGGGACAGGAATCTGATGGAGCCCTGGCCTTTTAAAATGATGCTGAGGTACAAGTCTGCAGAGCTGGGGGTGAGGGATGCTGTCTGCAACCCAAGGCAGTTGTGCCTCTGGGGATGTTTGCTGCTGTTGTTGGGACAGCAGGAGGGGTAAGCAGGGCACCCATGTCTGTTCTGCTGCTCCTCTGCTGCCTCTCAAGGGCTAAATCTGGGTGGCAATTCCAATGTCTCCCCAGCAGGTGTGGGGGCAGGAGGTGCCCCCACTGCAGCTCTGCCTTCTCCTAGGGAGAGAGCACCCATGCATCCCTCACTCCTGCAGCAGAGGGTCACTGCTGCTCTCCTGGGCCAGCTCCACTGCCACAGTGCTTCCCTGCACGCCTGGGAATGGGCTGCTGCCTCAGAATTAATAATTTAACTGATTATGAAAGCACGTTGGCAGATACCATAGTACCCATCAAATCTAACTGCCTGTAAATTTAATTAGTGTGCAAAAACCAGCTTTGGAGTATACCAGAACTTAATTAGTCAGCAACTTAAGGTTGTTAGCACACTCTCCAGGGTAATAATATCCAAAAAAGGGTACAAGAAGGCTGTGATAAAATAATTAGAAGTGTAAGATCCTCATGGCATGTTTTCTTTAGAGCTCATCTCTGCTGTGTATAAATCAGTATGGAGGGATAAGAACAGCAGCACCTTGGAGCTGGACTCTGGTGTGGATGTCTTCCCTCAGTGGTGGGGAGCAATTAATTAGCAGGTGTGGTGGCTCAGGTCTGGTCAATCCCATGCAGAGAGTTGAGCCTGTTCTAGGGAGCATCCTATGTCTTTCACCATAACGTGTCTACCTGCTCGTGGGGAAACCCATGGTCTTTACAAAAGTATGGACTAGTAATTGATGATTTGGGAATCATGGAGGGGCTGGGGGGCTTTCTAACTGGACTGATGGTGAAGCCTGTAATTAATGTAGTAAGTCTTTTAAATGAGGTAATTTAGGAGAGAGAGTAGAAACTCTTCAGGAGTATTATCAGCAGCTTAAGTGGTAGTGACTTGGCCTAGGCATGTTCCCATCAGAACAAAGCACTTCAGGTGTCATTCTGGGTTACTGGAGTGGCTTTGCAGCAAGGGACAATGGCTTCCTACCCAGGAGGAAAGCTGGTTTACGGTTTGTCTGCATACTCCTGCCATGAAGTGCTTACATGGAGAGAAGGATGTGTGAGTCGCAGCCAGTGTTACTACCGGGAGGTTTTTAACACTGATGGGAAGGCATGGTGTAACAGTGACTCACTGCAGGTTGTTTGAAAAGAAAGGAATGGGATTTAGTAACACTGAGTGTGCCCCATCTGTCACACCCCAGAGATGTACACATTTGTCCTCCTAATGTTCTCCTTCAGCCCTAAGCTGCTGCAAAATGTTTATCCCAATTACCTGTAATTTTATGGGAATAGCCTCTCCTATGAATGGAGCATGGACTAAAATGAAAGCAACAAAATTTTCTTCAAGCATCCCTGGGCCTGACTTTGGTTTGTTGCTAGATGCTTGCCCTCTGAGTGCTCTTGGTCTCTCATTATCCCCATGCATCATGGGGAAAGAAGGAAACAATTAACTTTATGATCTCTGAAAGAGTATGTAAAAGTCAACAGTGTCTAAGAAATGTCTGGAGGCTGAAACCACTTATCCACTTCTATTCAAAAAATGAAAGAATTAATAAAACATACTTTGGCTCCTCCATTCCCCTTCCATATAGCAAGACAACAAATTCAGTTCCTGTGCCCTTCAGATCTGAGGGAGGAGTTATTTTAGAGGCACGTGAAGCTCCCTGCTGCCAGAGTCAAACACAGGTATTGGAGCCTCTCTAAATGCTTGTGACATCCATCTCACCGAGCCAGGCAGGTCCTGCCTTCCTCCCAGGCAGTGCAGAACAGGGGTAGTGAGTGGCTGATCTGCTCTGGTACCGGGAGAGAGAAAACACACTGCCCATCAGTACTGGGTTGCCTACCTGGACTGATGTCTCCAGCATTGTCTGGAAACCCCATTCCAGAGTATGGGATTAGTGGAATTAGGTTCTGGGAAGGGGCCTGGAATCATAGCAAAGAACCTCTCTGGGCTGGTGTTTCATGGAGTGGGACCATCTTTCACAGTATAATGAACAGCCCAGTGGAACCTTGTGGAGCTTTCCACCTGAGTCAAAATTATGAAGAGTTAAACTTCAGCTAGGAGTTAGAAGCAATTTGTACTGATTGTAAACCAAAAGATAAATTGGCTAAGTATAGTGCTATTCACTATTTATGTACCTGTCTGAAACTTTGCTTATAGTAAATGAACTGTCATAAGGACAAAAGAAGCCGGTAGAATTATAGCTAGCACCGAGATTGCATGATCAAATACAGGCAGGAGGTGTGGACTGTCTCCAGAAAGCTTGCCGAGGCTTGCCCACAATAGAAGGTAGAAAGTTCATGGTGATGAAGAGATCCCTGACTTCATCTTTTAAGACCACTGACTCAAACTGGAAAAGGAATTGCGCGCGCGCAAAGGACTAATAACCTCATTTTAATAAGAAGCGGGCAATGGGAGGTGCTAGAAATACGTATGTGATTAATATGCAACACTTTGTGAAATAACTAGAGGGCAAATAACCGTGTAAAGTGCTGGCACGTCTCTAGGAGGCAACTCCCGTGCTGCCCACCAGCATAATAAACATACCACTTTCTAACTTTAATTAGTTAGAGAGTTTTTGTCCGTGAATATCGTGCTTTTAACAATTCACTCTAAATCCTATATTATCATGGGGCAGTGTATCCACGTGAGCCAGGGTTTGGTTTTTGAGAAGCTGGGGAAAAAAACAAGGAGGAGAAGCAAGGCTGGGTGCTGTGTGTGTGCCTGCATGCAAACATCCTTTTCTCTGGATTTAATATACATCTGTTGAGGTTCATTTAACTTTCTATAGAACCTGAAAGCTCAGTGCATAATTTTTTCTGCAAAAGCTCTGTACCACATGCACAAGGCTCACTCACACCTCAGCCTGGACTTGCTGAATAAGATGATTTTTTGACAATCCTCTGCCCATTTGTGTTTAGCTCTCGATTTTTGCTGTGACCGTCTCATGTAACATCCAGCCACCTAAAAGTCTATGCAAATTTGAGATTGACTTTGGTAAATCAGGGTTTTAGATGGTTTTTTTTCATCACAGGCCTGTGGCAAAGTGAAGAATGGCTGACAGGATTCAGTAAACCACCAGATTTCTGAGAGACAGACTGCACACTGCTGAGTGAACTTAATTTAATGAACTGAGGGATGTCATGTAATCTAACCGCTTATTATGTTAAGAGGCAGCAGATAATCTAATGATCCACAGGTGGCTATTTTGATTTTACTGCGTGAAGTTAAATACATGCTTAACTCCATCACACTGAGCAGTGTTTGTCCCCATGCTGAAGTCGTACAGAGAGAGGGGTGCTGGCAGGAGCCCTCCCAGCTCTTGGCTGGCTGGTGGGGTGCTGTGGGTGCCTGCCAGGATGGGGCAGCCTCAGGCTTCCAGGGATCTTCATTTCTGTGACCAGGAGCTCTCAGTTTTAGCAAAAATGTTGGTGATGATGTGCCCAGGAAAACTTACTGAAAACCAGCAAATATTATATTTATATTTTTTAGGAACACCTGGTAATCTTGTGCCTTCGTATGCATGTATAGGTGCTCTGATCAACTGGAGAAACGCACGTCATTGGTTATTTATATTTGCAGAATGCTTATGTATTTTAAAAAGTACCTATTCACAGCCTGTAATCAGGCTTTAATCATGGCCTGTAATCACAATCAATAAATTAATAGATTAATTAATAAATTAATGTCAATGAAATATGATTTTTCTATTGATTGTATGTTTATTGATTTTTGTGCCTGGAAGTGCCAGCCGTGTCATTGGGTTTATCTTCAAAGGAGCAAGCTGAATTTTAATGAGATTTGTGCCTAGCACTTAGAAACACCACTCTTCAGTGTACCCTGCTCCCGTTTTTGGGATCACTAATGTTGTTGATATAAAACTGCTTCTGATCTTTAACGTAAAACTCTACTTTTAATTGCTTTTGGTTCTGTTCAGTCTAACTGTAATAATTTAATTTTTTTGTTTAAAATTTCAATCATACTTGCCATATGGCAAGCATCATTTATACATAAAAGCTACTTGCTGTTTTACCTTTGGAAATCATCACGGCCTTCACAGTAAGAGCTTCCTAACCATCTGCTTCCGTCTCTGACCTCATGTTAATGTAGACATCTGCAGTTGTGACTCTGGGGTTATTAAACAATGATGTCCAGTCAAATGCCGTTGTGCCTGGCTTTCCAAAAATCAGCACTGCAGAAAGCCTTAGCTGCAACAAAAGCCCTTCAATTTGCAGCTGTGGTGGGCAGGCCCATGCCCCCCACACCCTGCTGCAGGTCCTGCTGCACACAGAGGCGGAACAAGTGGATATGGCTGAGGGGACACAGACATCCCAATTAGCCATGGGTTCAGATTGGTGTCCTGTAATCCTCTAATGCCAGATACACTCCAGTGTTAGACCCCATGCTAATCCATTTTTAGAATGTGCTGTGTGCATAAAGAAGATTATGCCATTTTAAAATGAGCTAATTATTTGTAGTTAATCAGAGCATCCCTCAAATTACAGAAGAAAGTGCTGTAGGTTGAAATCCTGTCCTCGGTTAAGTCAGCAGCAAAGACTCTCCCTGGGTTCAGTAATGCAGGATGGCAGTGCTGGAGTACGCTTACCCTGCCCCTTCACCAGTGCTGGCTACCTCACAGCACACCCTGCATGGCAGGCTTTGGGGTGTTTTGGTTTAATTTTGCTTTTTACTATCAAAATTTTGTATGCAAATGTTTGTCAGTGAGGAGGAAGAGGTGGCTCCTAGTTATCTACTGTCTTGCAGGAGCTGAAAACAATTGAGCTAATCACAAAATTTAAATGTCTAATGTTTCCAATGTACTGAGACTTGACACTCTTCATCTTGGTGCTGCGTAAATTGCAGATGAAGACAAACTGTTAATTTGAACACATACGTTTATTAAAAGGAAAAGCTAATTTCATTTTGGGGTTAATGTGCTTTTAATGATTATTTTTTAAAAAGGCAAATAACGCTTACTAGAGCTGTTAAATTTTTTATATACATTTTTGGAATTGTATTCAGCTGTAATAATGACAATTAGACTTAATGCATTTGTGTTAATGCTGGTCTGTTTTCCCTAAAACAGAATGCCTTTAAGCACGTGCAATAATTTTGCTATTGAATAGTAAAAATCTTGGTAAATGATTCAGGTAATATCTTGGTCTAAAACTGATTCTTGCACACATTAGTCCTTTTAAATGGCACAGCAAGAAAACTGTTCTAAAATATATTAGTTTAGTGGATTAAATATGGCTGTTAAGTGCTGGGATTTCTGATAAAAGCTCTCTGTTTTTAATGGCCCGTAAGCATAAAATAATCTTGCTGAGGTGGTAAGGGTTTGCAGGGAAGAAACCGTGGGCTGGCCGGCACAACTGCTTAAGGGTTGTGTTTCCCCAGTCTGTCCCTGCCTGACCTGGGCAGGATGTAGTGTCAGACCCACAGAAAAAGAAATACATTTGTATTTGTACATTTGGTGGTGGTAATGGAGAGCAATTTTTTTCCCCTAAATTTATTTATTTTTCTTAAATAATCAGTCACATGGATTTGATTTCTGAAGTAGGTTAATTTCTTCATGCAAGTAGTAGGTAAGAAAGTCACTGTAGGAAGTTGAACAAATGACCAGTTCGGGTTGTCATTGTGTCTGTTCAAGTCTACAGAGACTGAAAAATGGGTTGAAAATGTGCATGCATTCTCTGAAAAGAGATCAGTGAAGAAAATGATCAAAAATGCTTTTTCATTTTTTGTTCTAGACCAAGTTTCACAAATACTTTAATATGAAGTATTTGGTTTCCGATACCTCAATATATGGATTTTTTAGGAAAGTTGGTGATGTTTTGTGTTTTTTGAGAGGATGTGGGTAGGAGGGGGGTGGCAGATGGGAAAGTCAGGAGAAGGTTAGGATATACTTTTTAAAGGAAATGCAAATAGAAATGTAATTTAAAAATAAAATGGAAGAACAAAATGGTTTCTGAGCGATCTGTTGGCTAAATTGGGATGGCTGTGCTCTCAGACAAGGGGTGAAGTGCAGTGTTTTAGCTTCTGTCACAGGTCCAAAGCCCTCCTTGCCGGAGAGGATGGAGTTGTCAATTCTGGCTGGCAGAAGCATGGCTGGCGGAAGTGTGGATGCGAGCTCTCTGTGCTGTTCTCCAGCCCGTGTAGCTCCTGCAGCCTGGCTGTGGCTAAGGGTTCTTTAGGGAGCGTAATTGACCTTGAAATGTGCTGGGAGTGTGGAAAACAAAGTCTCACACTTTAGGGAACTTGTTTATTGCCAGTTGTTTCTTGTTACTAAGCCTTAATTTAATTCCTTTCAAATGCCCCATTTCAAAAATCCCGTAAACAGATTCACGTGAATCAAGGGGAAATGGCAGTTAAGGAGTTACAGAGGTGGGTGCTTGCCTGTGGGGAGGGGTGTAAGGAAGGGAGCCCAGTGAGCAGGGTTGTCCAGGGGTCTTTGTCCATCTGGGATGCCCTCTGGACTCAGTGCTGCTGCTTCTGTGGGAGACTGGATCTTCATGGACCTCCTTTCCTTTCTGTCATGTTGAGACCAGTAGTGGAGCTGAATGGAAAGTGGGAGCTGCATGTTAATTTTGCTGTAGTTGTTTTACTATAGCTTCTCTTGTGTTGATTTGGACTTGAAATAGGTGCAACCACTGTCTGTGTTTGTACTGCATAATAGGAGATGAGCAGAACGTGTTTCCAAGATGGCAGCGTGCTCCTAAAAATGTTTGTGAGCTTGAAGATGAGATCAGTGCACAATATTCTCTTATGTGGTGAGACAGATGTTCACATGATCTGCGTGTGATTCAGTAGCCATATCCATTCAAGCCCTTGTTGCTTCTGCTGCAGCTGTTTGGGTGAACGCACTACAATTCCTGTATTCCAGCCCCGTGGTAAATTGCACAGGTTTTGCAGATCCCAGTACCCATGTTCCTTTAGCTCCTGGGATAAGAAAATAAGAATTTGCCTAAAGCTGTGAGGTGGCTGAATACAGCATGATATCTGGGAGTAGAATGGGGAAGTGGAGTGCCTTGTTCCCTCCAGGAGCTCCTCAGGAGCTCTGTATCTGTCTCCTTCCTCAGCCTCTGGCCTTTCCTGTGTAGAGGGGTGAGCTCCAGAGTTGCTCAAGCTTTCTCTTCAAGTTTAAGTCTGAAATTACTTTGCACAAATTTTAAACTGCTTGTCTCCATTATTACATTCTCACTATAACCCATAGTGCAACACTCTTGCCTATTTCAGGATGACATTTTCAAGTGGTTGTGTCTTTTATATTTTGCTTTAAAAAGCCCTCTTTGTCTCCACCCACCAACTTGTTTCTGGACTAGACCCACCCATTTGTACTAAGAAGTAATGCCAGTTTGTGCAGAAATATTTCATCACAGAGTCTCTTTTAAAATGGTTTAATACGATTTCAGGAGTGGAAGGTGGGTGCTTTGTCTTGTTACTTCCAGAGTAAACTGCTTAATATTACCTACCACTGTGTGATGTGACTGCTGGCAGTTTAGTTAAATGAACTTTTTCTGCCTGAGGTTCAGCTCCTCTTGTTTCAGCTACTCACCTTAGAACAAAAACCTACAAGAGAGCTGGAGAGGAACTTTTTGCAAGGGTGTGTAGTGACAGGACAAGGGGGCATGGCTTCAAATTGAAAGACAGTAGGTTTAGGTATTAGTAAGAAATTCTTTACTGTGAGGGCTGTGAGTCACTGGAACAAGTTTCCCAGAGAAGCTATGGATGCCCCATCTCTGAAAGTGTCCACTTTGGGCAGCCTGGTCTAGTAGAAGGTGTCCTGCCATGGCAGGGGGTTTAGAATTAAATGGTCTTTAAGGTTGCTTTCAATCTAAACTGTTCTGTGCCTCTATGATTCTATGTGGTGCTCACTGCGCAGCCAGAAAATTCAGGTATAGGGAAGCAAAGAGACTTGACCATTTCAATTCTGAGGAGGGATTTTCATCGTAGTCTACTAAGTTGCAATTGACTCTTCTAAGGTTTAGGAAAGGAGTTCTGTCCTTCCTGTGGTGGAAGCTTGATTTAATCTTTGTGCAGCAGGCAGATGTGGCATTCTGGGTGTGGCTGATCAGATTTTGACCATGAGGTGGGAGAGACTCGCACCTGGGAGTTTTCCTAAGTGGTTCCTGTTCCCAGGGATCTGTGAGTCTGCCTGAGTGCACCTTTGTGCACAGTTACTCATTTTTCATTAGGTAGTGATTTGATTAGATAAAAATAAAAGTTGCTTGAGCATTCACTTTTGCAGTGATGCATAACAAATTTATGCAGATTCAAATAGGACTAATCTGCATGCAAAATATAAAATGTGATTACTAACCCATATGCACCTGTACTGAAGTTTAATTGGGTACAAATATGAACAGGAAGAGAGAAACCTAACAAAATGTACAGCCTTGAACTTGGGTATGAATTAATGCAAAGAGATCCTTAAAGTGTTAATGATGATTCAGGTGTTTCTGCAGTAAATTAAATCTTTCAGTAATTTAAGAACACTTATTCTTTAATTAACATTGACTTTATAAAAAAAAATACAATCTTGTTTTCTGCAGACTTTTCACCATTTGCTTCCTTTAGCTATCTTGTTCTAATGGCATTCAGTTCGTGTCCAGGATCACCCTGAAAACACAGATGATTGATTCTGATCATGTGTGAATCAGTTGACAATGGTCGTAGTTTCCTTGACATAAAGGAAACATTATCAGTGCTAACAGTGCATTGGGAGGTCAGGACTTAAAGTCAGGAGAGCTTTAAAAAATATGTTATAACTCATTTTTATAATAATTTTGGTGGTGTTCAGCTATTTGTTCATCTAACACTGCAGCTTGTGTTCAAATACAGTATTAGAGCATATCAGTTGCCTGTGAAGGTCTCCATGGTCCGGGGAGGTTGGATGTCAGTGGAAGTGCATTTTAGCTGATATGTCTCTCTTCCAGGATGCTCTGAGAAGTTTGTTAATGTTCCATGGTTAAGCAGAGGACAGTGAATTCAGGTTGTAGATGTGAATGAGTTATGAGAAGAAAAGCTGAAAGTCAATTATCACCACTGGCTTCTCATTCTTAGGGCACCTATCTGAGAGGAGACTCCAGCACCTGTAGTACCCATCTTCAAAACCAGAATCAATGTAATTTCTGTAATGAAGTGAATGGAAAGTACTGGCACTGGTACTATTCCTGCACTGAAAAGCTGGTAGTGCTTGAGCCAGGTTTTGCCACTCACTGAAGCACGTACAGGGTACAGTGCTGGGAAAGTAACTCTTTGCCTGGCTGCAGAGGCCTGGACAGCCAGGAGCACGGCCTGTGTGCAGTGTGGGCACCCTGCCCATTAGAAACACTTCTGTCTTAGGTTACAATGTAAGATGTAACCAAAAGGTTCGCATTCTATTACCATCTATGTAAGCTGTTAAGATAATTGCAGGCACTGTGCTTTATCCTCTCTGTGGCTCATCCATGATAACTCCCCCCAGGGGGCCATCTCCGCTAATGAGCTGTCAAGGCCTCATTGCATGATTCAAAATTACATCATCCCATTGTGAGATGCTCCACCCAAGGGGAGGAACCAAGCAGTCCTACCTGGATATAATCTGAGGTTTGGAACACCAAAGTCAGCCCTTACCTACTGGATTCTCAGAGGACAAGAGCTACATAACCACCACTGGACCTTCAGAGGAAGACCAGACCCTTCTACAGGATCACCACTTCAACAGACCCACTTCGACAGGACTGCAGCCACCATTTAATCGGACTGCTACCACCACCCTGACCAACAGGGTGTCAGGTTGTACTCTGTCAGTGTTTCTGTACTATTGCATTTATTTTAATTTTCCTATTAAATTGTAGTTCTGACTTGGAGTCTCTCACTGGTTTGCTTTCAAACTAGTACATCTTTCATGTAAAAGCTTTCCCGAGCAGGTTTCTTGAGGACCAGGCTCATTTCAGTGAGAGAGATGCTGTGATGAGGAGAACCATTCTCAGAGAACCTACCAAGTAGGTGCACTGCACATTGTGAACACCAGCAGTTGCAGCTGAGCCCTGCTGAGCCCTTTGGGTTAAGAATGGCTCTTGCTAAGAGATTTTTGACACATTTTGATGGAGAGCAAATGTAAGTAGTGGGAATGCTTTAAGTAAACTGAGCTGACATCAAAATAATCAAAAGCACTTAACACTGTGACACAAAGTGACAGCATCACAGAATTTCAGAATTTAAGTTGACACTCTGTCCTGTGCATTAGTGGATACAAGAGCAACCAGCACCATGGCACGGGTTAGTTATGGAATGTCAGGATTTCCTCCGAATGGCTGTGACACTGTGAGGCTGGCTCATGACCCTGGTGTTGTTTTATACAGAGGAGAGGTTTTGTATACAAATGAACAAGGCCTTCAAAAGGTGTCTTGAACAGAAGGCTCCCAGTGGAGCATTGTGTGGGAGAGTGGCTCGGGTTATTTGCTGGAATGACTGCTCTGTTGAAAGCTGCGTGTGATGAGAGAGGGTTTGTGACTGGAGCCTTGCTAGGCAAATCCACCCTTGTTTAATAAGAATATTCCCAAATGACTGTATGGGGAGCCATACGTTCAGATTTCTCTTGAAGTTATTAATCCGAGACCTCTCCAGAGGAAACAGTCTCTATTACTTCTTTTAAGCAGTTACCCAGGATATATGCTACCCACAACAGCTGCTGCTTGCAAGAACCTTCATTTTGTTAATGTTACCTTTGCCAGAAAATACTCAGAAAACGAAGTATCTGTAGCGTGTGTTCAACTCAGCAGGAAGCTGCATTGGTGCCAGAGTGGAGTGAGACAGAATAGTAGAGCTCTGTACCAAATAAATTATTAATCCTTAATGTCCAAAAAGAGGAGCTGTAGGAAGAAAGAATGGCCTGAGCTGGCAATGCTTGCAAGCACCTGTGAGTCTTGGGGCTATACTGAGTTTCCAAGAAGCATCTTTATGTTCTAGGCCCTTAAGAAATTAACACAGTGAGGGAGCCACCTAATCCATTTATCCACTGCCAAACACAGTGCTGGCTTTACCAAAGCCCTGCCACATCTTGGTTATCAACTGTTTGATCAGGCAGATGGGAAAGGGTTTTATTCTGTACTACCATCCACAAGGTTTCAGAGTTAATAGTGAACTGAAGACAAGAATAGGTTGTTCCACTGGAAGATGTGATAATTGCTTATCAACAAATGACTAAGTGCTTGAAAGCAGAAAAACGAGAATGTTCAAGTGTTGTAGGTGAATAGGCTCCGAGAGGTCAATGTTAAGGGAGTATTCGTTGGGCCTCAGGTTCCTCTGACAGCACTGGCCCTTTCAGAAGGCATTTGCTAGTGTCAGAATGGTATTTTAGAGAGGTTAATGAGCCCTTGAGGTGGATGGAGGAGTTTCTTAATGGAAAAGGGGGAGAAAGTATACTGAAGAAAAAAATAAGCGAGAAGGCAGTGAGGAAGGCTTGTTGTTTCTGTAGTTACTCTGTATTTAGGTGGACTCTGTGCTCTAGTATCTGTGAACAGTCTGTGAGTATAAATGCTCCAGGAAAAGGTTGTGTTTCAAGACAAAATACTCTGATATTCCTGGCTCAAATGAGATCATGGGGTATGTATGGCAAGATATAGCTTTGACTGTGTCACTGGCACTGCTTGGGTGACGTGGCATCATCCGGCAGTGCTCTAGAACATGTTCAGGCCATGGAGGTGTGATGCGTGGGTATAACAGTGAATGCATATTTAGAGCTTGACTTTACATTTGGGTAGAGAAAAACTGAGTTTTCCATTTTGGTTTACCTAGGGTTTGGGTTTGCAGGGTGGTGTGGGAGTACCCTGAGCATTTAAAAAAGGGAATCCAATGAAGTGCTAGAAAGTAACCATAGAAACATTAATGTGTGGTGAGTATGACAGAATTGTTTCTGTAGATACTTCGTGCTTTAAAGGCTGATACTTTTCAGAAATGGTGGAGTGCAACCAATTAATTGAAATTGGAAGTTTCAGAATATTAGATTTGCGTAGGTGTGTGGAGGGATGGAGATGCTTTTGGATCAAGTCTTCTGCTGTAGTGGGCAAATATGTCTCATACTCCCTTCAATTTTATCAAGATAGCCTGTTCATAAGCAGTTGAATCCAGGCTCCCAGTACTACTGCTCCCTCAGAACCACTGCGCTCTGCTAACTGGGCATCTTCCCATACCCCAAAGGTTTCCATGGTTACTTGGAGCCGTGTAAACAGCTTTTCTGCCTCCCTGCTTCTTTCCCCTGTTGAACTTAGGAGTCCATTATTTTGCTACCTTCATCTTGTAAAACTGAATCTCAGTTTGCCTGGTCTTCTAGATTATCCTTCTTAGCGCTTCTTTCAACGTGAATTTCTCAGTCATGGGTGACTGGAACTGTGCAGCTTCCCCCATCAACTTGTCATGTCCCATAGATGCATGAAGTCTGGCAGTAGACATGTGTGGGGCCAAGGGTACGTTTCTTTTTGGTAAAAGCTTTGAGGTGGTTTTTATTTCAGTTCCTTGTAAAATGAAATTAATTGTCCTTTGTAAGATGACAGAATTGTTATTAGTTCACATGTCCAGTGCTGTGAGGGAATATTTAGCAGTAATTAACCATTACATCTATTTAAAATTCACATGCCAGTTCTTCTTCCACAACAAATAACCTCTTGCTCTGGCAGTTTCTGTAGTTAAATGATACTTTGTCTGTCTTTATCTTGTTTTGGAAGAGTAGAGAACTCAAAGAGCCCTTGGATGTAATTTTTGCTTGACAATTGCTTTGTGAGTGCTGTTGGCACTTCTCTGTAAGGCTGTCTTACCAGGACATCTGGAAACTCTGGGACGTTCTTGGAGCACAGATGAGGAGCTCAGAGCCTCCAGAAGTTCTTCGCAGCAACTAAAAGTTGCTGAGGCATCTGGAAACATGCACGGGACAGAGAACTGGGTGAGAACTGGGCTAGGGAGAAGCCCATTGAGATTTTGTGTCTGACTTGGAATTTTGTCCTGTGTTGCTTTTGTTTTGGTTTTTTAAACTGATCACAATAGGGTCCTGTAGGGCCTTTGTTTGAGGTTGTTAATTGCTCAAATCAGTGGCCCTATCTTTGATAGAGCTGGTCGTCTTCCAAGAATTTCTTTTATTATTTAACAATGAAATATTTAAGACTCCATGTTCATAAAAACTTTCTCCAAAAAGCTACTTCTTGTCTTGGACAATCTCACTAATTATCCACCAGCCTCCCAGTTCTTTTCAGAAGTAATGGCTTGACCCAGTTACACAATTCATTCCTCATCATTTTTCTGAGTTTCTTGGATAGTAATTTATTTCCTATCTCATCGTATATCAAAATGACCTATCCTGTATTTTTCTAATTATTTAGCTCCTGTTGGGTAATGGGAGTTTGTAGAGGTTTGGCTCTACAGTACTAAACAGCCATGTTCCAGTGTATTTTTTAAGTTCTCACAGGAGCTGTTTGGTAATGGCTTTTGTGTTGTGCTGGACTGGTGCTACATGATGCTGCACAGTTAGAAGTCTCCATCAGATGCCTTGGTTTTAAGCAACCACTGAACAACATTCTGAAATTTGCTTGCACTGCTTTTTCCCCCTTCCCCATTCCCAAATATTGCTAAATTATCTCGGTTATAACTAAATCTTGGGGTTTTTTAATCTTAAAAAATGACTCATTGAGAATTTGCAGCTGTAACGTCATGTTCTCTTATTGCTAATACTCACTGTAGATTGTACTTTTCTTCATCAGTACTTGTCAAAACTGGAGGTGGGTGGGTTTCTTTGTGCCTTGATAAATCAAACCAGTTCCAATGAATGGCAGCAGGCTCCCACTCTGCATGTCATCCTTGCTCTGAATTTTGAAATGGCATGCATGGTTCTAATACAATTTTTGTCTATGCTGTTATTTTAGTGCTATTTTTTAATATAACATTTACAAAAACATTGGCAATCAAAGAACATGTTACCATTTGTGCTGATTTCCGGAGATGAACACAGGGCTATGTAATTAGCATTGATTAAACAAGGAGCTGAATGGAGAGAGGCTACTTACGAGATGGAAGAGCAGGACATTGTCACTGCTAGACAAGGAACACTTTACAGTATGTTAATGAACCAAGACAGTTGGAGAATTCATAAAGGCCAAATCAGAGATGATTGCTTCTGTTACAAGGCGACAGGTAGGTCACTGGGCATTATAAGATACTTAGGATGGTATCCTGTTGTACTATGGGGACAGTGAGACATTTATGTAATGGAAATCCTGTTTCACGGCTCTAATAAGAGCTTTGTTAATAACAATTCAGTGTGTCATGGCACTTAGTAAGGATTTCAGATTTTTTAATGTAGAATGAAGAGAAAGATTCAAGTGGAAAAGGAAGAAAGATGTTGCAGTGAACATTTTTTGTGCAGCAGTATGTGCTAGCAGCACCCTTTAAGAGGCTTTCATGGACTGCAATTTGAAGTCCAGTTGGACAGTGTGAAGACAGGGCAGTTCCACTTGTGTTGTCTCTGAGCCACCTGCCTGCCTTGAAAATGTGCCTACATTACTAGAGAATTTGGTGGTGGGAATTAGGCAGGGCCATTTTCCTTTTGTCAGTGTGACAAGCCATTGCTGCATGAAATGGCATGTGCTGAAGCTTTTCTGAGCTCTCCTGTGAAATCCCTTGTGCAAAGAACTCAAAAACTTGTGTGCTTCCTCCCCCAGTTTGTAAACAGGGCGCTGTGGGATTTGATAGGTGCAGGTTGTGTTTCTCTCCTTGGCATTCACCCATCTGCAGACTGATGCTACCACCTGGGAAAAGGGCAGAAGTTTAGGGTGTTGAAATCTAGGAATGAGTTTAGTGAGTTCTGTATCCCCTTGCAGTGGAGTTTGTGCTGTGCAGTGGTGTACCTAACTCATTCATGCAGTAGAAATGCCTCAGTTACTGTTTGGGTGAATCTACCCTGATATAGTAGCTATGAAGCCTTTGAAGAACTCTAGTTCATCACCCAAATGAGCAGAGTGCTTACATCATTCCATTTCCCATCTAATCCTCTTCAGGCTTGACTGCCCCTGTAGGTTCTTTCTTGGAAGGGCCATTCAGCTCTGCCTTTCTGCTCAGGCCCAAAATCCCAATGTCAGGGTAATTCCTGTCAGTTTTCTCTTCTGGCCATCAGAAGAACTTGTCCATGAGGATCAGTCTTTCTAATGGATGTTGCATCTGGAACTGACCATTTGTATATTCTACACCAGTGTGAAAGTCTTACATTTTTACTATTTGGCATCATCATGGGATGCAACAGCATTTGTATGAATCTGAACAACACCTGTCTGCAGAAGTTGCTTTTGTTTCACCTCTTCACTCAAGTTTTGGATCGTATGTATAACCACAGTTCTGTCCATTCCAATGCTGGTTCAGCACTTCAGTGGTGGTTACAGTTTTTTTACTTGTTGGTCTGTCTGGGACATGATGCGACATCTGTGAAACACGAATCCTCTAATGACTGGAGAGCAGCCTGGAGCAAAACCCCACAGGTCTGAACAGCTCCATAGCTGGAGAAGAGGGGAGGGAATACAAGTTTTTTGGTCTAGATTTTCTGTGACTGATTACTTTCTCCTGATTAACCCATCTCTTGGAATCTCACAGCAATTTAGTGTGTCAGAAACCCTTTTCTAGGCTTGTCTACAGAGGGCAAGGGCCGTGTTTTTTGTTAGAACCTGACTTCAGTGATGTAACACACCATATCTTTGCTCTTGCTTCCAGATCACCTGCTCATTTCTGAACTATGCTGTTGCAGTGTGCAATGGCTGGTTCCACGGCCAGCAAGCAGAATTAGCTGCTGCCATCTCCTCCCCTTTCTCCCCTGTATTTGGTTTCCCCTCCAGAAAGTTCTCTGTTACACGGTCCCTCATTAGCCTATGTTAACCCCACCCCGCCTTCCCCTGTTACCACTGGATCTGTACCCTGTTTTGGTTATCCCATTGGTTGTTATGTGCTTTCTCTTCCCATGTCATGGGGGTAGAAAATACCATGCCACAGGCATTGTCTTGTCTTCTTCGTGCCCACCCTCGTTCAGTAAACAATCTCCTGTTTACCACGAAGAAGTCCCTCCGCCTTCTTTCCGCCTCCTCCGCGCGATCTCACCACCGGTGGGTCAGGCGAACCCCTGCTGGAGCTCCACCGACCCTGCCCCGTGCCTGCGAGCAGCTCCGTCACCCCCTCCCGCACGGGCGGGTGTCCGGCGCTTTGGTCACCTTGCTAGCTGGACAGATAGCGCCGTGGCACTATGCAATGTATTGATAGAGGGGAGCACATAAGAGCTTACTCCAGGTTGCTTGTGCATTGTTGTGCTGTGTTTTTCTGCCTTGGATCCAGTTAAAGGAGGAAGTCTCAGAGGTTGTGGAGGCTGTGGAGGTTGTGCAGTTTTTGGTCTGTTGCCCATTCCAAGTAAGGTCCTTTCACTAGGAAAAGTCATGCTGGTAAATAGATACACGCTGTCAGCTTCACCTTTTTCTTTCTTTAGTTCTTCTTTCCTTATTTTTTATTCTCTCCTTCTTGAAGGAGTATGATGACACCAGTACGGGTTGTTCCCTAATTGCAGCAGAAGCCTAGGTGGAGGAACACATTAAAGCATGAACAAACAGGAATCTGCTAGATAAACATTTCATTTTTGCCTGCGTACTTCAGTTTTAATTCCCAGAGGACCAACTTCCTATTATCACTGAACCTCATTATAGTTTTATCTCTGGTCTTATAATAAAATCAAAAGCATTAAGCAACTGGAGCTGTCCTAGGCTATTTAGGATCGATTCAGGTAACCACTGATTGCAGTTTGCCTCCCACGTGCTGTGGAAGTTGAAGTGCTCAAATATCTTCTTGAGATAGTGCATGAAGCAAAGTTAATAGTGACCAGGGTTATTTAATATCCTAAATAAGGATACAGAGGAGGAAGTTGAAAGCAATCTGGCAGTGTCTGCTGTAGCTGCTGGCATGATTTTGTTACAAATTAACTGTATCAGAGTGAATTAGAAAGGGAAAAAAGGGTTGCAAATGTTTTTAAGATTTGGACAGTGAATTTAGATTTGCTTGTATATGTGGCTATTTTCATGTTTTCTGTGGAACTAGTTCATGTGGTTCCAATTATTCATTTAAGTTTCATATTATTATCTTCAGTTTCCTGAGTGCATGATTTATGTATCTCACTATTAAAGCCAAATGCTCAAATTGAAATTCACTGCACATTGATTAAATTGGCTGTATGCATTACTTCAGTTAAATAAATTACGTATGTTAAAAAATGAGTCTAATAGTTACAATTTCCAATTTGAATGACCTATAAACCAAGGATTATTTGCCAACAAAATATTTGAATAATATTGAATAACGAATACATTAGAGAATTTAATGAGTTCATCACAATTAATGAATAAGGAAAAAATACTTACCAGATATTTTGTAAGTATTTGTTCAGTGTAAAATCAAATTTGCAACAGGTTATTTGGAAACTGCAGCTGAACGTCAAAGATGCAGGAATGAATGAGGTGTGATGAATGCACCAAATTGCACATAATGCTGTTTTAAGAAGGTTGGCTTTCTGCAAATATGCATCTTAACTTTCTGTGAAGAAAGAGAAAAATGCAAGACCATGGTCATGCTGCATCCACAGAAAGTTGTAGTGGTGTGGTTAAAGTGCTCATTCCTTTTTGGTTCCAGAACTAAAACACGATCCAGACTGAATCTTGTCTTGATGGTGCTCCCCTCTTCTCTTCAAACCTGATCATGGGCTTCCTGTTTGTCTGCTTGAGTGCTGGGGTGTCTGGGAGTGTTTCTCTCAGTGGTGGGAATGTGGGTCTTCTGGGAGGGCAAAACTTCTGTGTTGAAGCTTTTTAAAAGAAGTTGTTAGCTAAGGGACTTAGTATCACTTTTTTTCCTGAAAGTTGGTTTCTCTCAAGATTATTTCTATTTCAGGTGCTGCTCTTAAAGTGAAGTATTGGAATGGGTAGGTCTGGCTTCATAATGCTCTTCTCTTATTGTTTGCTCTAGTCCTTTTGAAAACAAAATAATATCCTAAAACCTGTGGGCTGTTGAGTTTTTAGTGTGATGGAAAAATTATACAACAAACCCAAACAAGCACAGACTGTCCCTTCCCAATCAAACCAAACTATTTTTTCCCAATACCAGCTTCCAAATGCCCGCAATCCATCAAAATCCAAACCTCCTTCTAGCCTTCTCCAAGAGGAACTATTGTGTTTTATAAACCTTCCGACCAGTTCACGTATCTAGCAATAAGACTAATGAAAGGTATAGAGTTCTATTTCAGTGTATAGATAAAACAGCTCTTTTTTTTTTCCTTTACCAAAAGTTTTAACTGTAGGATGTGTTAAAACAGGTACTTTAAGAGATGAAGTGCTCACAAAAATTAACAACAGATTGTATGGGGACCTTGAAAGGTCATGCCAGTAATGATGGTATTAAGAGAAAAAGGGCATTGGTAGCCGGACGAATGGGCAAAGATGGATGTCAAATCTTGGATGTTAAAGTATTTCATTTTAGCCTGGTAGAGAAATCTCTGTGCATTACTGGAGATGTGGTGTTCCTTATCACCTTCCATTAGCCCTCATTAATTTCTGGGAAAATGCAAAAGGCAAGGTTAGTTCCAGTTGATTGAGGAGTGGAGCCTTTGGCATTTCTTTCCTACTTCATGCATGTTCACCTTGAAATTTTTTCGTTCTCAGTGGGAGACAGACAAGCATGTTAGTGTGTTACCTGTGTTGTTGGCCTTTTGTTTGTTGGGTTGGTTGGTTTGTTGTTTTTAAAACATTCCTATATGTTGGTTTATATTTTCCCACCTGGGGAAAAAAAAAATCGAAGAGGGCTTCTGAGCTGTTGCAGTCCTGGATTTCAGGTAGTGCTGCAGTGTTACGGTGGTGGTCTGGTGGTGGTAAGCCGTAACCTTCCAAAAGCGTCTCCAGCTAGGACTCGGCAGGCTACTGCACGCACCCACGCACACGTGAACGGAACAGCTTCTTCGATAAGTCAACGGCAAAGAGTCCACGGGAGAAGTTTATTCCAGCCACACGCATGGAGTAGATCCAGGGAGATGAGGGGAGAATGAAGAGAGGACGAAGAGAGAGCGAAAGTGGAAGGGACCAGGTTTTTATATGGGGTGGGTAGGCGCAGAGAGAGAGCATCAGGGACCAATAATCTGAGGGCGCGGGGTCGGTACCCAGGCGGGACTGGGGTATGGGAGCCAATGGTGAAAGCCTGAGGGAATGGCGAGGGAGCAAGGACCAATGTGGGGAAAGGGAAATAGGAGAACCTTCCAGATAAGGTGGAAAGGGGCGGGGAGGCCAACGGGCCAACTGGGGAAGCAGAACTGGGGTACATTTGCATGATGAAACAAAGCATCCTGGGAGAGGCCTTTTCTGTCACCATAAACTTGGAGTGCCTCCTAGGGCTCTCCCCTCCAGGGGACGGGGATGGTTCCTTGGTCAATAGGCCCACTGGCTTCCACACTGTAGGATTGCATAAGCAGCTTGGGCTTGGGCATCTGGCCAGGAACAAAAGATGCCACAGTTACATTTTCTCTCACTCTGCTCACTAATGGTAATGCTTTTTATACTACACCACCACAGTCTCTACACAAAGTATTGTGGCTGGTCTAAAACTGAGTTTATTTATTGGAATAGTACATGGCGGTATTATTGAGTTCTGAGCTCGATGAAGATCAGAGATGTGCATATGGGGAGCGGGAGCTGAAATACACAGTGCAATAAATTATGGGCAGCATTTTTATTTTCCATTTATTTCCATTATTTCTGTCAAGTAAAACTCTTGTGGGAAGGAGTGGGTTAAATCTTTGTTTTTGAAGTTTTCTTTAGAGCTACATTTTTGCTGACTCTGCAAATCAGGCATTTCTAAATGCTATTGCAGTCCTCTTCTAGTGAAGGGAATTGTATTTCTGTCCTGTGAAGTACCACGTGCCTGGCTCTATTTGTTATCTTTCACTGTCATGGAAGTGTATTTGAATAAGAGAATCTGCAAATACAGTTTAGGTAGAAGAAAACAAAATATGAATATGAACAGTTCTGAAAAAGCCCTTGTAAAATAAATAGGCTTTACTGTAAAGAAACTGGGGGCCTGATACCATGTGGTGTTGAGCACCGTGTACATCAGTGGCAGTCAGCTCCTCTGAATTTTAAATCATAAAGTGACTCCACAGTCAGCAGCTGGGCTGTGACAGGACTGCCAAAGGACCCTCTTCCCCCTATTATATTTAAACTGTGCTACCCCGACAGTAATGGTGTGTTATGAAGATTAGGCAGGCTCAACATTTAAATTTGAAATCAATTTTATTTTTTACATTTAATTAACTATTATGATCCATAAAATGTGCTGTGTAAAACACACAAAATGAAAACAAATGACCATCTGTGGCAATTTAACATCTCTTCTGTGACTAAAAAAAAAAAAGAAAGAGGCAGCTTTATCTTGAAAAATTACCCTCAAGGTAAAAGGTAATCCCCAAATCTGGCTGCCAGACAGGAAAGTGTAAACCTTTGTGCACATGTCCTAGCCAGGACTCTTTCTCTAATGTGGGGCTGCTTTTACTAAGTTCTTAAGAGAAACCTATTAATTTTGATGAAACTTCTTGTACTAGGAGGTAAATAAAGATGCTTGTACTGAGAAGTACTACCTCGTTGCAAATGTGGTCTTTGCAGAGCCTGCTGAACTCAGTGGAGAAGACTCTCTGTTGTTTTTATGTTGCTTAGAACATATTCTGGAAAGTGTTCACAATATGGATGTGTCTTGAGTTAACAGAGGGCAGCAGATGCCCGCTTGGGTTGACTCTCATTCCAGGTAGTTGTAGCACTGCTAGGAATCCAGAAGGTGCTCATTAGATATTGCAATGTTACTTCTGACCATAAAATATGGGATCCATCCTGGCAGAAAAAGATCTGGCTTATGCTTGTGCTTGTTGTGCTAATTTTATAGCAAATGTTTTTGTTTAATGTAATGGAGCTTCAGGTACTGCAGGCTTTAGAACAGTCTGCAGCCAGATACTGAATTGTTCAGCTCCAGGAAAGTGTGAGAGAAAAGTCTGGGCTGTACAAAAGGTGGGTGACTTGGGGGTGAAATGTGAAGACCAGATCTCAGTGCTGGCAGGGGAACTGTGCTGAGGATGAGCCAGTATGTCCTGCCTAGGTGAAGTCTGTACTTGCTCTGTCAGGTGACCTCCTTGTTTGGTAGGGTCAGTAACTTCCAGCCAGGCTCAGGACTTCAGTGGCTATCTGATACGAAACTCATTGAAATCAGCCTTTTCACTACAGGCAGTGGGCAGCCTCTCATGTTTTTGTGTGTTCTGGAGATGTTATAATCTTTTAAGTCCTGTATCTGATTTAAGGGTAAGGATAAAGGATATTGGGTCTGTTGGTTTCTATAAAATGCAATTTTACTTCACTCACTCAGTTAATCTAAGTTGCTTGAGACTGCTAAGTCTGGTTGGAAAGAGCAGGTAGCTTAAATTGCTGAAAGAACAAAACCCAGCTTGATGTGGAAGTTACAGAATTCACTGCACTGTCCAAAAGAGGCACAGTAGTAGTGAAAAATTGCTTTGCGTGCTGGTGCTTTCTAAGCACATCTGCTCTGCAAGTGTCCCTCTGTGATGACAGATTTGGAAAAAAAAAGCTTTGCCTTTGGAGAATTTTGTGAGTGGGTGAAGTATGTTGAGACCTGCCCCCCCGTGAACAAAGCGTGGCAGTGCTGGCACCTTGACTGGGCTGTCATATCCATTAGGGAACGTGTGAGCAGAGCAGTGCAGAAGTCTCTGCAAACTTTAGTTTGAGAAAAGCATTAACATTAATGTCAGCAGGACCAAATCTGCCCACCTATTAACTTGCCTGAACTCGGAGGCGCTTGTGCTGGAGCTGGATTTAGCTCCAAGGCCCTGTGCATGTCATTGTCTGCAGGAGCAGAGTGCCTCTTGCTTGGTTCTTCCCAGCCTCCCTTCCAGCACTTCTTGGGAAGTGTGCTCAAGGGGTGCATATCCTGTCAGGCTGGGGCAACTTTACATCCCTTGCCTTCCTCCTTTGGGTATATTTCCTGAAACTGTCGTTGCTGGCTTGCACAGAGATTAACTTCTGTTGTGCTTGGCTCTTCATACGAGTGTTTCTACATTTTCCTCCTTTTGCTAGCTCTCATAGATTTTCTTTTGTATTTTTTCATCACTGGCAAGATCTTGTGTTTCTTTATTAAAAAAATGCATATGGGTTTTCAAGTCATTGGAATAAATTAAAAGCAAGTGAACTGCAGTGCATCTCATAAAACACGTTTTGTCCAAAACCAAGCTGGATATGTCATTTTTCTCATCAAAATTAAGTGTATTTCTTGGCCTAAAGAGACTGTAATATTTAAGCTCCTACTTGTAATAAATCCAGCTTCTGCCTGCTTTGCTCACACTATGTTCAGAGCAATTATTTCTCATTTTTAGGAAGGCTATGAAAATACTGCTTTGAGAATATTTTTAACCTTATAAGAGATATCCTCTTGTTTTCTCTTCTGCTGTGGAGAGGTGTCTCCCATACTTCTCTTGAGTTGTGCTGGTTTTTGCAGTTTTGCTAGGCTGAGGTGTGAAAACAAGGAGCACTAGGCAAGGCAGAAGGGTGATCAGGCAGGGGCAGCCCCAGCAGCTGCTGCTCTGCTGTGTCCTCGGCAGTACCAGAGCCCTGGAGAGCCAGGCTGGGGTCCGCAGGACAGGACCAGGCATATATGTGAGCAGGAGATGGCTTGGTCCCAGCAGCAGCTTTTGTTGACTGTCTCTCTG
The DNA here is from genome assembly GCA_013399875.1 of Gymnorhina tibicen. Classification (NCBI taxonomy): domain Eukaryota; kingdom Metazoa; phylum Chordata; class Aves; order Passeriformes; family Artamidae; genus Gymnorhina; species Gymnorhina tibicen. The sequence goes on from VXAZ01008700.1 coordinate 307,824, forward strand.
CTATCCCACCCCCAGCAGCAGGAACAGCAAGTCTGACTTCTCATGTGTCTCCCACCACCTGGAGCAACCCAGGCTTGATCCATGGGCAGCAAAATTCAGTTTTGCCTGCACGACTGGAGACCTTTAGCAGGGCTGATGTGGCAGCTGCTGCCTGCCCTGGTGCTGGTGTGAGCTGGAGAAGGAAGTGCTCTACAAGTGCTGCTTAATGGCTACATCTTGTGTAGCACAACCACATTCAAAAGGGATCTTGCTAGAATTTATACAAGACTGCAATCACTTGTCCTCACTCTCTCGCTAAAGTATGCTGTTCCTCCAGTTTAATTTTTCTAGACACTTCCAGAAGAGGAATTGGGCTGAATACTGGGTGGCCAAATGGAAATCAAAGTACTATCAGCCATTGAAGCACATGAAAAAGCTCGTTTTCTCTTTTGGCTGCACTTTAATGGGGTTGCTCTGGGTGCCTTTGCTCTGGGAAAGTGCACATTCAGGCTGTGACTCAGAGTCCTTGAATGGGTTTGTGGTCTGCAGGGATAGGGAGTAGCTCAGGAAGAGCCAACTTTCTTTTTCCTCTTGTATATTTCTTAGAAAAGCATAACAAAACAACAACAACAACAATTTCCTGTCCTCAGCTGCAGAGTGATGAACTCTGGTTGAAATGCCAGCTGTATTCACTTGTGTTTTCCCTCCTGTGCCATCTCTTCAAGCAAACTTTTACAGCTGCTGATTGCACGAAGACAACAGACATAAGCTGATGTGCTGCTGGAGCTGCTGCCTAATGCTGATGGGTATTTTGGTGCTGCAGCCCGTTGAGTGTATGTGATAATTGGTTTCTCTTTTGGTCTTTGAGGACAGAAGATGCAATTAGCATGTCCGGCATATTCTCTTTCATACATTCTCAAAATTGCAGTTCTTTTTAGGAACACTGAGGAGTCTTTAAATTGGGAATTGGTTCTTACATTGTAATGTACCTTTGCTTTCTGAGCATCAGAAGAAATTGTTTGCCCTAGTGGCTGCTCTCTTGGTGTGTTTGAATTCAGTTGTGGAGTCACAAGTGCAAGTACAAAATCCTATTGAAGTACACCAAAAACATTAAAGGTACTCTGCAAAGCTCTTGAGACTTGGAACTTACACCAAAGGACAGGTGCCAGCTCGAGGGGCTTGTAGGTAGATGATGGGAAATATTTACATGTTAAACATTAGTTGGGTTACATAGTGTACTGAAAACAACTTGTGTTGCACTTCCAAGTTTACCAACACCTGATTTCTAGCACCTTGCCTCTTCTGAACAACAACACAACCAGCCTACATTGCAATCTGTCCATCTGAAGGCTGCATCTGAGAAGAAAAGAACAAAATGTGAGGATGTATGGATTCAGGTTTGCACATATGTGTATACAGGTCTCCATGAGTATATGAGGCAATTTTTCTTACTAGAGAGGACTGGAGGCTTTCCTGGGATGCTGGAGAAGATCAAAGGCTGTATGCCCATTTCCCACACATCCCAGATTTGGGAGGACACCCCCAAACCTTGTTCTTTCAGACCTTGGTCACTTCACTAACCTGCCTTTAAAATGACACCATTTAGCAACAGCCACTTCAGATTTGCTACAGTTACTGTTCTAATTACAGACAGAAACTGTTGTCTGAGAGATAACTGTATGGAAACTGTCAAATGCTGACATTTCATGGCAACCATGGGAGCTGGAGATCTATTTTGGAGGGGCTCCTAGAAATACTCCATAAAAAGTGAGTTTAAGATGTGTTACTGCTATATGTTTTAAAAATCTTCTCCATCACTGAATTTAATATTTCATTAGAAACTACATATCCTACAACAAAATAAAAAAGAGAAAAGTAGAAATAAAATATGGCATTTGTGTTCATTTGGCTGTTTCTTTCGAGTTACTACTAGGAAAGCAAATTTGGAACAAACCCTATTAGGAGTTCTAGTCCTCTCTGTGGAGCCCTAAGCCTGGCATATAGCCATTAATTTACCAACTTTGAAAGGATTTTTATCTAATAAAAAGAGAGATGAGTAAGAGCCTGCACGTCATTGCAGACACAAAGATGCAATTTTGAAGATGTTATCTGGAGCTCCTTTGATACAGCCTCAGTGCTCTGTGGAGAGGAACAGGCACTCAGAGCTTTGCTCACTGAGCATCACAATGAGCCCACCCTGCTGTGTCAGGGAGAGGGGCGAGATGAAAGCTGGGGTCTGGCAGTGTTGGCTGGCAGGTTTCTGTGCACAACTCCTGCTTAGGCTAATGAGAGCTAGTGCTTGGAGTATCAGATGTGTTGCTGAGAAGGATGGGAAGGAATGAGGGAGCAAAGGGGAACCTTTGCCTGGTGCTTAGCAATGCACAACAGACAGGAATCAGTCACAGCTGGAGGTGGTTCATCTCTAGGTGCACATGAAGGTTAAAATCTGCCAGCAGTTAGCTGAGCTGGGCCTGAGTGGGCTCAGGGAACTATGGATTGCCTCCAAGGGATGACAGGGCTCTGTATTGCACAGGTCTCAGTGAGCTGATCCAGTGCAAATCCAGAGGAAGTGACATGGTTGGGCCCAGGAGGAGGGTGATGGTGATGCTGTGTACAGGCTGCCTGTTTGCACACCATCTCTGTTTTCTGCTTCTATTTTCAGTTAGTTTGGCTTGGAAACAAGGTTTTAAGCAAGGCAGGCACTGAGCATCAAACTGTGCTGTGGAGGTGTGTGGTGGTAGGCATGTGGGGTTGAAGATGCAGCATACTCATTTTTCACCTGCAAGGAAAAACTTGTACATCCATGCTGGGCCATTTGTAAGGGGAGATCACTTTTGCCTTGTGTATTTTGTCACCTTCTGGGAGCAGTGGCATTGTTAGATACCAGCGTGTACAGTGTGCATGCAGGTGCTTGGTGTTTGATGGCTGCATTCAAGTGTTGGTGTTTTTGAATGATCTTTTCTTGTCGTGAAGGTTTGATGAACCATGGGTCATGCACAGGAGATGAATTACCTTCTGCTGCTATTTATAGCATCAGTGCTGTTGTTCTGAACTGTGCTTGCTCACCTTGCAGAGTGGTTGTTGCAGTAGCTCCTTCCTGTATTTCAACTACAAAAAATGGTTTGACCTTCAGTTTAGTTGGCAGAGGGTTAGAATGTAGGTGAAGAGCTAGAGAGGGAAAGGTAGTTTAGAGAAACCCATTTTGGGATGAAGAGTGGTGACTGCTGGTGCTAGTCTACCAAGTGCTGCAGTTGCATAAAATAGGATAAGGGTGAGAGGTAGATAAAGGCATCTTGTAATCTTCCTTCAAAATTTGCCAGAATGGTGGGATTTAGCATACCGGTTCTTTCCAAATAGAAAAGGATTGGGGTTATTTCTCTTTCATCATGATTGTGGCATTGTTCAGACTTTTTTTTTTCCCCCGCACTTTTTTTGTGCCTTAAAAAAATTTAGCCGTGTGGGCTGGAATAGCTCTGAAATGCAGCCAATTGGCAGGCTGTAAACTAACTTAAAGCAGTAATTTTATAAAGCTGAAATAGTAGAAATCCTGGGAAAAACTAGTGTTTTGCATGCACATCTTGAGATCTGTGGAGAGTGTGTGTGTGTTCATGTGTCTGTCAGGGCACACCTGCCTGTCCTCTAAATCAGGTAAGTGAGGTTTGGTTTCCAGCAAGCTCCCTCTGTCCACCTGTCCTGCCCCAGCTGTGGGGCTGGCATGGGGCTACTTGGCGCTGTGGACACCACTGGCTTTTGCAGCTTTTCAGCTGGTACCGAACTTGTCCTGGCCACTGAGGTGACTTCTGCCTCTGCACCAGCCCCCTGCTTGTCCTCCCTGGCCGATCCCTTCTTTATGAGACCCTCAGCCTTTTCCCCTGGCACTTCAAATGTTGTTTGAAAACATCTCACCCTGTTTATTCTTGAGATGCATCTGAAGATCCTGCCACTTACATACATTCCATAAATTTCCTTGTTCTGACAAGAGCATGACCTTTTAAGATGCAGTCCATTCTTGCCTTTATTGCAAAGCATCTTTTTTCTTTCTTTTCTTCAGTGTTTCTGAAGTTTTCTGTTTGTACTAATGACTTGACACCCAAACAGGTCAATGTCTTGCTGATTTGTTCTGATATGTGTACTCAGCAGGAACCAGCTTTTTCTAGCTAAGAGGTGTGTGGGGGGAGGAAATCCTACGCCTCTTCAGAGGATTCTTGGCAGGTGTAATCACAGGATTTGTGATTCATGTCCAATATCCGTGAGAAGAGCTGACATCTTAGGGCAAGTTGCAGATATTAAGGGGGCTAAGTAAAACCTGCTTTTGATGTTTTTGGATTTCTCTCAGCTAGATCAAAAGTGAAGTTGTTAATTCAGTTGATCAAACTCCAGTCCCTTTCCACACTAGAGTTACTGGGTTAAATGCTGTCTTAATCAGCTCAAATCTGTACCTTTCCTTCTGCAAAGTACCACAGAAGTTAGATCAGTAACATTAGTTTGTAGCAGCTAATGGAGAACAGGATGGGACTGCTAGAAGAGCTATAAAGCTTGAGGTAGTAATTACATGTAGCCCATCATATTTAATGATGAAATGTGGCTGTAAGTTTTTGCATGTGGAAGATTTTTCAGGTCTGCAACTACTGGTGCTCTGAAATTTTAGCCTCTTTCTGTGTTGGCATGTTGCATTTTCTGGCTGGTTTCTTCTGTTGGTATTCACAGTGTGTCTATGCTGGGTATCCTTTGCCTGAACTTGGAAGTAGCTGTAGGACTGGGTCTTGTTCTGTGTTACCATTCTTTGTGCTGGAATTACTCTGTTAATTTCTGTTTCATTGATTTGTCTAAGCTTAGAAATCTTCAGTACCATAAACAGGTAACCGATGGAAGGGTTTTGGAGTCTATCTGCATTGCTGAAATCAAAATCACCATGGGGCTCCTTTCTTGGCAATGTAACAGTAACAGGAGTCTTATCTGCATCGAAGGTTACAGGATTTGTCCCTAATCATGTGGGGTATTCAGCTGCAGTGGTGGCACAAGGTCGTAGAGGAAGGGAAAACTTTTCATGTGGAAATCACAGCAGCTGCTCAAATGTAGGGGTGTGTTCCTTTTTGGGGGGTTCAGCTTTGGGTGAAGGCCAGCTTTTTGGCAGAGGAAACAGGATGAAGGGGCAATGATGAGGTACAGGAGCAGTGACTCCAGAGTGCAAGGGACTATGCTTCAGTGGAAAGTATCAGGGTTAAGTGTGCTAAAGCAGAGGGGATGTGTAGAACAGTCCTGGAGGCTTTTCTAGAGAGAAAAGGTATAAAGCCTCAAATCCTGATCCTGGGATGTTTTTGCAGACTTACTGAAGCAAAAGAAAAACCTGAAAAAATGTGGGATTCAAGCAGTCCTTGCATCTCGTCCAGCAGGAGCTGCAGCATGAAGCAGCTCAGGGATGCAGAGCAGTGCCTGCAAGCCCCTCTGAATGGGGATTGTGTGGTGTTGCCTGGTGTGCCAGTGGCTGGAGCCTCTCCCTGAACGTGCAAGTGCCACTGCTAGGGCAATGTGTGCCAGAGCAGGGCCATGCGCTGGCTCAGGGTGTTCACTGCACATTAGAATTTTCAAACAAATTGATTATGGCATATTTTAAAGAAGAAACAGATGATATGTGCCAGTGTCTATTTATTGTAAAGCTTAAAGTAGGCTGTGATATGACCAGTTTTTATTTTACATTTGTTTAATTAATTAATTTTTTTAACTATAATGCTGTCAGATGATGCATTATCCATTCCCAGAGGCCTGCTGTTCACTGTGCAGGTTATCTCCACTATGACAGCTTTGTATCTTCAATGTCAGGTACACTGTTCCTGAGTCAGAGTAGATTTACAGATTCAATTATACTTCTATTGAACAGCTCTTAATCTGGATAGAGGAAAACATGCTGCAACCAGCATGTTTTATCCTTTGCCTTTAGTGTTAGAGCCCTCTTTGGCAGGGTTGGACATTGTATTACAAATAGTCCTCTACCAGCTCAGTCTTGAACACTAAAAAACCCCATAATCCTGTAAATGCTGGAGGTAGTGGTTTCTGTCACTCCCAAGCTTACCTGGGTCTAAATAAAAACTAGCACTGGGATTAATTGAAGGTCTTCGTCTGTGTAACCTGGGTGCAGTACACAGGCCACTTAATGTTGCTTTTTGCTCTTGTGCTGCATTCCTGTGTTAAAATCTCCATGTAAAACAAGAGAGTTGTGAGTCTGAAAATAGAAGCTGTCTTCATCCCCTTACTGTTTTGGCAGCTTTATTTTTGACATCACAGTTTCTTTAGTAATTGAAGATTACATGCATGAAGAAATGTAACTGCTCTGTGCATGAAAAATGACATTTGTTTTGCTTGTATGATTTTGCAGACAGTTACTGCATTATTTAGCTTCTTTTCAGTAGCATAGCACAGGATGCTGCCCTTGACCGGTAAGGAATAGCAATGGCATGGCTCTGTGTATGTATCTTGTTGTAATTAGCAATGTTTCTGTTCTCTTTTTGTTGTAAGCAGCATAGTATGAATTAGCAGTAAGTAAGCAGGAGCATACCAAGTACTCAAGGAATGTTATGAATGTGAATAGTCCCTGGTGGGTTTTTTCATTTTTTCTCAGCCTTCTATCTTTTAGCTTTCTTCCAAAAGCTGCTTTGACCTTGTATCTACCTTGAGATTCATGCTCCTTACTACCTTTTTTTCCCCAGTTTATCCCTACTGTTAGTTCTTTGAATGCCATTGGCTCAACACTGTGGTTATTCCTATAGCTCAGCAGTTCCATTTTGTTTCAGCTGCTGAAGTCTATCTCTCATCTTTCTCTGCTTTTTGTTCATTAAAGAGAAAGAAAAGAAGAAGGTGAGTCTGAATCCATCAGTGGGAGGTATAACATTTGATTTCATCCTGTCTGAGGAGGGAGAGGACTGTGTCTCTTCCTTATGTGCCAATGTAGGTCATGAAAATAAATAATCAGCTTACGCATGTATCCACATGCTGCCAGGGAGCAATCCTGCTTAGCCTCACTTTATGGGGTTTGGAGTCTTTCTGAACCTTCTAATCCTTAGTGATATTTAAATAACATGTTGTGATCACTGTTTGGCTTAATTCGTGTAGAAAAGATGTATTATACAGATGTACCAGCATGGAAATACACATGTGCCTAGAAACATGGAAATACACATGGAAATACACATGTGCCTTCCACACACAGATGGAAGGTATATATTCAACATGCAGAAAAATTGCCATTTGCAGACTCCGGGATGTGCTGGGGCAGCTCTCTAGACAGGTGCTCTGGGATGGCTGTGTGTCTAACAAAGCAGAGATCCTACAGTGGTGATTTGCCATGCTATTTTTAGATGGAAATTCTGTTCTAAAACTAGAACGACCATGACTGTCCCATTTCTGCAAATAAAGCTCAGAAAGCATTTGCTACTTCAGCACTCAGGATGAGACAGGTGCATTGTTTTTTCTCCCCAGTTAGCTGGATGGTTAGCCAAAGGGGGTCTGCCTTGCAGATTCATGATTTGAAAATAGCTGTGCAGAGCTGCTCAGTGAGTCATGTGCAGAAGGCAACAGAAAATGTCTCAAACAACAGGGTCCAACACCTAAACAACCTACTGCTGCCTCCAACCTGCAGAATCCTTTTCTGCAAAGCACTGAACCCCAGGGAGTTCTGGAAGTCCTGAGGGCACCACTGGTCAGGTCTCTTTCTAGGAGGAACTATTTGTGGTGCCTCACCAGAGTCAGAGGGAGTGTTGTTGGCCAGAGTCCCTCCCTTGCTTGCCATCTCCAGTGGTGAACTGTGAATACAAATGTTCCTCCTCCAGTTCCCCCGTGTTTGGAATCTGTGTTTCCTCCATCAGCTGTGGAGTGGATAGAGGATATACCACTCTCTAACTTTGGTTAAATACTTCCTGAGGAATTTACCCAGCACACATTCCAAGCATGGGTCCAAACTGTGGAATTACTGTTCTAAATTATGTTGTAGTCCTGTCCTGGCTCCATTGGTCAGTCACATACCAGTAGCTGGAAACAGTGTGCACGGGGGGGTGCTGATACTGACCTTGTTAGAGCTGTTTGGCGGCCTGTTACATTTACTGCCTGTAGCCCTACATTCTTCTTCAATGTAACTCCCAGAAAAGGTGTGATTGAGAGATGGACTTCGATGTAGCAAAGCACATAAATGAGTAAATACATCCACCTCTTAATGAAACAAATGAAAGTGGTTAAGCTTCAACCCCTGCACCTTTGTACTGCTGGCTCTGAAGCCAGCATGCAGGCAGCACTGCTGGGTGCCTTTGAAAGACATGTCAAAACAGGAACAGTATCCACAGTGGGAAACCAGGTTGTGATTCATGAACACCAATTTCAGATGCATGGCATGCTTTCCTGATTAGAATCAGGTCCATACAATGGTGTCATCATGAATTTATATTAAAACTCCTTTCCACTGGCATGAGAAATTGCTATGGCAGTAACACCCATTCTATTGTTAATAATAATTGAAATGCTTGAAGTAAGAAAATATAGCTGATATTTAAACTAATTATTATCAAATCAAAATTCCTTAGATAAAAGCACTTAATTAATCTGCATTCTATTTGCTAAGCATCTAGATCAGCATTCAGTAGAGGTAAAGAATGCTCCTGTGATTTCCAATACGAGCTAGCATATTCATTTCTTGAAGCATTACTACAATAACCAGCAGTTCAGGAAGCTGTGTCCTGTAGCCAGAAGCTGTTCTGCTGTGCAGTTGAAGAAAGATTATTAATTTAAAACAAATGTTCAGTTACACACAAAGTGTTTGAAAGCCTCCTAATATTGTTTTGTGAATCAAGGTTTCCCTTTTCTTCTGAAGTTACTTTTTATTACTATGGATATTGATACTTGGAAGTTCAGATGATTTCTTTGAGAAAGCAAGTCTTTACTGTGCACTTTATGTAAACTGACATTTCTCCTTTTTTTCCTCTTTTTTTCCGCTGTAAGACTCTTGTGACTCTTGTCTGGCTTTGGACTGAGAAGTATTCAGAGAGGTAACTCACGTCACCATGATAAGCACACTGCAGTCTCCTTCATTTTTCATTGTTGCCTGAAGGGCATCTGGGGAGGGAGATGCTGTTAACATGAAGAATTTTTATCCTGAGGAAGTGTGATGATTCAGTGGGTTGCCTTATTGAACTGTAATTCAGTCATAAATACAAAGAAATGGTTTTTAAAAGATGTTAAAACTCTGATACACATTGATGAAAGAGAAGTTGGTACTCTTGACTAGGAGCTGATCCTAAAAATCCTTGATCGTCTAGGTACACTAATAGATTGTGATTGGCAAGTAAAGAATTCTTTTTCTCAGCCCTGCAGTTCAAAGTGCATGGTTTGATTTCTGCACCTGCCCCAAAATTCACTGTACTATTTGGAATTTCTGAAATCTGGAATGTTTCAGGTTATTGACTTGTTTCTTCTGCATATGGAGAGAGAAAAAAATCTTTGGCACAAACGCAAGAGGGTTTTGTTGGGATGATTGCAGTGTTTTTTGTGGTATCCCAATAATTAAAAACCACAATGATTACATGAATTTCATTTTGAAAAGAGAGTTAGGTTTCAAGCACTTAAGTCCCATCGATTTCCCATGGATCACGGTCTCATAATTAACCAAAGAAATTTTAGACTTTTTGTCACCTTTTCTATGCAGAACTTGCTAATGGATTCCAGTGCATATGTTGTCACCAGCTTTTAAAACCTATAATTAGGTCCGGTTCAAAACCAAACATATTTTTATTAGATGATTATGATCTTCTAGCAAATAATTATTTAAGAAAACATAATAAATGCAACCATTTATTAAGAGTGCTGTTGACAAAGTAAGCACTTAGTGTGAGTACAGAACTGCTTATTTTACTACGTGCTGAGCACCTGTCAGGAGGTACCTACTCCTGGTAGTACTTTGCTGGCTTGTAATTTTAATTACTGAAATTACTATTGAGATTGGTAAATATTGGGAGGGGAAGTAATTTACATCAGATATTCCTTGTTCTACAGTATTTTGAGGCTTTTTTTACTTAGCAGTTGTGTGCATATGTTTTTTGATAAAACAGATATAATAGGTATATTTTGTACTGAAGATGCTCTTAATTTTTGACTTTCAAAGAAGGTGTTTAAATTATCAGACTTATAAATTTCATGGTAATGAAATTTTCAGATAGCTAATTAGCAAAAAAAATATAATTCATTGTTAGAGTAATTGTTCAGCATCCTTCAAAGCATGGCTTGCAATTTGCAGAATGGTAAAGAAGTTTAAAGGAGTAAATTACAGTTTCAGTGCAAGAATTGGCAGGGTATAACATTTCCTAAAGGAGAAGTGTGCTTTCTGATGAAAGTGATTTCTGATTTTTCTGGCCTCCTGTAATTTTTCTGTCATTACTCCTAGACCTGGATCAGAACAGAATTCTGTGATCCAAATGCTGGAAATTTGAGAGAATTTGGACTGTGATAAATATTTTGCAGCTGACTCACTCTGCTTATGAATGAACTCTGCTAGAAAATCTGGCTCCCACAATTAAGTGATTTAGAGACCTAATTGCAAGGCAAAGGGGAATTGTAAGCTCCTATTTTTGTGGCAGCCAACGTAACTTTAGATCCTGAATCCAAATGGCAGAACATATGGAAAGTATGGATCCAGATTTGGGCTTACAATGAACTTTGCACAGCAGCCCAAAAGCAGTAATCGAGAGACGCTTATCCACAAGAACCTGAGAATGGCTGAAATGCCTGTCAGTGGTGTCAGTGCAGTGGAAGGCTCTGTGCAACCATGGACAATAATAAGCTGTACAAATGAGAGGGAGCCTGGAGCAACAGTATCACTTAATTTGATGCTATTCGTCACTGCTCTCCTCAGTAATTAGTAATTATTTATTGGAGTAGTAGCCACAGGCTAGAGCTGAGATCAACTCGTTGCCTTGAGTTTCTACCAGACAGAGGTGATGGGAGACCAATGTATTCAGCTTCAGTGGTAATTCTGTATTTGGCCACTTGTTAATTCTGTTGATTTTCCTTCACTGTACAGTTGTGTAACACTTCAGGAAGCAGAAGGCCCTGAAGGATCTGTAGGAGCAGAACGGCTCCTGCCAGGAGCACAGATGGTTGGAGAACAAGCCACCCTCAGCAGCCACACTGGGGATTTTGTGTTGGTATTTTTTCCTTTTTCTTTTCTTTCAAACCACAGTTTTAAACTGGGAGTAATTTAAATAAAAATAATTGGATCCCTCCCACTCCTTCCTGTGGTCTGTCTGTGTGTGTGCTCTCTAGGCATGCAGCGTGATGGCCGCAAGGCCAAGAGGTATTGTCTTACAGGAGGGAAGGTCTGGTTTTTCCGTTCATCTAGAGAACAGCTAGGAGCTGGTTTTTATCTAGGAGCAGCTCTGCCCTGAGCAATGGCACATCAGATCCTTTGGGGTTGTGGACACTGTTCTTGGTGATTTTTATTGTTGTCGTAATTCATAGAATCTGTGCTAAGTATAATGGCCTGGAGATTAACCTTTTCAGAAACTGGACAGACCCCCTCCTTCCCCAAATATTGTTGTGTCACGCACAAGGGTTTGGACTGTCAGAGGACAGCATTAAAAAGTATAGCTCGTGTTCCTCCCAATGGGAATTAGGAGGCCAATTTGCTCTGGCAAGACCTGTGCTGGAGCATGGAAAAAAATGGGAGGGAAGAAGGAGAGGCAGTAAGGGTGCGTTGCTCTGCCAGTGAAGCAGGGAACAGGCCTGGGTGCATGCGTTTGGATGTGTCACTGTCTCAAGTGCCTACCTACAGAGAGTCTTTCCTAGTGCGAAGGAGTTGTATGTGTTCATGGAAAGCCAAATGCAATGTGATTATTGCTTCAAGGGATAAATTTTTTCCCTGTGTGTTGACAGATGTACTTGTGCAGGTTATTTTTCCATTAGCACTTGGGTAGATGGAGGCAGCAGTAACCCGCAGGTTTCCTTGTGGAGCTGTTGGTACACAGCTGCTACGTACATAAAATAACTTGGAATATATCTGATGTATCCCTGAGTTAAGATGAAATGTGCTGATGTAAAATATACAGTTAAATATTTTAGTTTTGTAGAGTAAACTGTATGTGCACATATGTGTGTATGTATATAAGTTGTGAAGATTTTTTTTATTTTCTTGATGATGAATGTTTCCATATTGCATTTGTGTTGCTAGACTGAGTAATTAGAAGGTCTGATAATGAGCTGAGATTCCTGGCTTTTCTGTTTTATAGCTGTATTCCTGATTTGCAGAACTTCTGCCTCATACCTTGAGGACATGAGTGCTCTGCCCTGCCACAGTGTGCTGAGCGGGCTCCTGCTCTGAACAGCAACCTTCTTGCAGAGCTTAGGAAAGGCTTTGCCTTCAGATGTTGTCCTGCAATAAGCTGCTCATGAGATGGTTTTGTTTGTGAGTTTTGATGCCTGCAGATGGGAATATCCTGTCCTGATGGGTGAACGGGTAGTGGTCACTGTCATGTGAGTGCTGGGTAAGGCAGAGGCTGCAGGAGCCGTGGGCCACCCTCTGATTTATCCATCCTGCAGCCTCCTGCAGGATTGTGAGATGCCATTAGAGCTGCTGTGTGTGTCCTATATTGGGCCTCTGGAAAGGTACCCAGTGGATGCTGGTCTGATCAGCAGCTGCAGGAACTGGGGTGAGGGCTGAAGGTGCCCCAGAGTTGTGGTGCCTCTGTTCCTCTCCTGGCATCTCTTTGCTACTATGCAGTGACTCATGAGGATAATTAAGTGTTTCTGGAGGGAGAGTTGAAAGCGCAATGTGCACTGTTGCATTGGAGGGGGCAGTGCAGGGGCAGACAGTCCATGTATTGACTTCAGCCATGATGTGCCCATTCCGGATGGGAGGACATGGACCAAGGAGGGGGGGAGGGAATTCGCCAACAAATATGCAGACATAAAGACACTGTGGCTGGGTTGACAAATTAGTTCTGCATAGCGTTCATTCCAGTGCTCTGTGACTTAATTTAAAAAAAAGAAGGCCTCATTGACCTTGCTTGTGGGGTACAGAGTTCACAGCCAGCCCCAGGACTGGAGCAGGGCACAATGGTGGCATTGCTGAACTGGGCTTGGAAAATCTTACCATCCTCACAACCTAGAGGAATTATTTGCAAATAATTTGGGGTTTGCACTTGCACCCTGGAAATGTTCAAGGCCAGGTTGGATTGGGCTTTGAACAGGCTGGTTTAGTGGAAGGTGTCATTGCCCACAGCAGGGGGACTGGAGCTGGATGATCTTTAAAGGTCCCTTCTAACCCAAACCATTCTGTGATTTTCTCCTGGGGATAGGGAATTCAACCAACACATTTTGAAGAGGAGGGAGGTAGAGTCCCAGGAAATGCCGTTCTAGAGAACAAGATGTGAGCAAACGATATATCCATGCTCTTTCTCTAGTGAAGCATGGAGCCCTGTATTTCAGCTCCTAGAGACTTTGTTGCTGCCAGAAGTCCTTCCTGGGCTCCAGGAAGAGGCAAAGGGGCATACTGCAGTGGGAATAGCTGAACTTGCATTGGCAGGGGAAAAACAAGTATAAAATATTCCCCCTTTCCTACCTATGTTAGGAGGTTTCCATTTCAGGAAGGAAGTGTGGGTCTGTTCTGTCACACCTGGGGGTGGGAGAGCCCAGTGGTGTAATTAATGCTGCACGCCTCTGCTCCACAGTTGTAGACTGTAAACAGAGCTGATCAAATGATGGTGTGGGAGAGGAATTGTTTAAAATAAATTTTAATAAATTATAAATAACGTATAACTTGCTTCAAGTCTACGTAGCCAGTCAGTACTTCCAAGCTTATGAAACATAGCCTCATATCAGTAATCCTCATGTGAGTAACTACCCTGGTGGTTGAATGTGTCTCATCCATGCGGAATTTAACTCTTGTGTGCAATACTAAGGCCTTAAGTCCCAGTCAAAGATCAGGGGCTTATTGCTTGTGGCACTCAATAGAGGATGGCTCTTATCTAGAATTCCGCAAAAACAAAATTCAGTGGCCTTTCTGATATTTGGATGGGATGGAAGGAGAAGATTTCAAGTCCTGCTTTTAACTGCTTTGTTTGTCAGAGGCTTGTGGAGTAAAGAAAACTAGTTTAGAGATGGGCTCTATTGCTCTGTCCGAATTAGCAGTGCTATAGTATCTGCTCCATGCAGATTCACAAATAGACCATAAAAAAAGAAGAAATTATGAGGAATGAGAGGAATCAGAAGTCCTTTTGATGAAGACAGCTCTGCTGGGATTTGTGCTCGCTCCCTTGGCTGAGCCAGAACAGTGCTGAGTTTGGGGCCTCAGCAGAAAGGGCTAGAGTGAGCACAGCTGGGGATGCATTAGATACTGTGCTGAAGTTAGGATGCTGCTCTGCCATTCCCAGGTGCACAGGCATTGCTTTCCTTTTGTTGCCGGAGTGCAAATAGTCTTAAAAATGCATGGTTTGGCTAAAAGGTTGGGATAGCTGGATTCAGAAAAAAATGGGAAGTTATTTCTTATGGAATAGGAAGTTATTCCTATTATGGAAAGGAGCTAAATAGCATGAGTCAGAAATTTGACTTTAGTGGAAATTAGACATCTAAAAATCTTTGTATCTCTGGTGTATGCCTCTACATTTCCTTCCAGCAGGAATAACAGCACTTCCCTATCCCCAGGGAAGTTGTAGTGTGATAAGTATATTGTGTGATGGAAGCTGTTTAGATAAGCAGATTTATCCAGTGGGGATTTCCTTTATCCTAACAAAATCAGTATCAGATGGAATACAGTACAACTCCCTGATGATGCAAAAGCCAACAAATACCTTTTTCATTCCTGTAGATGACAGAACCCCTGCTTATTTTTCTTTATTTAAGAGGTATTCAGGAGGCAGAATAAAGCTCTGCTATCGCCTCCCAGCAAGTGACCTACACCATTTAAGCTGAAACATATGACTCCGAGGAAGTATTTTGCAAAAACAGATGCACAGAAAGTCAATTTCCTATTCATATTTTGTTGTGGCAATTGGTACTTTAAAGAGATGGCAGACTTAAATTAGCTGGAAAAGTGACATCTTTAATTAGGAAAGCCTCTCTGCCAGCACTTTGAACAGTTGCCAGTTTCTCAGCATTTAGGGACCATTGATTGCCAACAATGGCAGCTAAACTGCTTCTGGGTAGAAACTAATTTAATTTTCTCAAGTTAAAATGAGGATCTGAAGTTAAATCAAGATGAACTCCTTTGCTTGCTCTCCTTTTACTTACCGCTGTGATATTCTCAGCAGTCCCAGGGCTGTGCTGCATGTTGGTGAATAGAGCTGCCTGGGACACAGCTGTACAAATCCCTCCAGCCTCAGTAGTCCTGGGACTCTGCTGTTGCCATTCAAAACACAGATCCATGTCTGCCCTGTTGGTCCTGCCATGCCATTTTGGTGGTCATGTTCTCTTCTGGAAGGACTCTTTTCCTGGGGCAGGTTGCTTTCATTTAGTCTTGTGCTGTTGGGATGGGGGCTGGTGGAGCCAATCTGAGGAGCTGGGCTGTATCCTATTGCCTAAGCATCCCATCCAAGCCAGTGCTGCCTACTCACTTGGGATGGGTAAATAGCCTGTGGGTGACATGGACAAGCTGTGAAACTGGGTTACAAATCTGTGTGGGGTTTGCCAACAGGACCTTCAGTTACGTGTGGTTGGTGTTGGTCCCAGGTCTGCTCCTTTCCTGTGAAAGCTGAGGGCTGAGCACACCCTGAGGTGAAGCCTCATGCCAGACTGGAAAAGACCTGGCCTCTGAAGGACTGCTGTCTTTGCTGGCTGCAGTGTGAATGCTTCAGCTGTATTTCTGTCCCTTCTTTGGTTATTCCTCATCTCATGTACAGCTTCTCTGAAGCAATTTTAGCGCTTCCTCCACCTGTAATCCCAGGAAGATTTGTCTTCTGTCTTAGCAGGTTCTCTTACTGTTCCTGGTAACCATCCAGGCTGAGTTCTGGCAAAATGTCAGTTCTAATCCCATCCCATCCTTCCTCTGTTGCTATCGTGTGGTCTGAGGGATCATTCCCTGAGCTCTCCTATAAATGCTGCTGAAACCTTTGGCTGCATGGAGAACCTGAGGGGAGCTCTGCTGATAATAATGATAAATCTGAGAAGTTTACGATTATCTGCCCAACTTGTGTGGAAGCTACAAATGCATAGACCTGAACTGTCTGCCTCAGGCCTATGCTTAGAAGAGGAACTCAGATATAATTATGTATTTCCCAGAGGGCAACTCAGTTTCTTATTTCCTTTTTTACCTTCATCCTGATTTATCTCCATTTGCCCTCCTTTCCCTTAGCAGGGGTTTTGGAGGATAGTCTCTGCTTCCTTCATGGTTTGAAATATAAATCTAGCTGGTCTCAGGGGGAGAAACCTGCTGGAAGATGATCTTGTTTTAACCATATGTGTGTTTATTAAAGCTGTTCAGCTCTGGTTAGACTCTGTTAGTGCTGTAAGAAAATGACTGGGGTTTTGGAGTGTCTCCCATTTAGAATCTAGGCAAAACTTAAACTTTAGGTTTTGGTCAAAATGAAAGTATTTTTTTTCAACCAACTTGTTTTACCCTCAGGCATCTCAATAACTTTGTTTTTCTGTTAAAACAATCAGGAAAAATTTGGAGGAAGGGCAGCTCCTGCCTTGCTGTATAGCCTTTCTGCCCTGGCAGAATACAAGCAGCAGGAGAAAGGAAAGGCTCCTTGGAAGCAGCTGCAAGGGAAGGGTTTATTTGGAGTACTCAAGAAAGGCAACTTTGTGAGGCATCCTCACAAGGCCATCCTGTGAGGCAGCTGAGTCTCCAGTGGGTAACAGCTCCCAGCTGTTGCCTGGTTTAGAAATGTGTGTTTAAATTGTGGCCTAGAGTTGTGGGGTTCTCCATCCACCCAGCCCTGCCTTATGTGTCAGTATGAAAAAAAAAATTGTCCACTGTGTCTTCTCATGAATTATGTACATTTGCTGTCTGTATGAGTCTCCTTTTTAAAAGAAAAAAACCCCACAACTGTTGGAGTGGGAGAGTACTTGAAACAGATTTGAAGATTGCATAGGAGGAAGAATTCAGTTAAATCTTTTGTTAGAAAGAATCCTTTTTTCAAAAGCAGCTAAGGGTAAATTATTCAATTTCTCCCATTACCCTCCAGCATTAATCCAGGACAGAAATATTTTGCTTATGAAATGTATATTCTTTCAGGTGCTTTACAAGTGGTTTATTCCCATTACAAATACAGTGAAAGAAAAGAAGATCCTTGCCCCTTTTACAAATCCACTGTCAGGGAGCTACTCCTTTTGCTTCTCTTTCTAGTGCTAGATAGGAAAAGTACAGAGACTTCTGAAACTATATTATCTCTGGAAATATTAAAGGATGTTTTTTCATCACTGTGTGAAATGAGCAGCAAGCATTGCCCATATTTGGAAGTAAAGTTTAAAAGAAGAGACAGCAAAGATGTGATTGTTCACTTAAGAGAAGTGTTCTAGGAGTCATCTGTGTGGAAAGCGAAAGGGACAAATTGCTGGGGAGTGTATGACGGTTTTAAATGAAGCCTGCAAAAAGTCTACTCAGCTGTTACTAGGGAATGGCAGGAACAGATGAGCGCTTTGAGGAAATTGAAATTTCCTGTGTTTCTGTCAGCCCAGGCACCAGGATGTGGAAGGCCATAAGTCTGATGCCATGTCCTGCATTTGCACAGAAGATGAAGAAGAGGATGGACAAACAGGTGGCTGCTGACAGGGGGGTCAGACTTGACATTGCTGATATTGAAAGGAGAGAAATGAATACTAAGAAAAACATCATGAGGAAAAAATCCTGGGGAATGTGTGAAGTGTTTCTTCAGGGGAATAGAGAGGTCCTGGAGCAGAAGACGGTGATACTCAAAAAGCCCCTACAATAACCAAAACTGTGCAAGTGTTGCAAAAGATGGAAGCCCTGGCCTCTGATGTGGACCTGAGGAATTCCCCAGCGAACAGCAGGACTCTAGAATTTTGATTTAATTTGAGATTTTTACTGTAAAAGAGCCACTATTTTAACTGCTATAAAGCAGATTTCCAGTAGTCAAACCAAACAAAATGGCCAAATTTTTAAAATAAAAGTGAAAAGACTGTGGAGATTAGTTTAGCTGAGAAAGGGAAGTGTTTCCTTCTCATAAAAGGACAAAGGTTTGTTCAAAGAAGCTGTAAAACCCAGCAAAAACGGGTATCAAAAAGCTTGTGGTGCCACAGATAAAGCCTGCCCTCCTTCTGGCATGGGCTGTGCTTCCCAATTCTTTGGTCTTCTGCTTAATTCACTTGGGGTGTGTGGCATAATTCAGATTTCCAGATTTCCACAAAGGATCAAAATGATTTGGTATAGTCAAAGACAAGAGGTTTGGAAATAACACAGAGCATGTAAGAAGCAGTTAGTA
Source organism: Gymnorhina tibicen (assembly GCA_013399875.1). Taxonomy (NCBI): domain Eukaryota; kingdom Metazoa; phylum Chordata; class Aves; order Passeriformes; family Artamidae; genus Gymnorhina; species Gymnorhina tibicen. Next base: position 326,213 of record VXAZ01008700.1, read on the forward strand.
AGGGGTGGTTTTGGTAGATGTTTTTCTGTGCTCTGAAACTTTTGAAGTTCATTGTGTCGGGCCAGTGGGGAGGGAAAAAACTCAATAAAACTAATCATTGGATGAAACATGAACAGGGGTTTAAATGTCAAGAAGCTGAGAAGGCATCTGGGGCTCTCTGTCCATAGAGCTGTTGAAGTTGGCTGGTGACGAGATAAAAAGAGAGGTCTTGTTAGTTTTTGCAGTCAAAGCTGTTTTCCACAATGCTGATGAAGATTTACTTATTTCTTTTGCCCATTGAGTTTTGCTGGTTGAAAATGTAGGATTGGTGCAGGCTTTTAAGAAGTTTGTTCAGATTTGAGATGGTCAGTGTGAAGGCATCACCTGTGTGGACAGCCCTGGGCCTATACAGACCCTGCATCTCTATGTATGAGGAATGTCCTGTCCAGCGTGTCTCTACTCCAAGTACAGTGTGTCTGTGTCCACCTCTACTTGTTGTAGCGGGAGAAGTTGAGCTTTGGTGTCACGTTAAGGGTTTGTGTAGCTCATCTCCAGCCTGGAAGCAGGTCTTTTACTGTTGGGACAAGGCTGTTCGATTCTGGGACAAGGCTGTTTGAACTAGCAAGGTTTTCCTCCTTTTCTGCACATCTGAGAGGTGAGTAATATACTGTCTAGTTACCTGCAAGGGTACAAGTTTCCATTATCCTGCCCAATTTGATTCTTCTGTCAGGAACACAGCCTTATGAATGCACTTTTTGCCTCCTGAGGTTTGCTGCTAGGTGTGACGTTTTGAGAGGAGGTTTGCATCTAAAGACATACAAGAACCAGATCCTGTTTCAGTGTTCAGTGCAAAAGCTTTTAGTCTTTCTAATCTTTTTCCTTGGAAAACTACTGATTTGTATTAGAAATGTGTTTGTTTACTTCTTTAAAGTCTGGTTATTTTTCTCCACCAAATGGTATTCTTAAAGTATAAATGCAGTTACCTCATCAAGAGAAGTTCAGCCATAGAAGGTCATAGAACTTACAGTCAAGAGCAAATTTTAATAAGGTCCCAAGATCCCAAATTAATTCTCCTTTTTTTTTATATACTCATCAATGCTGGGCCACAAATTGCATTGAGTGTCCTTTAAAAATAATTAATACTGCAGTCCCTTGAGTACTTTCAAGGTAAATAAGTTTTGAAGTTAATCACAGTAATGGTAAAGAGATAGAACTGCTTTTTTCTGTACTTGTTGTATATAACTATAGGTCCATATAGATAATCAAACATTTCTAGGCAGATCTAGATGGATTTAGAGATTACAGCTGAAGCAGGGGTTGAATTGCAGCTGGATGTTGTTGAAATTGTACAAGCTCTCTTCTTGACATTTTTTTAATATTCTAGCTTCCTCTCGCTATTTTCCTCTTCCCTATAAAATCTTGTATTATCTGCAGGTTTTGAAGACTTCGTTTTCTAATCTGGGTTGCTTTTTTTGTTTTGCTCCATAAATAGAGATTTGAGAAAATGTGAGAGTATTACTTGACAACCAAATTATGTTGGAGTGAAGCGAGTTGACTTTGTTGCGTGGGGCTGCATCAGCTGGTCTTCTGGCAAAGTACAGTTCAAGATGAAAGAGTAAAAAATGCTTTATATTTAAACTTCTGGGGAAACACTAGACATGGCCTGGTTGTTATAGTGAAGTCATCTTTAAACACTAGTGTTTAATGGAAATACATTCTTTCTACCATCATTTTTAGTTTGATTCAGGAATGTATTTTTACATGAACCTTACATGTCCCCACTTGCCAGGCTTGGTGTGCTCTGTAGGATGGACTCAGTGCAAGCGGCTGAGTTCCTTTCCAGTGAAGACAGATGTGAAGATGGGCTCGCGCTGTTTGCCTGGTTCACACTGGCTGCTTGCAGGCTTTCAGTGTGTGTGACCAGATTAGTGCTGGTCTGAGTGATAATGGCCAGAAGGCATCAAATGTGGGGGTTTGGTCCTCAGCACGCTCTGCTTCACTCCCCAGACCTGCCCTGTCACACTGCACTGCTTGGTAATGAAGACCAAGCTGCAGAAATTTGTTCCATTGAAGTCATGTTTTCTTTATCACTGGGTTAAAGAGAGAACCAGTGTTTCAGTGTCTGCTGCAAATCCCATCCCAGATGTAGACAGCGCTTTGCTGAGAGCAGCCTTCTCACCACTTTCAGTATTCTACATGGTAACTAGGAGTCTGGCTATTAAAAGCAGCTGTTCCAAATGTTTAAAAAGGTATTTTTGTACAAAAAAAATGTGTGCTGTAAATGTTTAACATCTTAATTACTTGTGTAGTTAATTTGTTCTTTTTCCTGTGCAGTCTAGCTTTTTCCTCTTCTGGAACTTTGATGTGTCTTGCTTTTAAGAGGGTCTTCTTACTTGTACATATGCTGCAACCTAGAAGTGCACACGTGAGAAATTCGTCTCATAGGTGAGCAAGGCTGGATTTCTGTATTCTGCAGATCTAATCAAAGCTCATTTTAATAATGTGATTTGTCTTATATTTTCTATAAGGTCTAAACCTTTAGACTTTTCAATCTGCTTTCCAGTCATTATAGGCAGATTTCTGTATGAATAATGCAAAGTTTTGCTTTAAAAATCAGTCTACATAAATCCACTTTATTTTCACTTGATTTCACATCAGAAATTTCACAACTTAAAAATGTGTCTATCCCTACAATCGAGTCATTGGTCAAAAAAGGTTAATTTTACTGACTCCCTTGAATTTTTCATTGTCTCTCTTTTTTGTTTTGATCTAAGTAATAAAAACAATTTCCATTTAGAAACTTCAGTTTTCAAAAGAATAGGGTTTCACTTTTTCTGCTGAATGTATGTGCATACAGTGTATTCATTTAAAAACAAATTCATAGAAACAATTCACAAATACAATTCACAGAAAATTTGAGCCCATTGCAATACTTTATTACTGTAAAAATGCTCAGGTTATGCTTCCATCCCAAAGAGATTCATCTTTTCTGACTGCTAATATTTAATTCGTCATAAAGTTAAGTACAACAGAATTTGATATTTTTTGAAATGGTGAAGAAAACATTTTTGACCTTTACAAATGAAATTGCCATCAATTGCCTTTTTTCTCTTTTCCCCTCCCCTTCCCTTGATCTAATTTGTTTTTCCTCTTGAATTTCCTCTACACTTTTCTTCCCTGCATCTAGGCGCTCTGTCATGTCACTTTTTGATTACCTTTTTACTTTTTGAGGTGGATGTAGGAGGGACCCAAATGCTGACTCGGAGATAACAGTGGGAACCCCTGTGGGCTCTGGGCAGCTGTAGCTCATCCTGGTGGGCTGGGATCTGGCAGCCTGGTAATTCCCACCTGAAGACCTGGACCCTGTGTCCTGGTGAACAGTGGTTGTGGAGACAGGCTGCTGCTGGGTCTTTGCTAACCTACTGTGATTGTTTGTGATGGCTGAGTGTTGCCAAACACTCAGCTGAGTGTATCAAACACAGTTGATACACAGTGTTTTACACCAATCGCTTCTTGCGATCTTGCATATTTAAAGACAGCACAAGCATGGGAAGTTCCTTGTTTCCGCTTTCCCGCGGGGAGCGGGGGGGCAATGGGCCTCAGGCTCCATCTCTTGGAGTGGGCCCGGAACCCCCTCGCCTGGCACCGGGGCACGGGCCCGCGGGTCGCTGCGGGAGAACCGTCGCGGAGCCGCGGGCAGCTGAGAAACAGCCCTACCTGGCCAAGAGCACACGGCGCGGCTTCTGAGGACTGGCGGGCTTCCCCTCCCCCCTCCCACGCGGCTCCACACACACTCGGCGGGAGCCGGCAGAGCTTTCTGCAGCCAATGTAGCTTATGTTAAACTGAAGAAGACACTATACAGCCAGCAGCATAAAGGCAAAGAGGCTTTCTCCAGTGTAAAGCCCGAAGAAAATCAACTCTTCAACATGGCAGCTCCAAGGTCAGAGAGAAGGAGAAAGTAAGTCACGTGAGACGAAGCTAAAGATGGCCGCGGGAAAAGAGGACGGAAGCGCGCCCAGCGCGAATCTTAAAAATGCTCCTTGCAGGCCGTGGTAAAAACTGTAATATCACAAACTGTTGGTCTCTTTAATTAATGAAAAGCATGGGGAGATGGGAAAGCTACGCACGGCCTGTGAAGATAAGAAAATGCCTATGCCAGGCTATATAGAAGTGATGAAAGGCATTTCAGAGATTTTGAAGAAGAGAGCTTATGTTTCCAGACTAGAATAACTCATCTTTAAAAGACTAAAAACCCTATGTTATGGTGACCCGTGACTGCAGTGTGAAGGGACTCTGTGAGATTTCATGGGAGAGATATTTTTCCACCTCAGCAAATTGTATTTACCAGGTGGATTGCTGAGTTGTAGAGGAAACCATGGCATAGCAGAAGAAAAACCCTTTTCCTTAAGCATACGAAAGAGACTCTTAAGAACTGCAACACTGACCAAAAACCCCATGTTTGTTACCCTTTGTGCAAGTTGGGTAAAAGGAGGAGGGGGTGCTGGAAGAGAGGGGAGTTTAGCTTTAATTTCTTATTATTTCTTTTTACCTTTAATTTTGTTAGCAATAAACCTTTCTTTATACTGCAGCTGTTTAAGTCTGAACCTGTTTTGCCTCGCATTTTTATAGTTTTCCTCAATATTTCCTTATTTTCCCCTTATGCAAACATCAGATTTTGCGTGCTTAACGATTAGCTGCATTAAACCACGACACTAAGGTGTAGTCTGGAACCAATGCCCTGTGATTGTATGAATTAATACATTTAAAATAGAAAACACTTCTCAGCTTACACAGATCTCTGTTTTACATTGGCAGCAGCCACTTCATACCAGGTTTTCCCACTCTCCTGGAGGGTGACTGACAACATCTGCAGATGAGCTTTGCTGGAGAGATGGAAGATTTGGGTTCATGTTTCCCTTCAGAGTCCTTAGTAGGAGGTGAAGGAGAATTTCTGCTGTTACTCTAGGAAAGGTGATTTCTGTAAAATATCTGCCTTTCAGCAGGGAGTTTGAAGATCTTACATGGAACACAGAATTTTACACAGGATGTGGCAAAACCTGCCAGTGCAGTAGCAGCCCCTTCCACAGGAAAGAGGGACCTGGTGGGCTCCATTTGGGAGTAGTGAGACCAGTTGGGCTCCCCTGGAGCAGTGCAGATGCTGTGAGTGGAAGCCAATGTCCCCTTGCTGCTGCTGCTACCTTTCACTTGCATTGGTGTAGACACATTTTTGATCACATCTGAATTATTTGCTGCCTCAGAGGTTCTATTGTGCAACACCTGTTTTTCTCTAAACCCAGGCACTGTGTGATCCAACCGAAGCCTGGAGGGAACCACATACTGCCATGCCACTTTTATGTGCTGCCAAACCTCTTACAGTGAAGTGCCTTTAAAGCCAGACTGTCAGTATGGTTGGCTGAGTGACAGAAGAGCCATGCTGACCACTTGTTAGATGCTTAGTTGTGAAATGCCAAGGGGTTGTTATCCTCACCTGTAAGTTCCTTAACTCAAACATGTGCGTAAGGACCCTGGCTCTCCTAAGGCAGCTCTAATGAATACACAGATTCTTTCATTAACATCAGGAGATGGAGCAATATCAAGGAAAGCTCACGGCAGTATGAGAGAAGCACAGTGGGGTGGGGAATCAATGCCATGGCACACAAGTGCTGAAGGAAAGGTAAGCTTTCCCATCTCAGTCTCGGTCCATCTGGGGCTAGGCTATTATGATTGATTACCAACATGTTTGCAAGTGACAGTTGTGTGATAAAAACCTGTTTTCTGTGTGACAGATTTTGTTTTCCCTATAGAAGTGGTTGCTGGTTGGACACTGCTCTCATGTGTCTCTGGCTGAGATGTCCCCAGGGACGTGTTGTTCCATGTTACGAGGGTGAGGGGCCAGGAACCTGCATCCCAGTGGCCACATGGGTCCCCTAGCACACAGAGCCCTGGCATTTCCCTTTCTGTTACTTCCTCTCTCATTGTGCTTGATGCTTGCAGGGGCTGGCACTTAAATATGCTCCATCCAGCTCAGGGTACTTTTGCCACTGATGACATGGGTGCTTTAAACAAAAATAGAAATTGTTCCTGTCCTTCCTTTCAGCCTTTCTCCTACTGTTTCCTTAGCAGCTCAGCGGGTTCTTTGGAAACCAGTGGCTGAGCTGACCCAACAGTTGACTCCGTGCTGAAGCAGAGGAGCTGCTGGAAGCGACACATCTCAGCAGATTGTCTGCTTTGAAATGCTCTCAGCCCTCCCAGCCATGGGGGCCCTGATCTCCTGCCTGTGTCTGCGGCGAGCTGCCTGCCTGGCACACAGCCTGCTAATGTGTCCTAGCAGTGCAGCTTCTCTCTGCTTCACAATTGTATACCCTTCGTATGAAACAGAAATAGCAATGTGGATGTATTTATTCAAAGCATCGAGGGAAGGGGCCTTTAGCAGCCTGGCTGGCTGTGTGACATTTACCTTCTCATGTTTGTCAGGATTTTCATTGCTGAAATGAGGCTTGTGAACAGCTCCTCTCAAGACTGCTTCTTCAGCCAGGACAGAAACATTGGGGATGCTGGATAATAATCTACGGACTTCATTTTATGTAGTGAGACAATGTCCTAGGTATTTGGGACACTTCTGTGGCTTGTCTATCATCATTCTTCGTCTCATGTTCTTTGGTCTTGTAAGATTGACAAAAAAATCACTTAACCATCTGATTTCATGTACTCTTTCTTAGGACAGCATATGAATAAAAAGTTGATGTTTATATTGAGTCCGAAGTGAGGATTTTTTTTTCCTGAATTGGGCTCTAAGAGCTGGTTGTAACTGTGTGCAGACTTTAGAAGACAAAGATGTCCCATCTCAGTATCTGGATTATTTATGTATGTATATATTTATTTATTTATTTATTCTGGCAAGGTCAAAAAGATGAAAATTCATCTGCATTAAAACCTTTGTGTTATAAGTGGGAAGACATTCATTACTTAGGTGGACTCAATCCATTGGGAATGCTGGATTTGAGGCTTTCTAGTGGGCCCTCCTGCCTGTCCCCATGTAGGCTGACCAGGAGAGGCAGAGCTGGGCTCACTAGGTGCCAGAGAAGAGATGGAGCTGGAACACTCAGGGAGTTTGTCCCAGCTGAAGGTACTGCTATCGTGAAGCATGGGAAGTTTGGCGAGGCACAGGAAAGGCTGTGATTTGAAAGTGCTCTGTTGTGAAATTTTGTGAAGGATGCTGCCTTACTTTCTGTTTAATTTGAGTGCATAGGTGACGAGTACGACAGTAAAAATAGGGGCCAGGATAGAATGACAAGGAGGATTTATTTATTTTTACTAATGTAGGGGAGAGTTCTGTGCTGGTTTTGTGTTGCTTGTTTGTTCTGTTTTCAATATGAATCTGCATCATCTCATCTTTACACATCAGTGCCTTGGAGGTGTGATCAACAACTGCCTGATATTTCATTCTTTTTCTGCTCTTCTAGAGACTACATGAATGTGCAAAATTATACTTATTTTCTGAGGTTATAGTAAGATTTCTTGCTTCTTCCTGCATATTGCTCCAAGCATTGGACAGGATTCCTAAATTGGAAAAGATATTTAAGAAATGAATGTGGCAAAAGAAGTAAATAAAAATAAGGAATAAAGTTTAGCATATAGGTTTAATATCATTCTTGTACAATTTAATTATTTTCCTTAAGCACTGGCAAGTTTTTTCCAGAGAAGGGAAACACTGCTAACATTTTATTAGCACCTTTGTTACCCTGGACTTTTCAATCTAACAGCAGAGTGTAGCTTGGGGGAGGGTGTTACAGCTTATCTTCTACTCTTTTGACACATTGTGCAAATTAATGACAAAGCCCCACATAATGTGCAAGTGAAAATGAGGTTTTGCTGGTACTTGAAAACCCTATGCTAAAACTCAAAATTGAAAATTCTCTTTTCTTGAGCCCCATGACCTAACCCCCTGCTGTGAGCAATCAGGGGAAGGTGGGAGAAGAAAAAAGGGAAGGGGGGAAAGAAAAAATAATTCTTAAAGTTTTTTTGAGATTGTGACTCATTATTCTTTAGCTCTCTGGAATGCCACGAGACTTTTTTAAGCATCCGCTATTTGTCACTTGGCAGAAAGAGGCTGATAGCTTGAGATTTGAATTGTCATTTTATACACAACACACTGACAGATCCTTGCAAAAACAAACCTACCAAAATTCCATTTAAAAATGTATTAAGACACCAAATAAACTTAACAGAGAGCTTGCCAACACTATTCTTAATTCCGTGATAAAAGACAGGAAAGAGGGAGCTGCTGGAGTTGTGCCTCTTATATTTGCACTGATTTTATGTGCCTGGTCCTATTGCTTTCTAGTTGTTGTCTCCTAAAAGGGAACGGGCTTTTCCTAACATCATGTAGAGGGAGGGAACTTGTGTTTTGGCTCTTTGGGGGCAGAACAGAGAATCCAACTAGCAGGGAACTGCTTGAAAGTGGGAGTGATCTCCCTAATTGAGCAAGGTGTTGTGTCAGTAATTTGCTGTCAATATGTGTCTGAATTTGAATATGCCCAATATATATTTTGGGCATGCCAGCACTTTTTCTAGTCTGTGTCCACACACGGTTGGAGGATTGGCTTTTGATTGCAAGAATGTCAGCTTGGATGTTTGGACTCTCAGAGGCTGCGTCCAAAATGATCTTTTTCTAACAGGGGCCAGCCAAGGTATTTTAGCACAGAAGGAAGAAAGGTTTCCTCAACATTCCTTTGTCAAAGCAGATGTTGCAATGTGGGGCAAGATAAGGAAGGGTCTCACTCACCCATTTCTTTGCCCAATGCTTGTATGAAAGTGTCAAAATGTTAATTTGTGTAGCCTACCTGTGCATTTTATTTTTGACCACTATTATAAGGAGCTTTACTTTGTTCTGTAGCTCTCCTTGAAGTATCAGAGGCCTTTTTTCATTCTCATACTTACTGGTGCTCTGTAATTCTCCAAAGTTTTCTTACTTGCTCTGGATGACTTTTGCAATGGTCTGATTGATTGCTTGGGAGTTGGACATTCCCATGAAAGTACTCAATCCACTCAAACTGAAATCTCAGACTGAAGCTGTGCTTCAGTGACAGTTAATTGGGAGTTACTTATGTTTTTCTACAGGCCATAGGTACTACCACTATTTTCCTTGGAGTAGCATTTAAAAGCTTCAGAGATTGGGTCCCTTCCACACTAAAGAACATTTAAACATATTGAAAAAAGGGTTCCTGTTCCAGAAACTTCAGGGGTAAGTTATGTTTTTACCGTGAAAAAGAAATCCTGAAAATAAATATTGAATAATCATTTCAGAGAGGACAGGGAGAAAATTACTGGTCATTCCAACTACTTCTGGATAATGCATTGCCTTGAATTTAAAGGGGAAGAGCTTACCAGGCCCTGTTATCAAGGGTGCACCAAAATGAATATTAAAAACAGTGATGCTTTGAAGCTGCAGGTACACAGTAGTGGGCTGTATCCACTGACTTGACATGTTGACCCTGACTGTTGAGATCCCATGGTAACTCTTGGAATATGTATGCAAGTATATGAGAGGAATAAACAGAGCTCTTAAATTTCAGGAAGAGAGATCACTGTATCACCGCTTTCTCTCTGACCTTGGAAGGTCTTGAATTATTAAAGAGCCTCTTAAAAGTGCAACCTAGTTTCTAAACCCTGTAACTTTAAAGTGGCATAACCATTGTGAAATTTAAGCAGTTTTTTCTGCATTACTTTAATTACAAAACTTGGATGTTTCTATTGTTCTGGAATGTTTTACCATTTTAATTAAAATTAAAAATTTTATGTACACTGCAGTGCTGTGAATTCGGGATACCAAAAGTTTTAACAACTCCTAATACTCTTGTAAAAGTATCCTGAGTAGATGAAATACTGGGGGAGTTTCTGATAGCTGAGTACCACCTGAGGTACTTACATGCCTAAGTTACAGAGGGATCTAGGTAGCTTTTAAATAACACTGGGGTACAAAGGTATTGTTTATGCTGCCTGTGAGTAGAAAGCAGACTCCACTGTGAGAACTGAAGCTGGACCAAACTTTGAGCTGCTTAACAGAAACACCTACATTTGGGCAGCTTCGACTTTGAGAAGATTTTGAAGTAATGATATAAGAATGGCACCTCCATCCTTTTCCTTGGGTTAGAAGTTTTCCTACAAGAAAAATTTCCCATGTTTGTATATGATGCAGGTGATGATGGGTTGTAGTCTTTGCCCCAGATTTGCCCTTGGTACAGTGAGGCAGAATCAGGACTACAGCTGTTTATAGCTTATTATTTTGTATCTCATTTATTCACATCAAAGAAGTGGCATGTCTCCCCAGTTCCTAGGTTTGTTCTCTATTTTATGTTCTCTTGTGCGTGAGTGAGCTTCATATGCTATAGGAGAAACTTGCAATGGAAAATTCATCCAACTCCCTCCTCACAGGTGTGAACCTATGTCTGTGTTTCAGCAGGTACCAGAAAATGGTTCTGCTGCAAGAGCCACTTGCAGGCTGTGGTCAAAGCTGAATCTTGGCTGTGGCACAGCTTTAGGTCTTGCAAATCCCTTTGAGCTCCATGTAACAGGGAGGCCTTTGAATTCTGGGTTATTGTCAACGTTTACAGCAGTGTGATTAGAGCCAATTAGTGACTTGTGCTTTGTGTGTGCTGTAATAACAGAGATGCTATTTTCCCACTTTGCTAAATGGGCACAAGGCAAAGAAACTTTCTCCTGACCCTGAGCAGGGCGCCTGTAGTGAAAGACAGTCCTCCTGCATCAAATACCAATCTCTCCCTGCTGAGCAGGAGTATCTAAGGAAAGCAGGCCTGGGAATGTCCAAGTGTATGCTGAGAGCAGGAGCAGGGCAGCTCTTTTCAATGCACATGTGGGCCAGGGTCTGTCACTGCATGTGTATTGTGGTTTCACTGGAATAACAGTGCAGGGCAGTATTTGATGGCTGATTTGATTTGCTGTGTGCGAATACAGATGCACTTACTGCCCTATAATTTGTGTCCATGCAGAGCTGCTTCAACAAAGGCTGGGGGAAATGGGAAGGGGTGGAAAGGAGCAATTAATTTTGGCCCTTCAAGGAAAGCAGCATCCTGTAGATTCTGCTATCATCACATCCAGTTTTTCTCCTTGTGCAGATCAAGCCCTGCTATCCACTTTTAAATGTTATTACTGTAAATGAGGCACTCTCCAATTCCAGGCTCTTGCACCATGCCAGATCTATGCAAAGGTCCTACAGGAATCCATCCTCCATGTCTCAGGGATAGAAATGCTGCCAAGAAGCATGAGCTGTCTCTTTTGCTTCCTCCATCTTAATAAAACAGAGACACCTTTCAAAGTTAATTTCAGAATGTTCTTTGTTGTCAGAAGTAAATTTGGTGGCCTTGAAGGGCTGAAAACCCCATCCCCTGGATAGTCAAATGCACTTTTGGATATTTGTGATGTGATTTGTGGTACGTAAACAGACAGCTTCCAGACTCCACACTCTCTTTATCTGGATCTGTAGACTAAAAACAGTGTGGGTTTTAATTAGGAGATACAGTTAAAGCTGTTCAGAGATGAAAAATTGAAGAGACCTGCTTGCAATATGCATGTGCCTCCTCTTTCGTACACGTACTCATGAGCACACCTGCTCTTGGTGAGCAGGAGCTCCAGCTCTGGCTGTCTGTGGGACTGAGGCTTGCTGAAGCTGTGGAGCCCTGGCACTGAGGGCTTAGCTTAGGGGTGGCCAAAGGTGCAGGATTCTTCCACTGAAGGATCCCCCTGTATCTTTGCTGATGCTGGGGACCAGGACAAGGCTGTCCTTTGTTGGCAGAGATGAAGCTGGAGCTGGCAGCTCCACCACTGGGGTCTGTAATGAAAATTGAAGAGCTGAGGGTGTGGCCCCTTCTGGTGGGAAGCACCATGCGTAGCTCTCCCTGTGCAGGGCATGTGTGCAGCAGCCAAAGTGTTGGAGGGTATGCAAGTCTTGGGGGATGAGAGGCAATTCCATGTGGCTCTGGACCTGTCCCTCGTAAAACTTGCACAGTAAGGGGAAATAGTAACAGTTGGTTTCTGCTCTGTGAGAGGAATTAAGCATAATAATGTGTTAGCCTATTCTGCTACCTGCCAGAGTTAGACAGACTTAAGGCTGGGATAAAAAAAGATTGTCATCTGATTTTTCCATCTGGATGAGACTGCTCAATTTGCCTGCAGACTGTGTCTCTGGGGGCTGACGCGGAGTGATGCTGCTGCACTCCCTGCCTCACAGGGGGAGGCATGACCAGCAGTGAGGCGTCCTGCAGGAACACAGATGCCTTTCTGGAGCAAACTGAGATGTAGATCCAAACGTGCTGATGGAAAACAACCTGAAAATACACATGTTGACCAATTGGTGTCTCTCCCCCAACTTGCTGCTCACAAAACTCAAGTGATTTCGGATACTGGATAGATTTATAGAAAATGTTTTCATCCTGCTTGCCACCAGTTTAAAAATATATTAGAAAGGAAATGAAGTGACAGTTGTAAAGTATCCAGCATATTAATGCTAAAATAATATAACCGGAATTGTACAAAAAGAGGACTTCTGTTTTATATCTAGAAATTAAACTGTATGCAATTATGACGAGACCATTTAACCTTTGTCCAGTCTACCTGTCCCTATCTGTTCAGTCAAGCTTGCCTGAACAAATTGGTTTTATAGCAAAACCACAAAAAGTGATTAGCACAGAAACAGTATTTATTCTGATTATCCTCTAGCGGCTAGACTACTGCAAGAGTTAAACCTCATTTGCATCTTTCTGCAAACAGACATGGCTTTAGAGAGCTGTGGTATTGCAGACAGCAAGGCTAATGTGTAGGGTGTGTGGTATGTCAGCTTTCTGATCTGGCTGGTTAGGCTTATAATTTCCTGCCAACTTATAACAGCTTCTGGTTGTTTGATTGTAAAGGGAAAGGCACTTTGGGGCTTAGGCAGCAGGGGAATTGACTTACCCAAATGTCCTTCATCTGAATGTGATTTGTTAATTTTAGATTTAAAGACTATGCTGGTCTTTCATTTATCTGCTTCAGCCTATGGTTTGCTTCCTTGTATGTTTTGTTTTTAACTGCAAGGTTTTACATCCATATTAATAAATCATCCAAGAAGTCTTGTAGCACTAAATAATCTGCACTTTCCAAGTGAAATAATTGTCACAGTTTGCACAAATAGAACTGTCTGGTTTGCTGCAAGTGACACAAATATAACGGAACACAGTCCAGTGGAAGAGACAGTCTTCAGAATAGCTTTTCAAGGATTTCTTATTGCTTTGCAATGCATTTTTTTTTGTGAAATAGGCAAATGAATTCAACTTACAGCCTAACCTGGTCATTATTTAAAATCACTGAGTCATTTTTAGTCTCCAACTTTTCCTCTTCATAAGTGGCTTTTTGGATGGACAGCATGTAAGCTGCTAACTAAATTTCAGTTTTTAGGAAGGCCTTTAGTCATATAACTAAGGGTCATAAAAATCATATTTAATGGGGAATACTCCTTTACCATGGACTTGATCAATAAATTAAATGGATTAATTAAGTTGAGCTGTCAGGACCAAGGACTGTCATGAAGTCAGGCCAGCAGAGTTGGCCATTTATCAGAGGCAAAAGTTTGTCAAGGAAAGGCAGCCTTTAACGGGTAATTCTGGAGTACATGCAAATGAGCAAGTACATAAAAAGTCTAGCAAGGAGTGTCTGTCATCTAATCACAGGCACTATAAAAGGAGGTAGATATGTCTGTGCAAAGTCATTAAATTTGCTTATCAGACTTCTTACTGTGAATTTTTAAACTTCAAGTTCTGAGGAGATGAACTGGCTTGTAATGTAATAGTCTTAGGTATTTCCATTTTTCACTCTTCACTGAGAAATTCAATTGGTTTTATGTTTTGAGATATATGTACACAGACAAACATATACCTGTATATGTATGAAGTGGTTTAAAATGCAAGCTTATTAAAAAATAGGAACGCTTTTATTGCTTTCAGAGCATTTGGAGGAATTGTGCTCTGCAGATAGAATTCAGTGCAGAGATTGGAGCCAGACCAATGCATTCCTTTCATTTCAGTGCAGGAAACTTCCAGGGTCATTTGTACCTGGTTCTGTTTGCTGCCTGCAGGAGAGTCCTGTTGATCCTGGCCTGTGAGGGTCTCTCAATTGGGTGCTGTGAGAAGCTGCATCTGCATGGAGGACCCTGATGAGTGACCCAAGCTGTCTTTGGACATCACTGGAGAGGAACAGTCAGCAGAGTTTCAGTGCACGCTTACTGAGGGTCAAGAGACAGAAAGCCATAGGTGCTCCATGTCTTTAGTTTTTCCCTGCAACCCTTAGGTTGCAGAAACGTGGTGGCAATATTTCTCTGGCAGCCATAGGTGTGATGGCTGATGGAGTGCTGTGAAGCTGTTGTCATCCGAGGAGCCCCCAAGACTGGCACGGTGCGAGCAGCAGAGCAGTAGTAGATCCTGGCTCTCACTGCTTTGCCACAGACCCTTTTGGTACCACGTGTTCCTCTGCGGATGTGGTAGGAGTGAGCTGGTGTGTGCTTCCCAATGTAGAAAGCGAAGCAGTGCATATAATTGCATTGAAGTTGCATCTCTGTTTTGGTACTTCCAGTTTAGCTCTAAAGCCCTGGCCATATGGATGCACTCCTACAGCCGCTCTGGAGGCAAGCTGAGAATAAAATGAGCTGTGTGCAAGTGCTGCAAGCCTGTGTAAATGAAACCTGCCTGACAAACCAGAAACTTGCCTTTTTGATGTATAATAAAAATAAAATTCTCTCAAGGCATAGAACTTTATGTATGTTCAGTTCCTGTTGATTAAATGGTTCTCAGCTCAAAACAGCAAGGGAGTGAGCCAGAGATGCTGGTACCAGGGCAGTGATTTCTCGGGAGATACGTGAAGATGACAGTGGTAGAAAAATGTGCCCAGCCATGTGGGCAGGGCTAAGGTCTTCACTGTAGTTTGGAGATGTCGTGGTTGACACTGGCCAAACACCAGGCAACCATGAAAGTCACTCACTCACCCTCCCCTGCCACAGCTGGGCAGAGAGAAAAAATTAACGAAGGCTTCATGAGTTGAGATAAGGACCTAGAGAAAACACTCCAAGGGCAAAACAGGCTCAACTTAGAGGTACAAAGTGAATTTATTACTAGCAAAATCAGAAGATGATAATGAGAAGTAAAAGAAGCCCTTAAAAACACCTTTTCTTCCCCCAGCCCCTCCCTCCTTCCCACTGACAGCACAGGGAGACAGGGTGTGGGGGTTTTTGACAGTTCATCACCCGAGGTTTCCTTCCGCTTGGCTCAGGGAGAGAAGTTGTTCCCCTGCTGCACTGCGCGGTCCCTTCCCATGGGAGACAGTTCTCCCTGAACTTCTCCAGTGTGGGTCCACTCTCACAAGCAGCAGTCCTCCCAAAACTGCTGCAATGTGAGTCCCTCCCACGGGCACACAGTCCTCCCAAAACTGCTGCAGCATGGGTCACTCTTCCACGGGGTGCAGTCCTCTAAGGACAGGCTGCTCCAGCCTGGAAGCAGGGCCTTCTCTCTCCACTGGGTCTTCCACTGGAACACAGCCTCCTCCAGGCACCCACCCGCTCCAGCACAGGCACCTCTCCCAGGGGCTGCGGGTGGATCTCTGCATCCCCTGTGGACCCATGGGCTGCAGGGGCACAGCTGCTTCACCATGGTCTTCACCACGGTCTGCAGAGGAATCTCAGCTCCAGTGCCTGGAGCACCTCCTCTCCCACCACTGACCTTGGTGTGTCGATGTTGTTTCCCTCACATGTTCTCACCTCCTCCTCTTCTCTGGCTAGGAAAGAGCTGTGTCTGCTTTGTTTTGAT
Source organism: Gymnorhina tibicen (assembly GCA_013399875.1). NCBI lineage: Eukaryota > Metazoa > Chordata > Aves > Passeriformes > Artamidae > Gymnorhina > Gymnorhina tibicen. The sequence goes on from VXAZ01008700.1 coordinate 342,038, forward strand.
TTTCTTCTTAAATATGTTTATCACAGAGGCGTTACCATCATCTCTAACTGGCCCAGTTTTGGCCAGCAGCCTTTCCATCTTCAGAGCCATCAGGGGTTGGCTCTACCAGACATGGTGGAAGCTTCCAGCAGCTTCTCACAGAAGCCACCTCCGTGGCCCCCCCGCTACCAAAAACCAGGCCGTGCAAAACCAGCACAGGAGAGAAGACCCTCTTTGCAAGTGTGAGAAGGTGCAAGAAGGAGAAAGGGCTTTCTCTTTCCTTGAGGTTTTTTAGGAAGGGCAGAGAACGGGGTGTGCCTGACCTTGGCTCGCTGAAGTGCAGCTGGGATGGAAGAGGATGAAGATGAGAGACTGTGATTGGTGATCACTTCTGGATTGCTTCCCCTCCCTGCTCACTGGGGCAATGAGAATCACTGTCCCATGCTGTAGTCCAGGGTTTTGTCTTGGGGACTTGGGAGAAAAGTTAGAAATGCTCCCAAGTGGCTGAAGCGCCTCAGCCATGGTGTGAGCTGGGCTCCTTATAGGGTAATTTCTTTGTGACACTGGTCTGTGGGTTCTTGATGAATGTTTTAAAAATGGCCCTGGTGCTTCAGCTGTAGGAAAGCCAGGCTTTTTGTACCTTTTTTTCTTATACTATTATCAGCAGCTGTGAAGTGATGCAATCCATATGCCGTATGGAGCACCTATATATAAAAATCTGACATATGGATGTTGTGAAGTTCTCGGAAGATTCCACATGCTTAAGATCACCCACGTGCTAAAAACATTCTGTTTGGGAATTAGTGGTTGAGATTTATGTTGAATTCCCAAAGTGAAAGCAGGCAAATTGTGCTGGGAGTACTTGTAGCATGGAGTCAGGTCTGAATTACTCTTTTTGGTCCCCAGTGGAGTACCACAGGTTTTGGGAAGGGTGTGTATGCGTTTAATGTTTTCGAGGTGTCTCTGCAGATAACTTATATTGGATCTGAGCTGTTTCTAGCTCTTGGTTCTTCACTGTCATCTCCTGCCCTCCCCTAGCTGGGAGCCTCTGTCTCCATGGGTAGTATGGGAGGGGGAGGATGAGGCACAATGTCACTGAACACCTGGTTTCTCAATTAAGTCTTCAGGACTTGCTACTCAGATGTTGTTTTGCTGCATAGAAATCAAGGCAGCCTACTGGCTGCTGTTTCTGTGGGACCTGAAGAAGGTAAGGCATTCCAATGGATCCAGAAGTTAGTAATGCACACAATTTGCAAGAAGCTTCTGCCTTTGCTAACACTGATTTTCCATGCTGCTGTAGCTAATCATGTCAAAATGTTTATCTGGAAGTTCTCCATGGCTAGCTAGCATGCATTAGCCAGACTTTTTTTTTTTTTTTCATTTTTTTTTAAAATCTTTTTTTATCCACTGAGATGGGAATCCAGCCTTCTACTATTGATTTGGCTGATGCAGCAGGGCTGGCTGCCCTAACGTCTCCGGGGAATTTGCCATCAGAGCATGTGAGTGAGTGGCAAGGTGGGCATAAGGCATTGTGGGCATGTTGGCTCCACACAGATGGAGACTGAGGATTGAGTGAGCAAATGGTAAGGAGGAAGGTACATATAAACTGAAAAGACTTTTCAGTTTTACTCACTGTTTAAGAAGCACATAGCAAGTGCTATAAAAATACAGACGAGTTATATGTAGTTGGTTGATCCTCCCCTGGCCTCATCAAAGGCAGATGGAAATGGGCCCATTTATCTGCTGGGTTTGGGGCTTGTTCAGAGTGAGTGTGAATACAAACTCTGCCTCTGCACAAGGATCATGATCTAGGGAGGACTTGCAGCATCCTTCTCCCAGCACCTTGGACATGCTGTGCCCCCAGATGTTTGCACCAGTGCCTAAAATTTTCATGCAAGGCATCTCAAATTGCTGCTACCCTCTCTGTCGATTTTGTTCTTGTGGAATGGCAGAGGACTGACAATGATTTGGATCCTGCTTTCTGAAATGCTTAGTTCAGGGCTTCAGTGATGCAGTGATGTGGAGTAGCAGCAAGCAGCACACTCTGGAACTTGGTTATTTAGGGGCCCGGGTTACAGACGTATGAAAGCTTCTTTCTCCCCAAAGAGCTGTCAAGGTGAAGTTAATTACACTACCAATAAATGTGTATTGTAATGTGTGAAGCAATAGCAGGAGGGTGAGCCTACAGCATGTGTCTGTACATCACTTTAATCTGTAACCAACCTGGAATGATTTCTAGTTCTTAGCTGTGTCTTAGTTATTTGCACGCACTGTGCTACACTGGATTCTACTTGCTAAAAATCCTTTGCAGGGAAGAAACATTTTTCTGTCTTTTATTTGAAATGAAAGCTGTTCCCTAGAGTCATGTCAGCTGCAGAAATCCAGACCCCAGCACAAGTGTCTGCATTAAAAACTGGGCTTTGGGCTCCATTAAAATACTGTGACTGCACATGTCACAAACAGAGACAGGCAGTGCAGTAGCACAGACACTTGAAAAATCCTGCTTTGAAACCGAGAGGCTTTTGAAACTGTGGGGCTTTTGAAACTGTGGGGTTGCAACCCCGGAGAAAAGAAACAGCTGTCTCCTCTCTTTGCTTCTTCCAGCCTCCGTCAGCTTCTGGCTTTAAATTTTCCCAGAAATTATGTACTTTTCTCTTGGTAATCTTCCCCTATATTTTAATTGGGGATGGCAGGTAAGGCATAAGGTCAAAGAACTGGACCTTGTAAAACTAAGACAATGGAGCAAGAAAGATGGCCCTTCAGTTAAAATTGGTGATAGTAACTGCCAGATTTTTGGGAATGCTTGCAAACTCGTGATTAGATCAAGCAAAATTACATAAAACTTTTGACCTTTGAATATAAACAGGGCTGGAGGACTCTGAGAAGAGAATGGCAGGGCTCCAGTAAGAGAGATGTGTATCATGACAGTTTAGTCCACACTGTGTAGGCAGCAAGGCATGCTGATGGGTTAATGCATATTTTTCATATTTTTTAGAAAAGTACATGTCCTCTTCCTTTTTGTACAAGATGTTGCGTGTGTTTATATGTGTGTGTATGCATGTCACTCCCAAACACAGATGGGGTGCATGCCCTTCATTGCCTCTAAGACAAGGGTTGGCCTGCTCATTCTGGCCAGTTTTTATAGATGGCACATTGCCGTGATGTAGGAGTGCCTTTTATTTCTGTAGCAAGCACTGTGGCCACCACTTGTTTAATATTAAGTCTATTTTCCCTCAGTTCCTTGTGGAGGAGGAAGATTGGAGCAGAGTGTTTTGCTAAGTTTTGCTGCTCTCTTGTGATGTGGCAGCAGGTGTATCTGTTATTAGGGGAGGCTGGATCCAAGGGAACTTTTGAAGTGGAAGGGTTTAGGGTTTATGGTAAGGTCACAGTTCCTGGGGGAATTAATTCATCAGATCAGCTGATGAGAAGTGCTGTCCCCTGCCCTAGCAGGTAAGCATCCTGTTTTTAAGCATGTGAGTAGTCCATGTTGAACCTGGATTAGAAACTGAGACTGCTTTTTGACAGTGTCAAAATAAGTTAGAGAGCAATAGAAAAGATTAGGATTTAAAAAGCTGAAGACTCTTATCTTGCACATCCTCTGCTCGTCCTACTCATTTTGAGTGTGGAGCTGAAGCAAAAAGAGGAAAGTGCTGAAGGCTGTTCAGATTTTCAGTGCAAAGGACTAATGTTTTGGTGAGATGAGCAGGAAATAATGGCGAGAGACTTGCAGAAGAGCATTGAGATTTGCACTGATTTTTGAATCCCTGCTTAGTACTGCAGGTCATCCAAGATCTAAACTACAACAACGGGCACTTCAGAGACAGAGAAACAGAGATCCCATAGATGCAGAATGCACTAATCTGGATGTAGCAAGCAGGCTATGGGTGTTACGGATTCTTATTGCTTGGTGTGGGACTGTGCACACTGTTGGGTGTGTGCTCTTAGGGAGAATGAACAGTTTTCTCAAAGATTTTCCAAGGTGTTAATCCCAGTAACTGGGTAATACTGCATAAGTGCCAATTAATTTCTTGTAACTCTTTGGCAGCCTGAGAAAGCTCTACTGCAATTCCCCCCTTCCCATCCTCATGGGGAAAGCAGAGGCTGGGGAAGTTGAGCTCCAAGGCTGTTGTTATGTTCCTGCAGCCAGTGCTGATGGGATCATTGGAGATGGCAGACGGGACCCTGAGGTTGCAAATGGATCTTATGCGTTAGGGACACCCAGGAAGTGAGTGGGAGTCTGTAAAAGTCTTGGTTTAAGGATCTTACATAGTGTCATAAAAAAACCCAGGGGCAAAGAGAAGGATGGAAGGCAGTTCTCCCAGGCCATGCTCAGCTGCCTGTGCTGGTGAAAGGGGTGAACTTCTTACTTGCTGGTCCCATTCCCTGCTTCGGCACCAGGTTTTGTTTGTATTTTCTTCCAACCCCTGGAGGAAGTGAAGCAGGGCTCATGCAAACAACTCTGTGGTATCTAGACCAACTATGGGAGCAGAGATGTGTCCTGTAAGGAAATGTCCTTTTGGGTGTAAATAGTACATGATGAATGCCAGTAGAAGCAATCCAGAAAGCAGCCTGGACTTGGACTTTCTGAAAGTCTGCATCCCTGTCTCAGTTCAGGACATCTCATTTCCAAAAGCATTAAGAATTTCTATACAGCTTTAGACTGTCTCCAGAGATTCCCACCCACTCAATCTCTAATTAAATGAAAGGATTTCCACTTTATGATTAATCCTTCTTTTCAGGGAAAGTTGCAAAATAGTTGAAAAAGTAAGACTTATCTGTCTGCTGCTTTCCTTCTGCCTTTTTAGTTTGCAAATGAATGTAGGGTCATCTTATATCATTCGTCTTCTTAGAACTTCTGCCAGTTTTAATTCTGTAAAACGCAATGCTCATTCCTCATACTTATCTGTAAATTGCATTGAATCTTGTTGCAGTCATATTAGGTGGTAGTGATTTATATGCCTTCTAATAATTTATTTGATTATGCCAGCTATATTCCATTTCTAAAGAATTATCAAGTTAATGCTCTTGTGTAGGGAACAAAGAAGTATTTTCCATAGTTCTTACTTTGCCTTTCTGCACTTTGGTACAGTGCTGCATGTTTGGTTCATTAATACAGTGGTGTGTAAGGATCAGGCTGACAATTTATTACAGGTATTTAATGTTGTTAGACCCCAGGTTGCACAGAAGCTGCATAACCAGAGGTGCTTTCAATGTGGTGAGTGCCAGTGCTTGGGTGTTTCTGCTGTGCGCACATCCCCAGATTGTGCAAGTCTCTGATGGGAGTATGTGTGCCGATCACAGATGGGGCTGATGGCTCTGGGCTCAGTGGGAATGTGAAGGACAGATAAGACTGTCAAAAATCTCACTGGCAAAATACGTTGGGTTTTCCTCTCGTTTTCCTTATGCCCCAACAGTTCTGTGCTGAGCATAAGGAACTCTCTCACCCTCCTCAACATCAAAAGGCTAGGTGCAGGGAAATAGCTAACCACAGGTTTAACTTTAGGATTGGAATTACTCCCACAGATTTCTGAGGCAATTGTTCTCTAAAAAATAAATAAATAGGAAATGGGGCTGCTGAGGGGGGACAGGGAGAGAAAAGTGCAGTAGGACTAAAGAAAAGTGATTCTTCTATCTGGTGTGTCTCATACACTGGAAACTTTCAATATCTCCTTTCTTGATGGACTGTCTACCCTGTCTGTTTTCTCTCCCTTTTAGAAATGTGTGCCTAACTCCTGGATAATATGCCTCCCACACCAGCTGACAAAACACAAAGAAGTAGGAAGAAGCTTCAGCTCTAGGGGAAAAACTCTTCTCTTCATGAAAAAATGATGCAGTTTTTCTTTCCTTTGCCTTGACTTGCGTATTTAGAGAAGCACAAGATGGAACAGAGTATTGCACAAGTGCAAATAACATCCAACTTTTTTTCCCTGTCTAATATTTCTCTTTGAAAAACAGTAAGTTTCTTTCTGAATATGTTGGCATAAAATATCAATTTTTGGCAGTGTTTGAATGCTGCTTTTTTTGTCATTTAAAAGTAGTACTATGCTGCTGAGGCACTGCACTTTTGAACAGTATGAAATATGGTTACTTCTTAGGAAAAATGCTTGTGATTACTCCAGAAGCCAAATTGTTGCCTTTTCCAGAGTTCAGAGTACAGGCTGGTACTGTGTGTGCCTGAGAGAAGTAGTACAACTCAAAGGGACAGAAACGATAGGTGGAAAAACAGGAAGATATTTTACCCAGTGCACAAGCACCTGGAATCATGCAGAAAATCAAACAAGAAATGACTTCCTAGCAAGAAATTAAAGCATCCAAGCAATGAAATGAATAATCAAAGAGATGTATGATATCCTCTCCCTTTAAAACAGGTTTTTCTTCTCCTACACCACTTGAATTTTTGGAGAATTTGAGTCCTGACCCTGTAGACTGCCTTGCTCCCAGCTCTGCTCTTGAGTGGCTCAGCCCCTCTGATCCATTGAAAGTGGGGAGCCAGATCCACAGCCTGGGTCACTGCATCTGCCCCCAGTTACAAAAATACACTCCATGTCTCTTCATCAAATGTTTTGTTTCTCTTTTCTTTACCATTTCTTGTTATTGCTTGTATTGGTGTTATTGCATTAATTCTACCACTGAGTGTCACTGGGATTGGGAATGGGCCTCCTTAACATCTCTGTTCATGTGCTTTTCAACATTATTTGCTTTTTAACATTAGGGAAGACAGCTGTGTGCACACAGAACATCTGGGGGCCTGCTGAACTGTAAAACCTCCTGACATTGATGTTTAATTTGCATTGATGTATTTTCACTTTTACTTTATACCTGCTTGCAGCCTTGCATGTCTTTTGGCTCTTTGCTGTCTTACAGATGTCTAGTAGCAGGGAGCTGAAACAGAGGAATACCCCTGGTTTTCTGAAAAGCTGTAGTGCGTGAATAAGAGATTGTTCCCAAAATTGTTCCTGTGGCTGCTGTGGACTGTTGGTGTTTAAACAGCCACTTCTTGTCTGCTGATACTCTCTTTTTAAGTATTATTGTTTCATAATGGTCATTTGCCCTTGTACAACCTCCTTGTCAAGAGTGGTTGATGGTTTGCTAAGAGGCTGATTTCAGCCAGATCTTTTTGCAGACATGGTTAGTAGGGAATGCAGCAATCTTCTGACAGATTTTCTACTCTGTTAAGCAGCCACATCATCTCCGTGAATAAAAGTGCCTGCTATTGTAAGAGTTGGCTTTGGTGTCTTGAGGCCGTTTGGGTGTTTACAATCAGTGCTGAAAAGCAGCTGATTCTTCAGGTGCCAATTCTCTGGCTATCCCCAGATGCTTTCTGGTGCAGATCTGCAAGTGCCGTGTCTGGTACCTTCTTTGCCTCCCTGTGCAGAGGGGCAGTTCTGTTAAAAAGGCACAGTAACCCCAACCATTCTGTGATTCTGTGCATCCCATGGCCTCCTCTGGACCCATCAGATTTGTGCAAGCAAGGAATTGGTCCCCTGGGAGCACAGCTGTTTCCCCAGGGCACAGCTGGTCCCCTGGTTCCATGGCTGCCCAACAGGGCTCTGCTATGGGCCCTTCCAGTGGGCGATTCTCTTTTGCCCACAACTTCCTCCCAAACCATTGCATTTGCCTGTTGACTAAGACCTTATTTTCTTGGGTCTGTAGTGACCCTTTAATGAGGTTAGGACTATTTTTCCCGGAGATGTGAAATATTTGTTCCCCACACATGCTGGCCCTTTGCTTATTCTTGAAGGTGTGATGTAGCCGAATTGTTTCACTGTCTGCTTCTGTCCTGTTGTTGATTAATCTGTTTTTCCACTAGGGCTCTGTTATGAGAGAAGATTAATATTACAGAGAAGATAGTTGTTTGTTTCAAATATTTTGTTTCCTTTCTCTGTTGGGAATACTAGTATAAACACCAGGCAATCTGAATTTAAATAGCTAAAGTATTAGTCTAGCTGTTCCAGTTGCTTGTCATTACACTTGAGAATAGGATTACAGCTGATTATACAAAATACCTGAGCCATACATTTTACATTCTCAATCAGCATATTATAGATGAACTATGAAAATCTGAGATAGCTTTTTATGATAATTGAGAGAGATTTTCCTTGGAGTATGCAAGACTTGAGAGGAGCTGAATTGCTTGTCTGTAATTCTGTTATAAGCTTTACTGGTATTTATTTAACATGCAGTTTATTACTACTGAATATTTTTCTTATGGCTTGCCGTCAAAAGCTGCACACTCAGAAGGTTGCTCTCAGTTTTGATACCCTCTGCACAGTGGTTTGTTTGTTAGACCAATCTGAAGCATCCTCCACGCTCTGACTCATGTGCAAGGCAGCAGTGCACTTACGTGAAGAAAATGTAAATTGTTATTGTCTGAGTGGGCCCCTTCAGCTCCCCACTTGACACCAAGGGTAATCAGCCAGCCCGGGGCCCAAAATACAAACGGGCTTAGATTTCTCCAGCCTTTGTACTGAGCTCCTTGGGGCCATCCCAGACCCAAACTGCCAAATACAACAGATCCCTGGTCCTTGGCTTTGGAGGTTTGAGGTTGGGAGCTTGGGCTTGAGTCACTTCTACAGGTCTGGGCTGTTCTGTCCCCTGTGTCAGCAGCATGGGTGGATTGGATTGACCTGCTCTTGCCCTAGGGGTGTCAGTACATTACGGGTGTTCCCCCTATAAAGCTGTGTGGGGCAGCCCCAAGGTGCTCCCCGGTAGTAGAAAACCAGCACTTCTGGCAGTTAAATGCTTTTTAACAGGATGAGGGAATTTCATGTGCTGGGACTGTGCAGACAAAGGCCAAAAGAGACATTATATTTGACTGAGAGACCCATCACTGCTTCAGGCCCTTCAGCTTGGAAACTGGCTGAACGCAAAGCTTGTTCTAGCACCAGGAGGCTGAGCTCTGCCAGGGATGGGGGCTCATGCAAGCACATGGGACAGTCAGGTGGCTGTTTGGAGACCAAGCTCCTAAGAAGGACCTGGCTCCAACCTCATCATCTGCAGAAACTGGACTTGACCAGAGATTCTGCTGGATTTTTACAGCCCATTACATGTCTTCCTCTTCAGCTCTTCCTTGCAATTATTGCAAATAAAAGTGAAGCCATGCTGATTACCTGGTTGAGATTCAGATTAAATTCAGTTTCAGAAGGAAAAATTAAGTATTAAACTCCCTATTTAAATGAAGCAAGTGAAGCACTAATGCAGTAAGCTATAATTTTTTGCAATTTTGCTACAGAAGGTTCAGTTTGTCCCTGGGTAGATGAGATACAGACTGGAATACCAGACAAGAAATAATCATCTTTCTGCCTAGATTTATGGCAATAAGTGAAAAGTTGCAACTCATTTTTCTTTGCTGGCACTTGTGACCAGGGTTGCTTTATGCTTGGCTGTGTTTGTTTGTCTAAACTCACAAGAGTTAGTTTCTCTATGGCTTTAGGGTACACTCTCATGTTCATTAGCACAGGAGATCACTGCTGCTCCTGTCCCTCCCGTCGGTGTTTTAGTAGAGGTTTTATGCAGCTGGAGATTGCCAGGCGAGATGGGAGAACTGCCTCTGCCAAGGGGGAGTTGTGGGGGGCATAGGGACAGCAGGACACAGCTTGTGCCTCAGTTTATGCACAGGAATTCAGAGGTCAGAGAGCCCAACTGGTGGAAAGCCCTTAGCTCTGGTTTTGTTGGGTTGTGTTCAGCACAGCTCAATTCAGTCCCCTCAGCCGTGCTCTCTGTTTGTTTTAGTGTTTTCAGAGTCAGCCTCTGGGGCATTAACTCTGGAGGAGATTTCTGTCTGTTTACCAAAATGGAAATTGCCAAGTTTGGGAGTGGGCTGCAATCCCTTCAGAAAACTCATCTTTAATATATTTCCTGTAATCACAGCTTAAAAACAAACACATGTTTCCAAAATGTTCTTCAGTTTTTCACCTTGGTATTTCTCTGTCTTGGGGTGACTGTGCTGTTGTATCCCCTACCATTGCTCTATGCCCAGACATGATTCCTGAGCCTTTCTATGCCTTTAAAACTGGATGCAAGAGACAGAGGAAAAAAAAAACTGAGCGAACTTTTCAAAACAGTTTGTGCTTCAAGGACACAGAGATTAGCTACTTCTGCGGCGGGCAGAGAAAGCACTTCTTCTGGCTTTTCGGTCAGTTTTCTTCAGCTCTGTTTCTTCGGAGAGGGACGGAGAGTTGAGGTTTTTTTTTTCTCTTGGGACTTCGTTTTTTTCCCTTCTTCTCTTCTGGACTTGTTCGGAACACCAGAACATCAGAACCCCACCGGGGGACCTTCCACCGGCCTGGAGGGGGGCCCCCCACGCCGACCCAGCTCCGAGGAGGAGGAGAGAGACCGCACCCACAGAAGGACTCTAAAATCTTTCAGGTTTTCTCTCCAGAGCGAGATATTTTATTAGTTAGCATTATTAGTATTGTTTTCCTGTGTGTTTGTTAAATAAATAGTTTTATTTTCTCCTTCACTTTCCTCTGAGGAAAATTTGTTTTTCCTGAACCCAAGTGGGGGAAGGGGTGGTTTGTAACCTGCCTTCCTTTGAGGAGACGTTCCTTTTGGACGTTTCCCTGAATTTGGCCTAAACCGTCACATTCTCACACAGGCATTAATCATCCACTTCTGCATTTAAGTACAGAGCACAACGTATTGCAGTGAAGAACTGACTTCTCATGCCTGATGAAAAAGATGAATGGATTTTACGGTGAAATTCCCATTGCTCTGGAGAGCAGTCATCATGCTGAAAAAATGTTCATTGACCTGTGTGACATAGGTGCCGTCTGTGTCAGGATTTTGGTGGAGTTAACCCCTGATAGTTCACTTTGCAGGAAATCCTGTCTTACACTACAAAGCTACAATGCTGGCTTTAAGGTTGTTTAAACCTAGCCTGGCTTGGTAATCATTAAATTATCAAGTATGTGCTGGCTTGGGTTGTGCAGGGCATGATGTGCTGGAATTTTGAGGTGCCTGGTTTTTGCGTGCTGTAGTTTGGGGCTTATCCCAGCAAGCCTTAGCACGGGGTATGTTTCGTCCAACTTCTGGTTACGAAATACAGGTTCCCGCACCATTGGCTTAGCAGTGTATCAAAAAGAGATGTCTAAATATTATCCTCCTCCCTCTGGAAGTGATTGGGTGGGTGGCTGGGTGAGTTGTTCACTGGGGTGGGTACTGATTCATTTTACATCACTGACATAAATTTTGTGCCAATTTTCCATCCTAAACTCTTAATTCTTTGATCTTTTTCTTTGAACTGCTTTCTTTTCTTCCAATTCTTCTACTGGCTTTTTTGGCTGGAAAGAAGCTACTTACTAAATTCTGATTCATTATTACAGCTATTCAATTTTAGGGTGTGCCCAGGTAGTTCTCCAGTGCCTTGTTCCATCATTTGTGCTGCTTGTTCTTTACCCACTTCACTCCTTCCACCACAATCTGCCTCTCTGACCCACGGGGTGAGCCCGCAGCAGCAGCAGCAAGCTGGACCTGAACTTTGGCTTTCTGTGCAGTCCTGGGCTCAGGCATGAGGGCTTGGAAAGGAGAGGTTGTTTCTGATGGGCATGAACTGTCTGGCTCACCAGGCTGTGGAGGCAAGGTCAAAAATCCTGAGGAGGCTGAAGCAGGATTTGTTTTCTGTACCTCATGTGTTGCCACAAGCAACCTTGGTGTGTCATAAAGCAAGGTCTGTTCTTCTTTGGATTTTAACCTGCCCTGGTCAGCTCTAGCTACAGAGGGGTCAGGCACAGAATACAGTCTGTGGCTGCTGGAGCACCTTTGTGCTCCTGGGCAGCCTCCCTGTGTTTCAGCTGGAAGCTTCATATGCTCAACACAAACATAGCTAAATAGAATTTCAAGGTAGCAGATTTGTAGTGGCGATGGGGGGAAGGTAGAAGTGGTCTTAAATTTGCAAAAATCTTTGACTGCAGTAAAGCTGTGGACCAGGATGTTTAAAAATGTAACATGAAAACAACAGGCTGGCAGCCTGTAGTACTGCAGACTTAAAAATTAAAATGCCACCATGTTTAATGGAGTTACCAAAAGTAATGATAAAAATGTAATTACTTCTGATGAGACACATAGTCTTTTAAGTAAAGAATGTGGTAACTCTTAATTGGCTTGGGTAACCTAGGTAATTTAAAATGAGTTATATTTCTTAGAGGTCAACATGCAAGTGAATTAGAGATTATATATAGTTAATATTTGCAGGATAAACAGCCAGTAATTTAAGTTGATTATGAACAAACCCAAATCCTTAGAGTGATCATGTTTGGGGTCAGTTTAACTCAGGTTTGACATTGAGACCTCAGTTCCAAAAAGCACTTAGCTGTTAGGTGACTGGGCATAAGTGTTTATGCAGTTTTTAATATCTTTTGTGTGGCCTGAATGCATTCACACTTGGATTCCATAGGTACATAAATACAGCTGGAATGGTTTATTTTCAGGTTCAACACAATTTAATGGATACAGTAATAAAGCCCTTACTTTTCTACTGAATTTCAGACTGTTAATATGGAGAAGACACACATCTTACAAAGCTACTACTGAATTTGATGCTTAACTTCAGTCAAGAACCAACTCTTTTGTACAACAGAAACAATATTACCAAATGACCAGTCAGCTGCCATGATGGAAACAAAGAATAGTTTTCCATAACTTGTTTGAGTTAGGAGCCCACAATTTCCCCAGATATTTCTCCTCCATATGCATGGTTTAAAAAATCCCAACACCCAAAGCGCTAAAAAACACAGAAAAGAAAATAAACATGCAACATTATTTCTGGCAGATCTTTTTAAAACACGGAGAAGTCTGATATGAGGTAAAGCAGGATCAGACATGCTAAGCAAATTTCAATTGACAAATGTAACTGGAATTGAATTCACTGAAGCTGTGTCTATAACAGGAATGAACTTGGCCAGACGATTACACTCAATTTTAATAGAAAGAATGAATATTGATTAAGTCTGTGGCAGGTGTCACTGCACCCTGCAGCAGTAGCCAGAGGAGGTGGAGGTGCAACAGGGTATGTAGCAGGTGGTCCTGCCTTCCTGCTCTATTGGCCTCATGGTGCTGCTCTGCCCCAGGGCTCAAACCAGGCAAGCTGGGCTTGGTGTGAATCTGGGGCTTCTCTGTGCTGGGGCTCCCCTGGGTTTGGGCTGGTAAATGGGCACGCTGGGGCCATCTCTGTGACTGAGGAGGGGGGTCTGTGTTAAAGGCTGGGTTTTGCTCTGAGTGTTAGAAATGGGGGCATTAATGTTTGAGCTGTCTGTGTAACTGGGATTCTTCCCAGTTACCTTATGGAAAGACTAGAGTGTTTGTAGTTTGGTAGGTGTTGGACATCCTAACAGAGGTTGACTTTCTAATGGACTTGGGCATTAGCAAGAGGAACCTATATGTGTCTGCTAAGGAACTGCTGAGCATGGAATATTTGTTGTTAGCTGAGCTATAATCAGAGCTATGGAGAGTTTAAAAATAGTATGCCCTGCTGGGAGAAAAAGGTAAGAGTATGTATTAATAGATTGTATTTATACCAACAGCGTGCTTTTCTTCTGGGAGGTGAGTTTTAGTTATAGTACATTACACACATGGCACAGATTTTGGAGATACCTACATGGCTCTGAGGATGAGGGACAGAGTGCCATGGCTGGGAGGATGCTTGGGAAGGTGTGGGAAAGCCAGTAGTGGCTGTAGGCAAGAAAGGGGCAGTGGGTCCCTGCAAGACGTTTCTTTTGCTATAATGCAGCAGGATTTAAATTTAGAACTTGTATGCAACCCAATGTCAAGCCAGAAATGTGTGTTGAAAGTGTATAATCAGCTCCAAGTGGCTGCCTTGTAAATCTCAGGAGTGGAAACTGGCCTTGGGCTAGCAGCCGTCTCTGCCGCATCTCTGCTCGAGTGAACTTTAATTTGACTCTTTATCAAGAAAAGCAGTGAGAGAAAGAGGGGAAAAAAGATGAACACAGTGTGAGTTGCCCAAAATAGGCTTTGTATGAATAAAGATGATTTTGCTGGAGATTTTGCAAGGAGTTCTGTGTGCCCTCAAAGAAAAGTAAAGTTCTGTTACAAAGAGTAGCAGGAGAGGAAGGGCCAAGAGAAGCTCAGAGAAATGCTCAATTTCTGACTTTGGGAGCTGCTTCTGACTTTATTGGGTTGAACGTGTGCACAGCACTTCCAAAAATGAAGTGATGTCAAACTGGACTTCTGCAGTCCGGGGCCAGTCTGCAAAGCACTCTATACTCTGTGCAGGGCTTTGTTTGCTTAGGCTGCTGCCAAAACCAAAGCGAGCATCTCCGTGAGCATCTGCAGTGGCACTAATGACCAGCATGCTGTGAGCATGCAGAGCTGTCCAGGGAAGGAGTAGGAGCATTAAACACTGTCTGAAATTTTGAGCAGCTCCTGGCTAGGGAGTTTTTTTGTGATATTATAATGTGAAGTCTTCATTATGAAAAGCGATTATCGATGTTGTGAAACTTGGAAAACCTCATCAAGTTTGCCTTGATTATATGTGAGTATATTGTAATCTGCCACGCTCAAGACCAGGGAATATTTTGAGCCAGCAGTTTTTCACAAGTCTCAAGTCAATGCAAAATAAAGAAAATATTAGTGACAAATGGAAGTTTTATCTCAGGCCAGTTTACAGTCCTGGGAACTATGTATTTTGGAGCAATGTGCTATTGATTTCAGGAGGAGATGCTTCATTTTGTAGGTGCTAAGCGTAGACTTATTCAAAGGAAAAAGTTCACAGTGTCAGTGAACCAATCAAGATCTGAAACTCTTAACTCTTGCTCTTAAATGACTCAAGTTACCTTTTGTAGTTATGGTCTGGAAATTTAGTTTTTTATCATTTTCATGGGTTTAATATTTGATATTTAGCAAACTACAAGTTTTGCACATGTCCATATGTTGACAGAAAACATAAACATTTATATGAAGTAACACTGAAAATCTGTATTCTTCACACATTGGAAAGTATCTGACTTCATTCTATTTTCCCTGAAGGAATATCAAAATATTTTTTTTAAAAGGAAAATGGATATAAAAATAGTGGTTAGTGAGTATTCACTATGTATAGATCTACTAGAAAAACTTATTTTTTCCTTTTTTCCGGGAAAACAAGGGTGACATAGTCCCACTATTTGCACACATACAGTGTTTGTGGCCTAGAACCCAATGATGAAAGTAAATAGAAATTCAAGTAGCTCAGTCTGCTCAGCTTATTAAAGAAAGTGTAGCTTGTAATACTCACTCAAAGAATTACAATCTCATCAGTGCTGTAATCTCTTCCCATGTGGGTTTTTTTTCCTTACATAGCATATAATTGTTTTTTCTTAAAATCATCAAAGTGCTTGAGAAGGCAGAATGTACTGAGACTTTCTAAACAGTAGAAATAGTCTGTCTGCCTACCTTGCTTGGTGGTTTCAGTTGAGTTATGGCGTGACCAGTGTTGGTAGGAGAAACCTCTGTACTTCAACCTGCCAGAGTTATAAACCTGTACACAAGCTGCATCGTGTCTTTGTTGCACGTTTTCACACCCTTGAAAAGTTAAAAAAAAAAACCAACCCAAAAACCAGATATAAACTGTGAAACCCCAAAAGGAATATGCATGTGTTATTTTTGAACTGTTTGGCACCACCTCTTCTGTTAGGGAAAGGGTCGTTGTGAGCTTGTGAGAGGTGCTCTGATGGATGCTGAAGCCTGTCATAAAGCTCTTTGTTCAAAAAGAAATCTTAGCTAATGCAAACTATTGGAAGAAGTGTTTACAAATAAACAGAGCTTTAGGTGTCTTCTGATCTCAGAGGCCTTCCTTTCTCTCCAACCCAGGCTATTTACAAAATTTTCTTGTATTGAAACTAGGTGAGTGGCTACCAAAAGCTTTTTTTTCCCCTTTGACATTCATATTGGAGGAGAAAACTGTTAAGTTCCCTTTATCTTAAAGCTAATTAGATCTAGTAATGAAGTCTTTATTCCTGTAGGCTGTCTCTCTTATAACTATGGAAATTACATAAGGGTAGTGGCATCTGTCTGGGAGTTTGGCAGGCTGAGAGACATGGCCTTAAAGTTGAAGTCTGTTTGAGCCATGGGTGTAGTTGGATCTGTGCAGCTCCAGTGCCCGAGCCAAACTGTCCCATGGCTCTTGGCTCACAAACAGGCAGGGTCTGGTGCCCGCGGGAGGAACCAGCACTGCCACTAAATCCAAAATCATCGGCTGCCTCTGTGTCACAGGGTGAGCCATCTTCATTTCCAGCTCAAGTGTGAAGTCTGGAAAAAAGGTTGCTCATATAATGAAAAGAGGTTAAAAAAGTCTCCCAACTTACAGTGCTGCCCATTGCTGCTGGGCTCTTCACTCCTTTAGCTGCGTGGGGCTGCCTGAAGGTATACAGATCCCTGAGCTCCTTGTGGGAGTGGGAGAAGAAAAAAAATATATATGGTGTAGTGGGGTGAATGTGTGTGACTGTAACAGACCACCAGGCTTTGATCTTTGGAGTTCCATGTTTATGAAGGAAGGTAGTGAATCTGAGAACCCAGATACTTCTTTTACTCAGTCAATGGGAAGTGAAGCTGCCACTTTGAGCAAGTTATTCTAAAGCTGAAAGCTTTGAAGGTCAGCCCCAGTGGAGTGACATTTTAGCCAAGGGCAGGAGAGAAGAGATCATTCTGTCAGTGAAGCAGGGAGAGTTGTGACCTTAATGGAGTTGTAAAAGTAGAACAAGACACAATGCGAGTTCCCATATCTGAGGAGGGGGTTTATATTAAATCAAGGACAAAATGAGCAGTGAAGAAAGAAGTGTGAATGCTTCCCTCTTTTTTTTTGGTCATAAAAAGTGGTTTTGCAATTGACTTATATTTTTTTAGAATTAGTTCCTGTTTGGTAACCATAATTAAAATAAGCTTTAACTCCAGGTACTCCAGATCCTACAATCTTGTCTGATGTTGGCTGCTTCAAGTGTGCTGAAATTTCCCTGGAGGAGGGCAGTGTGGCAGTTCACAATTAAAACAGTGCGACAAGAGCAGCAATGCTCTGATGGCCAGAATCTCCAGACTGAAATTTCTTCTTTTAAAGATGTTTTAGGTTTATACCTTGGATATAGGACCTGTAGAGCACTGCTCATGTTAAATGCTCCAAAAATGCAAACAGCACACAGAAGGGTATCATCTCATGGTGAAAATACATTGCATGTGCTTGAAACATCTTGGCCGCTTGGGCACTGGTAGAATCCCCCTTAATCCAGCCTGCTTTACTGTAGTCAAATTTGTTTAAGGTTACTTGCAATTTCTTTTCTATTAAGGAGAATGAAAAATTTCTTAACTCTTACTCAATTTAATTTTTGCTTCCAGCTGAAACATAAGCTTTCCAGACACATGGTTTAGTGCTTCCAAAACACAGATGAGTTTTTTTTCAGGCTTTAAAAAAATTCTAAAGTGTTGTTTGTATTTCGATTCTTTAATACATCCTCTCCATAGAGGGCCATGGGAGATGTGAGAAACATGGATTATGATGAAAGATTTAACTCATCTCCTTAATGCATATCAGTGCACCATCTATTGATACTCCCACTGGTCTACAGGAAGAAGCAGAATGACTTTGATAGATTGACCAATCCTCTTAATTCAGCTTAAACTCTATTCCGTGTTCCCTATGCCACATTTCTCTCACAAGCACTTGCTTTCAGGGCTCTGCCTGTTACCTCTTTGTGCATTGGGTTGTGTTTTTCTCTGTGGCAATGGCACCTTCTAACAAGATGAGCAAAACCAGCGTTATTTAATATCTGTGCTTGAGAATGTGACAAGCTGCTTTCCAAGTAACACCCACTACTTGAATGGCTTTCTATGGAACCCAAAGCCATCTTTCTTTAATTGTAAGTAATGTTTGGAGAGGACTGTATTGATTTGTAGATCTAATTATCTTTAAAAGAAGCAAAATATATTATTTTAACAGGAATATAAAATCCCATGTTGCAGAGAAGAGAGTAATACTTTGTCTCTATTCAGAAGTAGGAGACGGCAATTCCAGGTATGCAGAGCATCTTAAAGAGCCTCAGACAGTTAATAAAACATCTGGGAAATGGGAAAAGTTCAGGATCCAGTTGCAGGGACCTGAAGGGGTCAGATGTGAGAGCTGGAATAGTTCTTCGTCCCAGTATTATGGGACCTCTGTGGAGGTGACTGAAGAAACTTGCTGTTGGCAGACTGGATTCTGAGGACAGCAATGTCTTCCTGTCTATGTCCAGCAAAGTCTGCTTGAACACTCAAATGGGTGAAATGGTTGGTCGTATTTGCTGTTGTTATCTCTTGATGTAGCTGGTTGTAAAACAGGTCATATGAAGTCATGTAGATCTTGGAAAGTACTTATGCTTTCTGTATCACTTAAGGAAAAAGGTCTTGTGCCTTCTCATAATCAGGCTGTTTGAGTGTGAGAAATGTACCTTCCATAGTCTACTAATAGCTTGTTCTGTTCTTAATAGTCCTTTAATCTTTGCTTCTTGTAGGATTAATTATTAAAACTCCCTTCATGCTCCTGACTCCAGTTGATATAAGGTATTGCCTTTGTGTTTCACCCAGCCACTGGGCACATCCTCCCACTCATACACTACTGCAAGTTGAAAGCAGCCTGTTTTGGGGAATTTTGGACAGAGGGAGATAGGCACATGCTGTCTTCATATCACTTCCTTGCTGCCTGCTGAGACTCATTGCTTTCAGGGCTGTACAAAAGCCTGGTTTCACATGTTCTGCTCTGGGTGCAGCTATCTATTGTCTAACAGCAAAGCAAGGACAGCACATGAGATTTTTTTATGCTGAGAAGAATTTTAATTGATTTTAATCACAGAAGTAGAGGGCTTGGGGGGTGGAGGGTCACTGGTGATTAGTGTTTGTGCTGCAGTAATGAACCTGGCATGAAGTTCCTGGAAAAACAGAGAAGTGTGAGCTGTGGAAAAAAACTTACTGGTGCTTTGATGTGTTATGGGAAAGATCTCTCACAAAACCAGCTGGACTATGGAGAGTTGAGGTTCAGAGGGGAGAGGAATTTGGTTTTCACAGCATTTACTGATTACCCATAAAATAAAGAGAGAATGGGGTTTTGAGATGAAAAAAGATCAAATCCTGCCACAGTGCAGCATTTCCAGGCTTGACATATCTGAATCCCCATTCTTGTGAGAAGGTCTGTGTGAATCTCCCAGGGAATGGTGTAAATGTCCTGCTGGAATTGAGAGAGATCATGTTAGCCTTTATGTTGGGGATTTGAAGATCTCTAGGAGGTGGTTCCCCTCTGTTAGAATTGTGTGCCTACCCACATTAGTCTGTTGTTCAGGGCTTCTCCCCGTATTGCTCTTTGCTTTGACCATTTTCCTGTTTACAAGGAAGTACTGAGGATGAGAGTGTTCTCATATGGTGTCTGCTTTAGGACACTTGCAGGAGTTCAGACATCCTAATATATGCTTTGAAAAGAGCCAGAAACCCAATTGCTCGCTGCTTATACGTGTAACCTTGCACAAGAAAGGCTCACAGGGGAAAGTCAAAGAACTTAAAGGGAAGTTATATACCAGTTCAGCTTTAGAAGCATTAGACAGCTTTCTTCTTCCTTATCAAAGAGTGATAATCAACTTTCTTCTTGGTGACAGAAGAAGCTGTAAAATAGTTCTTTTCTCTCCCATCCTGCCTTTTTTCTTGTGAATTTCTTTAAAGTTTGTTTTCCTTGTATGCACACAACTGCTTCACTGTGTGACTTGATGGAGAGACTCTTTCCTAAAATAACCATGAAAAGTCTGTAAAGCTTTTGTTGTCATACACAAAACTGCACTTGCTTACTATTTTAATATTTAGCTAAAATTCTGGGGGTTTTGTTTTGAAATAGTTCATACAATTAAGGTATAGAATAAGGAAATGCAATGTGAAAAATATAATCCTGAGAGGTTATTAATTCTTGCAAAGAAACAAACTCTGTAGTGTAAATTTTTTGAATGCACTGGGAAATGATACCAAAGAGAGAAGTACAGGGTGCAGCAGTTTAAAAAAATTAACCTATAAAAATGACCTAAGCTTGTCTAGATCAAGCTTAGGTCATTTTCTTGGGACTGAGAACCAGCCTATAGATTTCTCCAAATCGAATGTTTTCCTTAAAGATAATGGCTGTGTCAGGTTAACAAAATCAAGTGCATTACTTGATTTCTAACAGCAGCATATGTGGAGAAATCTCTCAGATCTGTTCTGAGAGCTATTTGGGTTCTTAACTCCCACTGAATTTTCAGTTCAATGTGAATTAGGCACCCGAAGAACTTCAGAAATCTGGCTTTTAATTTGCTCTTTAAGCAGGGAAATGAGGAGTTGGTGCTGTGGGTCAGGTCACTCCCTTTCAGTTTTGTTCCTAGCAGGTTCATACGAGAGTGTAGGGATGAACCCTGCAGCTGCCTTTGGATTTCAGGGGTGTGTATGTGTTTGAAATAATTTGGTTTTTTTAATGTTGTTTTTGTTTTCAAACAACCCCCCTTTTTTAAGATGGGAGTAAAACCATACAGTAGGATATGCTGGATGAGTCCCTGTGCCTGGCCTCCCATACAGGTGAGGGTGTCTAGTCTGTTCTGTGCTTATCATGAGAACAGGACCCAAGTTAAGACACATCTTGGTAGCTGATTTCAGTTCAAGTCCAAATTGCTTTAAGGAATTTCTTATTTTCTGGTGGAACAGAGTTCTGCTGTTAGGAAGTGACTGCATCAAGCTAATTACACTATGAGGATGAAAATGTATCATCTCAAGCCTGGGCTTCAGCACTCAGTACCTCATTGATTTTTAGTATATCAAATGCTTACACTAGAAGTGGAGGGTCACAGGCACAAAATAATCTATATGAATTTTGATCTTTACCATTTCCTTTTTATTACTAGTAGGGAAACTGACTCAATAGCTATTGCAACTAAGTAAAGAAAAAGTATGTTACTCGTTGATACATTATGGGAGTGAGCTGCTTCTTGATATGGATCAAATGTCTTCTCATGGTCCCAAATATAAACTCCTTTAACAGTCTGTAACACTTCTGTATCTGTTGTATTGCCACAAGTGCTGTCTCTGATGACCAGAATGTCAAAATGGATTCATTAAAACACAAGTCTTGTGTGTAAATTGATTTAAAATAAGTGAGGCAGATGTAGTAGGTGGCCTTTTTTTTTATGCCACATAAGGTCATGCGAAGGAGATAAACTAAGATAAGCACACAACATAGCCTTTAGCAAGGAAGAATACAGCAAAACTCAGCTCTTCATTTTCTACAGTCCTGTTGCTCTCAGAGACCAGTACTGGATGATCTGTTCTGTACTCCTCCCTCCATAGGACACCTGTTTATTTTGCCTGTGTGACCTTTTTAGTTTACCTTTCTATTATATTGTTCCCTGCAAGGAGAGGGTGTTTTGCAGAAGTTGTACCTGGAAAAGTATAACCTGGAAAAAAACCTACATTTAATTTCTTAAAATGAATAAAATGTTTGGGTTGATCATCATGGCTTTCAAAGCACTCAGTAAGGTTTCACCTGTTCACCAGAAGGAGAAACTGGTCACCCTCTGTGTTTGGTTTTGTTTGAATAATAACCGTGGGAGTTTCTTGTCCCTGGTAGATGGGAAAAATGGGAATTTAAAATCATGCTAAAAGTGATGGTTGTTTTAAAATATTCCTGTGTGTGGTTTTCAGAAATGTAGCTTGTATACAAATTCTCGGTGTATAATGGTAATTGGCAATCTTCCATCCATACTCATGCCTGTTGTTCAGCAGTGCTTTCTCATACTGCTCCATATCCCTTTGGTATCTCCCCTGAATTTTGACCATGCAGAAGGTCAGTTTTGCTGTTATTTACACCCATGTGTCATTCTTTGTCTTACTGTAATAGCAGACATGAGGGGTCATCTGGGTGTCACGCTGCAAACAAGAAATAAAAATTACTTACTTCCATTGGTCTGAAATATAGAAGAATAAAACAGTGGCCTTAAAATTGGTTTCAGTGCCTTCATCTTCTGTTGATAGAAGAGGGTGAGGTAGGCAGGGTAGCACTGTTTTGCATCTGCCCGTGTTGCAGGATGCAGTGATAGCAGTTGGTGCCAGTGTAATGGAAGAAGGTTCCCCAAAGATTCATCAGCCAATCTGCCTTTTCATTACCACCTTCACCAGGAGAAAAGGTGTCTGTGGGACAGCTTCAGTCACATCATTCAGGTTAATTCCCTTTGATGATTTATCATCCCTTTCCAGTAGTCTAATGTTGAGTGACCAAAGCATCAGTGCAGAATCCCTGCTATGACAATGGTTTTCTGCAGCCCTTTTTTGAGAGGTGACAAGGGGACAAGTTGGGTGTCCCAAGAAGAGCCAGTGTGGCCTAAGTCTATATCAGTCAGTCATGACTGCTGATGTTTCCTCAATCCAAATATGTTTTTTGTTCACCAGCCAAACATTTTGTATTACTATTTTTATCACTGACAGTGTTTTATCTATGTCTTTATCTGATATGACTCCAGGTAGTTTTGTTTGCTGTGGCACATTAACTGGTGTGATTTTTTGTGCAGCAGTTCTTCATCTATTTTGACATGTGTATCTGTCATTTTAATCAATTTTTGCCAAGACCAGACTGGTAGAATCTTCATTACAGTGTTTGTTCTGGAATTATCTGTGTGAGCCCCTTCATATGAATTCTCTTTCTTGGTGGCTGAACTGCCCTGTGTTTTCTGAAAAGGAAGATTTCATTTATTTATATGCTGATGGAGCAATTTATTAAACTGCTGGCAATAGTCAGTCACTTGTTAATTTTTTTTATCACATTCCAGTGCAAATACCTTGACTGATAACTGATATATGAGCTTGGCCAAGTGCTGGGCAAACTGAGAGAACCTTTGCTGCTGTCTTTGCAGGGCAAGTAGAAAAAGAGCAGCCAAGACCCAGAGATCCAGACAGGTGCAGCTGTTTTGCTCATGATGACATAGGAAGACTATCTGAGCTGGGAGTGACATGGAGGTCTCTGACTTTAAGCCCAAAGTATTGCTTTTGTTCATTGCACAACCTTTCTGATCTCAGAGACCAACCCACACTCCCACAAGACATCATTCTGATTTTGGTTATGAAAGGGTCTGTTAAATTTTTTAAACTGTTCTGGTATTCTCCATATAAGCTTTTCTGCCTCAGTAAGCCCAAACTTTCCTGTCTTTGTTTCTGTTAAAGCTGACTGAAAAATATGTGTGGATGAGGAGTTGGCACAGCCCAGACAGATTTGGTTTTAAGGGTACATTTCTTGACTTAATCTTTTTAGTCCATTCAGAGTTTCTTTTATAATCAGTCCCTCAGAGACAACCAGTATCTCTAATTTTTCATATCCTCAGTGGAAGGAATTAAGCAGTCTGAGGCTCTGTCTTCTGGATTTACTGCTGATCTACTGGAAAACATATTCTCTGTTTCTTGCAGGTTTATAAAGATACCATTGGTATGATTTCTCTTAGGTCCTGGGCATTAATGATTGTGGTCCTGATGAAGCTGGACATTGACTTTACCCTTTTACTTTGCTTCAAACATTTGTTGTGTCCTACAGTACTCAATCTTTAGCACTGGAAGTAATCAGGCTAATGATCCTGCTCTTGCCTTTGGGCTTCTCCAGCATGTTGGAAGGTTTTGTGCCACTAGCAACACCAACACTGCTGCTCTGCCTGCGAGAAGGCATCTGTCTGCTTCCTTAGATGTGTTGCTCTTGGAAGGGAAGAGGAGTAACAATGTGAGGCTGTCTTACCTTTGTACAGCCCCACTGTGCTCCTTGTTCATGCTTCCCTCACCTGCTTCCTTCTCCTTTGGTCTGGAGCTGCTTAGGATTTGTTTCATGTCTGTCTTCTCTTTTGCTTTTCCTCTAAAGAGGGCACCGAAAGAATAATGGGAGTGTTGGAGAAATAAAAAGCAATCTGGGAACAGAGATTGGGCACAAAGAAAAGGTTGGTAGAGGAGAGAGGGGAGATGTAGCAGGACACAGCATGAACAGATTCTGAAAGTTTATTCTTCTGCTTAACACGTTTAAACCTGCGAAGTTTGCCACAACTCTAATCTCATTCAAGTACTTCAGTCATATGGGCAAACTGTGTGAGTTTGTGTATGAGGAGTCTTTCTCTTTTTTGTTCTAAGTTATTATTTAGAGAGTCCTAATGAGCCATGATTGTGCTTTAGGCTAATAGCTATCCAAGGGATTAAAAATCGGGGGGAACAATTATTTGAGTGCATTATTGCTTTATCTTCATTACTGCCAAAATCTGAAGGGTACTATTACTGTAAGCTGGCTATAATAATTTGCTGCATCTGATTTTCTTTTAATTAGTGAATTGTTACCTCCTGAAATACTGGTTAATGCCAATTAAAAAACTGTTGTGTGATAGGTCTGATGTAGTACTGGTGCAATTCCTCACTGCCTGAATAAAGGGAGGGGGGAAAAAAGAGTAAGTTAGCAAGTTGATTCTTGACGGTTTTGACTTCCTTATACACTTCTTTATTTAATAAGTGTACAAAGGGATTCAAATGCCATGGCTGCTGTTGAAGGTTACTTTGGGATAGCTCTGTTCCCTAGCCCTCAATAATTCTTCCTGTTTGAAAGAGTGTAGGGTTTATGAGTCTGACTGCTGTGTTAAGCAAAGTTGAGGGTGATGGGGAACACTGGAGCTTGTATGTCAGTCCTGATGACAGCTTTCAAAGCCCCAGAAAGTGATGAAGGGATAAATCCTTACAGGGATTGGCTTCTTATGATGAAAGAAAAATTCACATGTTGTCTCTGAGTGTACTTGACAGATTTGGTGAGATTTTTTTCGACACTGGATGTGGCGTTTATGGTTGATGACCTCTTGGGTCAATAAACAGGAGGAGGAAAGCAGGGCTTCTGGAGCTAAATACAGTAACTTCAACAAGTTAAAATAAGATGTTTGACCCTAGCAGAGTGATCTTTCTACTTTAGAAACAGCAGGCCTTCTAACACATTGCAGTGGCTTATGTAATAATTAGTGAAAATAGGTAAGACATACATAAATTTAAAAAATTGACATGCCATTGTCATCATTTTTACATATAATTTGAAAGGCAAATTATATTTCTATAGTCATTTCCTCTATTCTCTGCAGCTTTCATTCTTGGCTGTCAGCAAATGGTTCATTGAGAGCTAATATTAAATTCGCTAGTGTATAAAAGGAATGGGCCCCTGAGCCACTGATTAAAAAGCAAGGTAGAGAAGGCCAAAGCATTTAATTGGAAGCATGAGAGCTGTTAATCCTTTGTTTTTTTCCAGCCAACAAATTGCTGTTAAAATGAAAGAGGGAGAAGGGCTGTGCTTTTTCAGAACATAAAATGTTTGTGAAGAAATCCTTCAGGCTCTCCTGCCTTGGCCTTTGTGAATGCAGAATAATTCACTGGGAGGGGACAGCTGTGACACACCAGAAGTGCTTCAAGTGTCACAGAGTGTAAATATGAAGGTTTAAAATGAGGAAATGACAGTTAATGCACACTTGTGACTGTGTGTGCAGCTCCTAGCAATTTTTGGTAGTGACATTGATGTTTTGAGAAGCATTTAACAACATCTCCTGAAATGCTTTTTTGGACAACTGGCAGCCAGAAGAAGTGGCGAGATGTTTTTCACCTCTTGATTCAGCCCTCCCTTCATGACTTTGTATTTTGTTGTGAAAGGATGAAAGCACCTTCCCAAGTTAATGGCTGTGCAGGATGAAGGTGCAGTTACTCTGGTTACTCCAGAGAAAGCCTTTTGAGCATTACCCTTGATAAATGTCCAGTGTGGCAAAAGGCTCCTGCAAGGTTAAGGCTTGTCCCCATCTTGTTTCAGTTGTGGCTTGCACCATTCTTGACTGTGTTCTGTGTTGTTTGCTGTGTCTTTTCTACATGGTGACCGTGATTCGGACAGGGATGAGCTTTCTACTCTGAGCACTACTGTCTAGTGTCTGGCAGAATGTTGTCAGCCATAGCTTGGCCTCTAAGCATTAACTCCATACAAATGTTAAGTACTAATGTGTAGTAGCATAAGGGATTGAACAAAAACAGATGTGTGGAGAAACAAAGAGAACCTGTTCTCAAGGGTTTTAACAAGGGACCCCCCAGGAAACAAAGGGAGCACAGAAAGGGCATCCTTAAAACAACTGCAACAAATAAACTGCTCATATATGAAATGTTTAGCAAAAAATGAGCCTTGGGGCATGGCAGGGAGATCCATTGAATCGTTTAACTCTGCAGTCTTTTGATTAAAAAAAAAAACCACCAAAAAAAGCAGTGAGAGAGAGAGAACATATAAATACATAATGGCTATAAATCACTGGGTTATTCAATTATTCATATCCATGCAAACCCCCTGCATTTATTCTAAGAGAGAAAAAACCAGAAAGGATTATTTCTCTTAGTTGTTTTTTATTATAAGCAATAGAGAAACAGTAGTAAAGGATCTTTGTTCTTTCACAGTATTTGTAGTGTTCATTTATTTTGAGTGCTTTACTGAGTCAGTTCACTGGCAAAATTTTTTAAACAATAGCATTGACCTTTCAGCAAATGGCACAGAATAATGGTGGGAAACAATTTTGCTTTCCAAATCACGTATTCCTGGTGGATAGACACATGCTCTGTAACCTTGAGCACATGTCAGAAGTTCTCCCATCCTTCTGTGGATGCCTCACAGTAGTGTCATGGATAGGGATTATTCAGTGAATAACTGCAAATAAAAATAAGAGGAAGCCTGTTAGCATTCATGCTGAAAACTTGAGATTAATTAGATAAATGTTTCAGTATGAATTATTTGCTTAAATCCTTGTAATGGGACAAGATTTTCTGCTGATGTAGTTTGATTGACCTCAGGGAAGGTGAGTCACTGCAACAGAGAACTTGGCCTGTGATTTCTCTGTAATACAGTATTGGCTCTAATTTACCATCAATTTTTTATCCTGTCAATCCCAAATTAAATGCCTGGGAATAGCCATTATATGGCAGTGGATGACTTGCCAGGTTTGAGAATGTGTACACCACCAGCTGTCATGATGCTGAGCTGACCCTGGTGCTCTCAGAGCATGCAGCCTTCAGCAGTGGTGCCATCTCTGCAGAGAGGAGTCTGCTGGGAAAGCTCAAGAATTAATCCCTCCGCACCTGTAGCAAGTCCAGTATCCCCACGATGTTTAATTGTTACTCGTATCCCTCAGCTGATGATTCTTTGTCCTCTAGGCTTTCAGGGAGCTCCTCATCTCCTCCTGCTGGAGTAGTTGAGTAATGTTTACCTTGTTGAAATGCCTCTCTTCACCTGTGAGGGGAAGCAGGGCTTGGTACATACCCTGAGCAGGAGAGCACCCATTCTGTGTGTCTTTGCTTTTGCATAAAGAAGATCTTTAATGCTATTTAATGTGGCAATCTATTTATGAATTATATAGCTCTACATTTCACACACTCTGGTTATCTGAATTTTAGTCTGCCCTTTCTAACTGCTGCTACAGGTTTTGGTGTTGCAGCAAATACCTCAAGCTCCTTCTTCTACAAGTAGGATCAAGTCTTCATCTAAATCTGAGACACATCTTTTACCATCTTTGTTTCACTCATCTCAATATTTGATGACCTCTGCTAAGAGAATGTGGTGCTGAGCTAAAATATTTTTGGTTTTGAACTGGTGTTTTTTTAAGAGTTCTTTCTCTGGCTTCCTGGGGAAACAGCCTTTCTCATTAGTATCGCTTCAGTATCTTTATATGCCTACACATATTTACTTTTGAGTAATCAACAACATAAGCTGTATCTTTGGGGTATTGTTAACAGGCACTAAGGGGGCTGATTCAGAAATTTTTGACGTCAGGTGGACTCTTTTAGTTGATCTTTGTGAGCCTTGTGTAAGATTGATAGAAGTGCAAGCAAGCTAAGTAACTCCCTGTCCACACTGCTATCAGTCTGAATGTTGAATCTCTGATTATGGTTGAATCCTGTCAAGATTTCTGTGAGAAATTACTGTAATGGCCCTTGCAGCTTGGGAGAAATAATTCAGAATTTGTAACTGAGTCATTACTTTGGGAAACCTGCTGCTTTGAACCTTTCTGTGCAGCCCTTCCCTGATGCCATGAAACTGTCTCCAGTTGATACTTAGCTTGAGTTGCAAACTCTTATTCATTGCTCAGTGAAAACAGCCTAGAGACTAAATATTGGCATTTTCTTCATTTTGTGTGTTTGTTTATCTGTTTTGTTGTTGTGGTGGTACATAAACTGTGTAGAAAACACTTTCAGAACAGGGACTGACTGCATTCTTGAACCTCACAGGGCTTAGCTCTGAGAATATTGAGGGAGATCTTAATTTTTGAAGATGAGTGAGCAGCAATGCAATCACTCACTAGGTATGCACACTTACTCCTGCACGATTGAAGTCTTCAGTCACAATATTAAGCATTTAATTGAAATACACAAAGCGTTGGTAGCATTTTCATGGTGCTCAGCTTGTTCTTCAAGACCTGCTTATTCCTGCCAACAAGTGACTAAACATGAGGAGTCTTATTTTCTTTCAGGTTGAATTGAGGCGTAGTCACACGAGTACACAAACACAGCCCAGTGTATCCTATGTGTTTTGTTCCCCTCTTCTGTCTTGATACAACTGAAATAAAACATTCAGTATATACATCTGTTGACTTCTATCACTGATCCCGTCTCAGAGAATGCAGGCAATGTTGTTTAATTAGGATCAGGAAGAACTTCTAGACTGCCCCTGTAATCATTACTAAAATTTTCAAAGCCATTTCCTCTAAAGTGCTTTGAAGCCTGGTTCTCAACACTCAAGTTAAATATGATGGAATTAATTTTGTAGATGGCCTCATCATGGAATGCACGATAGCATCAGCTCTATGAAGAGTATTTCAGTTAGTGTGTTAATTTTAATTATATGGAAAAAAGGTCTGTTTTACCCTGATAAGTTAGTGCTTATAAGGTCATTGCTATAGATTATTTTGGATGTTCTCCAGAGCAGGTAGAAGGTTAGCTAATTTTAACATGTGACTAGAGAAGGGAATATTATTCATACCCTCCCCTCAAACAAAACTATTTAACACTGCTTGGAAGAGAAAATTATAGGCTGCAAACAAATTATACTGTTCACACCTAGACTTTACATGGGTCTTTGAATACACAATGATAACCACTTTCTCTAGTATTTCCCATGGCAGCTGGAAAATAGTAACAAAGATGTAAAATGATATATTGGTGACATTCCTCTTGCCTTGTCCTTTGGGTATACTTTCTCTTCCTCTCTGCTGCAGTTGAGTATCTTCTCTCCTGTGCAAAGGCTCTCTAGCTCAGAGCTGCTGCAGGATACTCACATGTCTTTGTGTGCTGCTGCTTTCTGAAGCAGCTTCACCAACGTGGTGTCCAAATCCTCCCTGGCTGAACAAGCCCTTTTGTCTGGCAGGGGAGGAGCTCAGTCAGTGCAGCATGTGAGCAGCCTCTGGCTGAGGATGAGTCTTGCCCTGCCACCATGGGCATGAGGAACCTTCTTTTCCTGGTGACAACTGGGCTGAATGCCTCAGTAAACTGAGAATAGTGGGAGACAGGAAAAGTTTACTCCCGTACATTGTTTAAAATTGGCTTATACCTTGAGGTATATTTTGTTCACTTACAGAATGAATGAATGAATGCACAGTATCCTGATCCTTATGGATGTCTTCCAATATGAGATATCTGATGATCTTGTGGAAGCTTTGTTAGCTTTGTAATAGGGATGCATTGCCAAACAGGTGCTGCTTGTATGCGCTTATTTGTTTTCTTGTTTGTGTTTGCAGTTAATTCATGTTTGATAGTATTTCAGTCTATGTTCTTGGCAATGTGTACTAAAGATACATTGAAAGTATTCATATTTACAATACAAAAGGTGCTAGCTGAAATGAGAAGTTTCATTTCTGAAATTCCAGTATTTGTAAATTTATTTTCCTCCACTGTAGACCACCAAGACATTTGGAAGTTAAATATGTGATACAGATATTTTATCATGGAATTATGGACACTACTAAAATCAGAATGTTTTGTTTCTGTTTCTGTGGTATTTTATTTATGATTGTAGGAAAAGTGAAGTGTTTTGGCCACCTGATAAACTGAAAATTCAGTATTCTTGACACTGTCACAATTAGAGACCAGGGAATTTCTGTTCTAAAAAACTAAGAAAAGTACTTTATTTGGCCAGATCAGAACACTAATTAACAAAATTTTAAAATGCCATTGGAACCTGTGCTTGCATAACGTGCCTGGGACTTCTATTTGACCTGAACCCTTGACACTGATAATATCACGTACTCTTCGGTTCCACGGGTGGATAATGCATTCTGTCAATTTTGCAGTCTTCTGATAGTCTTGAATGTACCCTTGGTCTTCCTTTATGAAAGAGACTGAATGGTAGACCTTGATTTATCTTTGCTGTACCTTTTATCATATTGTCTTCTTTATTTTCATGTCGTCTCTACCTTTGCTTTTGCTTCTGTGATCTAAGAAGTCCCAACATCTTCAGTCTCTGCTGATACCAAAGAATCAGCATGACTTTAATCACATTTGTTGCCTATCTTTGGAACTTTTATAATCCTGCTATGTCCTCGTGGAAGTAGTGTGACCCGAATTAGATAGAACACCTCATTCTTTTTTATGTGCTCTCCTCCCCTTTGAAGTACATTTTGAACATTAGTCTTTCTTCTTTCTTTCTTCTTTCTTCTTTGTTCTTCCTTTGGTTGCAAGAAAAAGATGCATTCATCAGGGCAGAGACAGTATCTCTTTTGAATGGGAGATTTATTTTTCCTTGCAAAGACTTTGGGCTTGTCACTTGAAATCAAGTGGAAGACAGTGCCAATAGCTTGCAAGTCTTGTACCCAATGTGAAATTACAAGTTCCTTTTGAATAATGTATTATTTATCATGCATTAAACTATTATTAGACTGAAGAGTCTAAGATTGCCTAAGACAAAAGTTGGGAATTTGGTTGGAAGGAAAAATGCTGTTGTTAAGTGAAACTTTTTAATGCATTTTCTTTGACCCACATTATTGAGGATTCTGTTGTTTTGGAAATGGATTTCAGTTAATTTGGGGAATAAAGGAGGACTGTTCATAATTTCTCTATTTATCTTCTGAGCCTGAATGTCCTTACTAGCCACAGCAAGTGCATACAAGAGGACTGGTAAAAATACTTTTCTAGCTTCTTAATGAACAAATGAATAAGTCAGAGTAAAAATTCTCTTATTCCTTTGTGTTTTGTGTTTAGAACTGGCCATGGTTGGCCACTCACATGGCTTTTACTTTTTCCAAAGCAAGAACCTCCCCCACTTGAGTTAAAATACTGAGTCCCCTGCAGGATGCAAAACCTTGTAGAACCAGAGAATCAATGCCTTGCAAGACCAGTCTTGAAAATGTGCCAAATTTTGCTGTGTTTCAAGTTACTTGCTTGCACTTCATGTTGAAGCATGTTCTGTGGAGGGCCTCAGTTGACCTTTCATGGATGCTGGATGGCTGTTTGTGGAGATTTACCTAATCATTGAAGTTAAAAGAGAAAAGTGAAGAAAAGTAGATACTTAGAACTAAAAACTTTGAAGTAAAGTTTTACTAACACCAGCACCAGTGATTCTGCCAGCCTGGAATGACTCCTTATTCAGCAGGGAGGCTTTGTTGAAATGAGACCAAGGAGGAGATGAGGATCCAGCCAAACTTATGGGACTGATCTCTGAGGAGCATCATAAAAGCCTGTGCTTACCCTGTGATTTATCTAGTCAAGTTTGAGAATGCTACAAGGATGCTTTAATTTTCCCGTGTCATGATTGTGAGAAGGACAAATGATACAGTGCAGAAAATTCCCTATCCTCCCCATCTCATCCATTTTAACCATGTGAATTTGTTTTTAAATGGAAAAAAGATAGAGAATTTTTTTTTTCCCCCACAAAGAGCTTTCAAGTGTAAGGAATTCATTGTGCATCCTTTGGTTTGCTTGTTTTAAATTTCCCATAAGTGGATCCAGGAGCATGGCTGATGCATCATGTCCAGCAGAACCACTGGACATGTTAACTGAGGAACTAGTCTGCACCATTGACTAATCTAATTCTGGGAGCTTTAGCTGGTCTGAAAGGACAGTAATGGAACTGTGAAAACTGTCTTGACACTTGGTCATTTCTTTTTGATGCTAATGGGGTTAACATCCTCCTCTGCCATCATGAATTAAAAATTTTTATCGGTTGGTTTTTAGCCCACAGGGCTATTAAATGGAATCATCAAATGCAAATGAAGCCCCTGGTAAAGTCTCTTGAAGTTTTTCTCTTACTAAAGTAATGACACAAATGTATAAATTGAAATGTAGATCATTGGAAGGTAGCAAGACCACAAACAGGAAATAGTGTGAGTGATAAAAACAGAAGTCATGGTAGGGAAACAATCTGTTTTCTCCAGTGATATCAGCCTGGTATGGAACTGTCCCTCAAATGCTTGAATATTTAGGTACCTACTGTTAGGTATTACATTGCATTTACGTTGGAAAAGACCCTGAAGATGATCAAGTCCAACCATTAACCCAGCACTGCCAAGGCCACCACTAAACCATGTCCCCAACATGTCAATATGTCTTTAAACAACTCCAGGGATGGTGACTTAGTCACTTCCCTGGGCAGCCTGTTCCCATGTTTGACAAGCTTTTCGGTGAAGAAATTTCTCCTAATATCCAATCTAAACTTTTCCTGTGCATATACACACGTCTACAGACAGATTTTTGAGGTGTACAATGTTAAATGACGATCAACAATCCAATGTCCCAACCCTGGTTTGACAGACAGGCCAGTACCTGGGTTGTCTTCTAGTTCCAGCCCTGTTTTATGCTTCTCCAAAGGTATCTTACATGCATTGAAAACATAAGGTGAAACAATATACCAGCTTGTATTTGATCAAGAAGATAAAATGTTTAAACTCTGATCTTGAGTGTTGTTTAAACTGACTGAATTAAGTAATTCAGTCTGTCTCACGCAGGAATGACTTGTTTTTTGTTTGTTTGGGGGTTTTTTTGAGGAAGGTGTGTGTGTGAGAGGCAATTTAGTAACATGTCATGTAGAAACTAATCCTGTTACTACCCTTTCCCATAGAAAATAGGCTCAGGCATGTGGTGCTCTCATCACTGCAGGACTTCTTCCAGCACAAATGCAGCTTCTAGTGCCTGTGGCCTGTGGGTAATCTCTCTCCTGTACTTCTGCCTCCAGGGCACTTTTCAACATTTTGTACTTAGCATTGCAATTTGGTGAATGCTAATTACCACAATAAAGATGGCCCTTGTATGCTGATTAGGACATGTGTTTATCCTTAACCAAAGTAAGATTGCATATGACTGTCAGAGTGTTTAAGCTGGTGAACTTGACTGATCATTCCAACATGTCACTTGGTACGGCGCAGCATTTTAGTACGCTAAAGTTGATGTAGATGACTGTAGAAACATGATGAGTAGGGCTGTATGAATCTTTCATAATGAAGCATGAAATAGGATGGAATTCTCCTGGACTCCAGTCTTGCAGACACTGATTTAATGGAGCAATATCCCCTAGTAAAAGAAAATTGAAGCCAGTAATAAGCACTGAAGCTGACTTTAAACTTGTTGTCAAAACTGGTTGTGAATTACTAAGGGAAAAAAAAGAAGAAAGTGGTGTGGACAATATATATATATACCCATATATACATATATATATGCATGTGTGTGTTTGTATTCAAATATAGTTGCCTTTCCAAAAGAGACATTTCCTCCTGTGTTTTATGATTTTAAGGATTTTTTTGTGTTTTACAGAAGTTATCACAGGAGGGGATAAAATAGGAATTTCAAAGAAATTATATGGAAGTTATTTGGGCAAAAACAACTGGTGAAAACGAAACTGAAGTGTCCTTAATAGTATGAGTTTTCTTAAAATTTGTAGACTTAGTCCAAAAATTTCAAACATAAAAGGATAAATTTCAGTTTAACTGTTTGGAAGTAACTTGTGGGGAATATAGTTCTGTGAAACATATCAATTTATATCAAGTTGGTATTTTTTTTTAAGCAGAGAAGTCTGAGTGTCAAGTGAGTCAGCTTATGAACTGTGTGCCAGACTGCATTAATAAGTCAGAAAATGAAAATAATAATTGCAAATGATTCACAGTGTCTGTGGGTATCATATGTGCTTTCACTTGCCAGAGCCATCCTTCTTGTTTAGGAAAACATGGAAATAAATGGTGAGATAAGAGAAACATGACAACTGAAGATACTCAGGTTTATGGCAGATCTGGAAGGTGACTTCTGCATGTCTTCTCCAATACAGATAGGGGAATCGGGGACATTGTGGTGTGTATCTGAACCCTTATCTGGGCACTCTCCTACCCACACAGCTCTACCTGGCTCCCGGGTGTCCTTGTGGAGTAGCACCACCTTCCAGTGGAGGTTTCTCTGAGTCCCTGTGGAGGGGCTGGGAGGTCACAGCATGGAGATAGACCAGGGCGTATTTTCATTTCACCTTCCTTTCCCTGTCCTTCCTATCCTCTGATGTTTATACAATAGATAAGCAAATTTGAGGCAGGAAAACATATTTTTCCTGCTTGTATATCAGTCCTGTTAATAAATAGTGCTTCTCTTGTCAGGGGTTTTACTGACATCTATAAACTGCTCGGTCTGAATTTAAAAAAAGGACAAAAATCTTGTTATGTTGTTTTTGCTGACCTTCCTCCTGAAAGTGATGTGACTGATAACATAATAGGTAATAGGGAGAGATTGTACATTAATGTTTAATAGAGATAGATAGGTTTATTACTGAAACATGTAAAATGCCCTCACAGCTGCCAGCTGTAATTACTGCCTCTGTCTAGAAGGTACATATGCATTTGTGTGTTTATGGAATTAAGTTTAGAAAGTCAAGATGTTCAAAGTTAAGCTTTTAAATAGCCTGTGTTTGTCAGAATTAGCTATTATGATTGGAGGATTTTGAAGAAAACAGAGCATTAGGGCATTAGGAATTTAGGTTTTACCCTTATTAATCCATCCTGTTTCAGAGAGATGGAACTTCCTGCAGCTTTAAGGATTGGTGCTGATTTTGAAGAAACAACAGAGCTGTCTCCAGGTTACTGAATATTGTCCATAGTCAGGAGAGCCCACAATCACCATGGTCTGTGTCTTTGTGGGTTGGCCTTCAGCTGGGGCTTTCATGCCCCTTAGCACTGAATCCTCCTCATGCCTTGTTTTCAGGTTCTGGACTTCAAATTCCAGCTGTGCAGGGGATTTGACAGAACTTTGAGGTACTGCTGCTATATTCCTTGGCAGGTGCAGAATATTTGCATCCCCAAAGCAGAAAGGAGCTTATGAGGTGGCTGAAACAGAAAAGGCCTAAAACAGATATTATTGCAATTCACAATGGAAATAGATGGGATTTTTCTATTGGCAGATAGAACTGATTTTATTTATATTTATTTGATGTTCAAGTGATAGATTTTATCAGCCTAGAGGTTCTCTTTGAGTGCTTCCATTCCAACAGGCATATAGTAAAATCAAAGCTTTCCAAGCTTTCTGTCACTTCTGCTTTCTGTCAACATATACACAATCCAAACTTGTATCCCATTATTAAATGAGCGAGAACAGTGTGCTGGAAGCATGGTTATTCTCACCCAGCAGGCACAGATCTTATGAAAAAGTATGTCTCTTCACATAACAATGATGTTTGTTTGTTTTTCTTTCCCTTGAAATCCCACCACATTGTTATGAAGTTAATTTAGTTGCTGTTGCTTATGATGCACACTTCACAGGAATGTATGGTGCAGCTGAAGAAATGGCTTCTGTGCTTCTTAAAGGTCAGTTCAGTCTTAAAATAGAAGTTGTGTTTTGGGGGAAGGAATAGGAATTGTATTTCAGGGGCTGAAGAGTTTCCTTATTTTTTATCAGGGATCAAAAGTACTTCTCAAATAAAATTCAGAGAATTTTCAGTGCCATCATGATGTCCACTGCATGGCTACTGTACACACCAGGGTGAGGAGGACTGTTCCTACTTCCCTTCTGTTTTCTGCTTAAAGTCAGGAGAGTTTTAATATACATAGTCTGACAGCATTTATTATAACAAGCACATCCTCTGAACTGTGCAAGTTAGGCAAGCTGTGCTTGTCAGCCTTAAGCAGTGCTCAGACGTGCAGCTCTTGAGGTGCTCTCACTCAGACAAGTATTGCTGTGCATTCCCAAGGGATTTTTTTTTTTAAAGGCCTTTAAAAGTGGGAATGAACTAGGCATTTATTCCCTGGTTCCCACAGGTCTGTGGTCCCTGAGTTTCACATTTAAATGGGTCCCCAAAGCAAGCTTAGTGAAGTTTTACCTTTATAAAATTCCCCAATCCCCTATCTTAGTCCTTGTCATTTGGAGTGCAGCCCAGATGTGCTACAATGCTCATACACCTTGAATTTCTCCTAGTTTTAGGGAAGCTGTCCTAGTTTTCTTAGGAAATCTTCATGGTTTTTGCCCAGTGCTGGAATGTATTTTAGTAATACGGAAGCGTAGACCGGGTGAATGCTTCTGGATGAAGGACTGGTCTGGAAGGATATGAACTTTGAAGGTGGTCAGTTCAAGAGTCAATCTTTGCTGATATTTTGTATATATACAAATATAGTATTTGCATATGTTGCCAGTATCTCTCTTGAGACATGGAAAATTCCCAAATGTAGAGGAAAGTCTGTGTCTTCAAATGGGCCACATACCATCTCAGCTGAATTGGTGTATTCCAAAACACTTGGAAGTGCAGTATCTCTGCAGGTCCTGGAGAAGCATTAGAGGAGGGGATTCCCACCCTTCCCACACCCATTGCTTTCCCAGGCTCCATGGCAGATCCAGAGCCAGCATGCTGGCAGCAGGGGTGGGCTGCGGCAGCTGTAGTGTGAGCATAATTCCTGCCTGTGTGGATTAATGTAGTAATCGTGCAATTATGCAGTCATGACACTTGCGTGACTGTATTGTCTGCGTGGTGTATGGAAATGATATGATGATTATAAAGTCATTATCCAGTATAGCAGCGTGCCTGTGAAATCCAATGCCTTCCCTGCACTGTTGATAGGTATCTGCACTCTGTACAAGGGATGGCTCTCCCTGGAAGGTTGGTGATGTTTGTTTACTTTTATCCATTACCCTTTGCTGCGAAAAATTTAACCAATTTCCTCAATTCAGGCTTTAATGGTTTCCTCTGACTACTGGCCATCTGTTGTAGTGTGAAGAGATTTCCCACAGGAATTTCTATTTTAACATGGTTTTGCCATCGCTGCTGTATCGGTAGTGTTTTCCTGTCATCTTTCTGTTGTGATAAACAATTTCCAAATTGACAGCTGTCACATACATGCTTAGGTAGCAATTGGGAAGATCCATTTATGGGCTGTATCTGAATTCTTTCACTTGGTCATGGCATCTGAAGAAAGGAGGAGCAGATAAAAGGTTTTCTGTGACATTTTAAAATGAACTGTAGAATTTAATCTAATTTTTGTAATTTATCAAAATCAGTATATAGCAAGATTTCTTGCTGTAAGAAGTCAAAGAGAATCACTGTAATGCACAATTGACCAGACATGGTCATGCCTAATTTTGTAGGCACAGAATTTCATTTATTTCAGTAGGACATCATTTACACATAAAACTCTGTCTTTTTATATAAAAAGTTTTCAAGATGTATTTTGTATGACAAATTGCTTAATATTTTCCCATTTCCTGAATTAAGATTTTCTGATGATTTTACTGTAAACAAGCTGCTGCTGTTTGGAGCCCAGTGACTGTTTGGAGACTTCCAGAAGCAAGTCCAGAATGAGAAAAATACAGTCTGGGCTGAAAAGTAGTAAGTCTTTAAGAATGACGGCAATCCTGTATTTAAAAGAGAGTCTCCAGTGTGGAGACTACCATGTGTATTACACTTAAGTGGGGAAAGAAGCTGTATGGGCATGGATGTACGGAGGGTTGATTTTATTTCAGCGTTGGTGACGTTTTGGAGCTTAGCACCTTTGGGGTTCAGTGCTGTCAGGTAGTGGCATTGCTAGAGGATATCTTCTGTCTGAAGCCCTTGCCTGGTGATGGTGTCCTGCTCAGGCTGTGTGCAGCCAGTGCCAAGGACAACACGGTGGAGGATGTGTGGATGTAGCATCAGGGAGTCTGTGCTACCTGGCCTGATGTGTCTAAAGCAAAGAGTTACTGTACAGAAGTGAGACCTGGTTTACAGTAGACAGCTCTGTAATAGCCTGGGTGCTAGACTCAGGGGCAGGCACAAAAGCAAACAGGATGTTATGGGTTATTCGAAGAGAAATAGGGAACAAACTGGAGAAACACTGTTGTGCCACCATATCTGTGTTGCTCCAGCACCTTGAATATCTCCTGTGTTTTGGTGCCTTTTTAGCAGAAAGAGTAGGATAGAATAGGAAAAACTTATGGGAGGGCTACAAGCGAGTTTGGGGCAGGGATCCAAGAGGTGCAGAAACATGTCCCAGGCAGGCAGGGAGGGAATTAGAAAGCCAAAGCTTGGCTGTAATTGAACTGGGGAGATAGATTTCTTCCTGCCATTTTGTCTGTACAGCTGTTGGGTTCCCCTCTCTTATTCCTATCTGCTGCTCTGCAGGGACACTGCTGACTGAGTCCTGCCTCTTCATAGGAAACCAAACTGCCCTTTCTTCTCCTTCTGTTCTTTCCCTCCCTGCACTGGTTTCTCCCCAGCTCAAGCCTCCCCTTTATTCAGTGCTGTGCACTTCCCAGACTGTCCCCCATGAAGTTGCCAGCCCAGCTGGGGTGCCTGACTGTGGAGCAGCTCTGTGGGGTGCTGGGGGTCTGTGCAAACCCACCCAGGAAACACAGAAAAGCCATGCAGGGCCACACACCACATGTCTGCCATCAGCCTGGCAGTGACAAGAGCAGGTCTTTGTTTCCAGAAAGCACAGATGGGCTCAGAAACTTTCCCCAGCTGCCCTCAGTCAGAGTCCCACCACGCTCTGGGGGACAAATCAGACCCAAGTGGGCAATTTGCCATTTTGCAATGGTGCATTTTTGTGGATGGTCAAATGTACTTTGGAGAAGAAAATGCTTCTGGAGAGCCACATTTTACCCAAGTTTTATAATTGAGTTATTACGGAAGTGTGTAAAAAATAGGGTTTAGAATAGAAGTGCTGACACTAGAGCAGCATGAACACAGCTGTTATAATATAGTAAATTTGTAAGAAATTGTATAGCTAACAAAGTAGGTCAACAGCTTCAGAGGAAAAACTGTTTCAGATGGCAGGATACTCTATCTTAGAAATCTTGATGTTTTTTCAACACGAGAACAGAGATGTTTTCCCTTCTGTGCTAATTCCTGTCATTTTTGCTTTTAAAAATATTCATACTGGAAGGCGGGGCTGACCTCCAACTTCTCAAATACAAATCCAGCATGCACAGGTACAGCACAGTGGATCACAGACCAGGGAAGGCTAAGGATGACCGTTCCATGCCAGATCACAGGTCACACTTGCCCGGTATCCCACTGTGACAGTGGCCAGTAATGGCTGGATGTGAACAAGGGTGAGAGAGCAGCTGGCATCTGCAGCAGTTTTTCCAGAGCAGTCTCCTAGACAGAAGCAACTCTCATTCCTTAGAGACTTTCCAAATCAGAAGGGTTGCCTTTGTACCCAACAATCCTTATGGTATCCATCAATTTGTCCAGTATCTTTTTGAACTTTTTCAGACTTTCAGTATACTCCTGTGGAAAGCAATACTAGAGCTTGGGAAGGGACATGTGGCTTGACTTACCTAATTTCTTGCCTGCCTGCCTTGCCTGCCTTGTCTGCCTGGGCAGTGTCTCTGTGCTCGTTCTGGACAACCAGTCCCTGCCTTGCCCTTACTGTTTTTTGCTTTCCAGCTCAGTTTGGAGCTCTTTGTTCAGCCATGCTAGCTTCTGCACTTTGGGGTGGGCTGTTCTTGTCCTCCGCTGAGGTAATCCCTGAAGATCATCCAGCTCATGTGCTCCTATTTGCCCTTCAGAGAAGTTTCTGGTAAGATCAGTTCTCCAAGAAGCAATTAATGTACTGCATGTCATTTAAGCCTCTAAAGTGCTAGTAGTCTGGGCTTTACTCGGGTTTTCTCTTTTACTGTTGCTCCCTAAATATGCCTTTGCCTGTCTTGTATCACATGTTCCAGCTCTTGAAAAGACTGGTCCATCTCCCTTCAGCTGGGGAAGGTCCCCAATGCCCTCTGAGGGAGATGTCCCCCAGCAGCAGTTATCAGAAGAGCAGGACATTTTCTGATAAACCAGAAGATGAATAAGAAAACTCCCCACTCATTTACAACTCAGAGCAAATTCTTCTTCCCCTGTTTCTCCCTCCTTCTTGGAAGCATCTACATTGCTGTAAGTGAACTACCCAACATTAGATTTTCATTAGCTCACAACGAGCAGACGACTTGACAATCTTGCTCAAATCCATTTCTTGCATCTCTGGTCCCTCGGGATCCACCTCAAGTCTCCACTTTCCAGCTCTCCCCACACTTGCCCATCTGGCTTACAGCCCCACGTAGCTACTTAGTCGGACTCAATGGGTTTGGTGAATGATAGTGTCAAACTGTTCTAGGGGACAAGGTTAATCCAAACACTAAGTACAGCCACTAGACTTTCTGTAAACACTTCTTTGTGTTTGCCTGAACAAATATCGCTGCACAAGGGTGGCACTTCTCAGTCTCTCCATCCATCTGCACCTATGTTTAAATTCCAGTGCCTTGATCTCATCTTCCTAGTCCCATTTTGCTTTCTTTACTCTGCTTCTAGCAAAAAGGTTTTGAGGTGTTTTTCTTGTCTTCTTTCAGCCTTCCTGTATATTTCCACTGCCAGCCAATTTGTTGCTTTGGGATGCGCCATTGCTGCTAGGAAGGTTCAGCAGTGATTCCTGCCTGGCTCAGAACGGTGTATTTATATATTTATTACAGTTGTTCTTGGGAACCTCCAGTTCTGAACACACATAAATACCAGTGGTACCTTGACTGATAAGTTTGTGGCTTAATGGCATGGTTTCCATGAGAAAGAAACCTTGAGTGCTGAAGTGGTAACAAGATTGGGAGCACTGGTAAGATTTTAAGAAATTCTGCCTTCCCTTCTCAAAAGTGATCTATTTAATGAGGAGGCAAAATTCAGCTGTTTTTTGATGGATCAAAGACTCAATATTGAAATCACTTATGACAGTGACAATTGCTCTGTGGAGCCCAGGATCTTATAACGATTTGGGGCTTTTTAAGCAGCATCCTATTTCATTCAAAATTTTTCTTTTTATTTAAGCATTTCAAAACATCTAGTATTTTATGACAGAGGAAACAACCATGTTTGCTGTCTTTTTTATATTGTGGCTTGAGTGTGTCATGCCATTTGGGAACAATTTCTTCTCAAAACAAATTTATCTCCATTTAAAAAAATTAAATACTGCAGGATTTCCAATTTGTATTTCTTATGTTGGCATATGGACTGCTTTCATTTCTACACAGCTTTTATTTCTTGATAAACTGTAAAGCACTGTAATTGTGTTATGTGCTACAAAAACTCTGTTCTCTGTTGATAATATTCCTAATATTCCCATCTTGTATGACACCACAATCTGGGAGCTGAATATTTCAATGAAATATATCTGTTCTTTGCAGAAGCTAATGCCAGTGGTATTTTAGTTTTGTAATAAGCCTGTGGTTTTTTGCACAGAAATGGACCCAGATGTGACTTGCAGTGCCAGTCTCAAAATCCAAATTCTTCCATGTTGGAGTCATTTATTTTCCTGCTGACTTGCAGTTAGATGTTCACACTATTTTTTTCCTTAGCTTACATAATCCTTATCTAGGCAGCTGACATTGCAATCTAAGTTGCAGTGGTACTTAGCAAGGAGTGGAAAAATGATTGGAATGATATGTTTTAACATTTCAGAGTCACAGGATGTTCAGTTTATGCTTCTGACTGCTGAGTAACTTTATTGATAAAAGGAATGTTACTGAAATACTGACCCTCTTTTTAATAATATAGCAAAGTCATGCTACCATGTGCTACCATGTTTTACCAGTAGAGAATTGGAAAAATTATTTACTCCTAGGTGTAGTAAATAGGTGCTATTATTCAGAGAAAATCAAATAGCAAGAATGGAACCTTTTCCTTGCAATGAAATTAGTGTTGCACTATCAGCTGTGTTTCAACTTAATGTTCTTTGCTTTGATTTTATATTTGCAAAGAAGTTTGTTCACAGAGGATGTAATTTTATCTACATGATGTACAACAGGTAATGAAAGACTAATATTCAACAAATAAAGTAGTAGAATTCACTCATCAACATGAACAAGCATTATGGCTGCATATAAGTTTTAAAAGGCAGGTAAGCAATGGCTGATAAAGAGCTTACTAGAAACCTTACCAAAGTTGTGAGTGAGTTAGTAAACTGGGACCGTTCTTGCCCAGACCATCTGGGTCAGGG
Organism: Gymnorhina tibicen; assembly: GCA_013399875.1. Taxonomy (NCBI): domain Eukaryota; kingdom Metazoa; phylum Chordata; class Aves; order Passeriformes; family Artamidae; genus Gymnorhina; species Gymnorhina tibicen. The sequence goes on from VXAZ01008700.1 coordinate 384,421, forward strand.
GCTATGAACAAAATGAAATATTTGTTTTTGAACTGAACACTCCTTTTCAATGAGTGGAGAATATACCCTTTCATGTGTGAAAGCCTTGAGCTCAGCCTTAATCATCCATCACTTCACGCTGCCCAGCTGGAGAGCAGCTTTGCAGAAAAGGACCTGGCAGTCCTGGTGGGCACCAAGTTGACCACGAGCCAACAAATGTGCCCTTGCCACAAAGAAGTCCAGTGGTATCTTGGGCTGCATTAAAAGCAGGAGGTCATCCTTTCCCTCTATTCAGCACTTGTCAGGCTGCACCTGGTGTGCTGTGCCCAGTTCTGGGCTCCCAAGTGCAAGAGAGACATGGACATACTGGAAAGAGACCAACAAGGGGCCACAGTTGTTGAAGGGACTGGAGCATCTCCCATGAGGAACAGCTGAGGGAGCTCAGACTGTTTAGCCTGGACAAGGGGAGGCTTAGGGAGAACTTACCAGCATGTGTAAATACCTAAAGGTACTGGCTTACTGCTGTAGAAGGGAGAGAGCTCAAGAATGGCTAAGAAAGGCTCAAAAATAACTTTGAAATTGTGAATATCACTGAACAACTCTATGAAAGTAATGAATCCCAGTTGTTTGGAAACCTGTACATGTCATGTTAGAACCTGTGTTTGTGGCTGGTGTGTTAATGCTGCCATGGGCAATGGGCACTCCACTCATCTTCTGAATCTCATATATTGTACTGAAGTGTAGAGTTTGAGTAGTACTTAATCAGTAATAATCACAATCAAGATTGAATTTTAATGAAGTTTAGGATAATTAGTCATTTATCAAATGGCTTTGGTTGGGGGCATGTGAAATGCCCGACAGCACAAAGCTGTGTTCTTCTAAGTTTCATTCAAGAACATTTGGCAAACTATTTAAATGAGCAGTTTTTGGCCTGTAGCTTATTTACAAATGGATTTTGTGCAAGTCTCTGCTGAGTCATGTGTAGGTTGGGAGGGGTTTGTGTTGTCAGTGTCTTAATACATTTCAGTCAGAGCTGGGGTGTAAGATGGGCAGAGCTCTGAATGATGATCTGCAAAACTACCCATAGTTTGTGTCACAGGGATTGTGTCCAGGTTCTTTACATCCCTAGGATGCTGGGAGGAGATGAAGCAGAACAAAGCAGAGACCCACTGAGCATTTTTGAATAACCATTTGGATAACCATTTTTGAATAACCATTTGAATAACCAATTTAGCTAATTGCTGCTAAAATGAAATTCTGCAAATAAATTTTTGTGGGACTGATGTAATTGTGAAAATAATTACATGAAGTCAGTTGAGAGAGTGCCACAAAGGACACTGTGGGAGTTAGGAAAGTGTTTGAAGATGTTTGAACAGATGCCCAAATGTCACCCATGTTACCTAGCAATAAAAGTACTGGGAGTTAAGGAAAACGGGTAGCGTATCTGAACAAGGATATGCAAAAGTAACCAAGGACAAAAAGATCCTTATTTTTAAAGCATAAACATTGAGATTATTGCAGACTGAAACAGTAATGGGAGATAAGTGTGTGCAGAAAGGTAACCAGTGAAGTGCTGGTGTACTACTGGTGTTGCGTTCACAGTATCTGCTGGGAAATGGATCTGTTTGCTGGGTGAGATGTCACATGCAGTCCTGTCTGTGCTTGTTCTCAGAGAAAATGATACCATATTTCAGAAAAAAAAAGTCAAGTAACAGGGAAAAAGTGACCTTCTGGTTTCAGTGCCTCAGAAATTGGATGATCTCCCATTTGGTCAGCTGTAATGCAATTTTGGGAGGTTTTCTACACTGGCTAGAATTTCAGCTGAAAACGTGAAGTGAGTATTCACTGCAAACATGAGCCTCTGCAATCCTCCTGGGTTAGGGAGAGGGTAGATAATGCTGTAAAGAAACAGGGGCTGAATCCCTCTGCATGGTCCACAACTCACAAATTATTGTTGAATCAAGTACTTGGAAAAAAGGATTATATAAAGCATTAAGGAAGATGCAATAGCAAGATCAAGGAAAAATGGGAATCAAGGGGTTGAAATTTACTAACCTGGCTTGAAAAGACATTTTTTCTATTATGGGTAAATAATTTTTTAAGGTTTTTAACTTTTTTTGGACCCTGCATAAGATTAAAAGACACGAAGAACTTTATTAGCTAAATAAAATCTCTCTTTTTTTTCGCTATTGGAATATTTGAGAAAACTTCCACTGTGTTCTTTAGATCTTTATATCTCTAATTTTTCTTAAAATATTTCTACTTGAATGTCTACTTGTCTACTTGAATGTCTACTAATGTCTACTTGAAATGAAAAATTGAAACCTGCTGCTAGATAAGTGCAGAGAAACGGTGCTGTGTTTGCATTTTCCAGATATTTTCCATTTTTTCTAAATAAGAATGTGAAAGTGGAACTGATGCTGTGAAAATCAGATGTGCATTTGTTCACCTGATGGGAAATGCTACAGTTTAGTGATTTTTGGCCTGTTCTGAAGGAGGGGAGTGGAGATAGGCACAGAGATCGTTTGGCGCATGTGTGTTTCTGAGGCATCTGAGGCTGGAGCCTTTCCCTGGGAACCAGCTCTTTGATTATGTATTCATATGTGCTTCAAAGGACCATAGAAGAAATGGTAGAGTTTCTAGGATTTCATGTTTATTTTTATTTTTAAAGTCATGCTCAGTGTAACCCAATTTGTCTTGTCTGCCTTTGGATTCACAAAGGGAAAAGGTGATGATATGGGTAAGGCAGGAGAATATTAACTTGCCCGTCATTTAAAAGTAGGGATATCAAATGCACAGATGTTTCAAAATCACACTTCAGTATCTTATCTAATTTTTATGGTTAGTTATTACTGTAACTACCTCAACAGAAAGGAAAGAGAGAATTAGTATGGCTTCTAAAATCAATGAGCCACTAAATAGGTGACAATAATCTTGATAAAAACTTAGAATATTTATTTGGCACACAAAATGCCTCTAGAGTGCATTACCATTTCAGGCTGTTCTCTAAATGCCAAGTGTTTATCCCTTGCCCACGAAGTTCAAGGCCAGCTAGCCCTGATGGGATCACCCCAGCCCCGCTCCCATAGGACACGGACCGTGTCTCTTCCTGCGCGTTTTATGTGTGTCTGTGCTTGCTTTTGTGGTTTTCTGTCTTCACTTCTGTGTGAACAGGTGGGGCAGTGACATTCTGACAAATTATACCAACTCGTGTAAATGCCTCCACTTTATTTTGCCGAGCAGGATTTTCAGATGTGACTTCACTATCACGCATAAGACAAGGAACAGGATCTCCACCACTCTCTGTGAGAGAGGCCTTTGTACCTTGGCTGTGAGCAACTGCTTGGGTTTGGTTTTCTGGTTGGTTTGTCTTTGTTTTTTCTAGCTGATGTTCTTCATTGTCCCAGGTGCCACCTGTAATAATTTCTGGGTTTACAGCACTGGAGAGCATCTGTGCCCATAGAGGGTGCTCAGCTGGCACCCTTCTTTGGTTTACATTGTAGAATGCATTTCCATATTGAGCTTGATATTTCAGGGAAAAAACGTCTAGAAAAAGAAAAATAAAACAAAGTATTGAGATGGCAAATAGAAGCACTATGGCTTGTCCAAACAAACGTTGGTGGAATCAAGTTGGTGAAATCAAGGGTGGATCTCATGGTATCTGAACCACTATGACCTTGTGGCTTGACCAAGAAGGATTATGTTGACAGCAAGGGCTGTCTGAGGTTGTTTTCTGTTCTCGATTTTTGCACTGCTGTCCCTGTTTCATTCCCAGTTTACAAATTAGTTTCATATTGATAAAAATTGTGGGTTTTATGTTGTTCTTAGTTGAAGTATTGGAACTGTACATTGTGCTGCCTGATCTTCTAGAAGTGAGACAAGACAGCATAACCAAGGCTCAGAACTGAAATCACATGCAATTTAGATTGATCCTTTCCCCCCCAGAAAATAAGAATTTTAACCTCTCAAAATTGTTTACATGAAGATAGACAAAAATGCTTAATGCAAAACTAAATCATATGAAGAAAACATTATATTTCATTCTCCTATAGTGCTGAATTTTCAAGGCCATTCCCCCTTGCCCTGAAAGCATTTTCTCATGTGATTGTTGTGCTCTGTTGTTGAAAATCTATCCTGGGAACATGCAGAACCCCTTTATTAAGTTGACAAATGATTTTAGCAATCTTACTTTCCACATCTGGTTTTAAACCTCTTTGAAGAGGTTTAAAAGGCTGCTTTGAAGCAGCCAGGCCTGTGAAAAGAAGTATTGAATTGCAAATGTGTGTGTCCCTGAAAGTTACCTCACATTTTAAACCTAGTATTCCTGCTCTGGCATGGTGCAAACAATGCCTGCACTGAGTGATGCTGGCAGCAGCCCGGTGCTGGGGATGACTGCAGCTGCAGAGCTCTGCAAACAGTGTGGCTCAGGTAAGAAAATTCACTGCAAAGGGCATCTTTGGTTAAGTGCCCATATGCTGGAGTAACCTTAGAGACAGGTTGCTTTTAGCATCTATTTCTCTTGCTGCTTTTACTTCTACCCTGGTCTTCTCAGGGAGGATTTTCAACTGCTTTTTCTTCAGATGCTGGGTTTACAAATGTTAAATGTTTAAAGTAAAGTACCAATTCAGCAATACTTTCCAGTATGATTCCTTCCAAAAAACTCATTTTCTTTCTGTGTCATGAGATGATACAATGATGGCCAGTCAGCCCCTGTAACCCACAGCAGCAGAAGACATGTATGCCCACAAGCCCTCTCTGCCACCGTGGAGGAGCAAAGGAACAAGATGTAGGACCTGAAACCCCCAATTTCAGCTTAAGTGGCATACTGATCACCTCCACTGCCTGCCCAGAGCCCCATTCAGAGCTCAGAGAAGCACAAACCTCTCCTCTTGCAGAGTTGAGTGTTGTGCCTTTTGGTATGTTGGGACAAAGAAATTGCTTCTCCACTTGCTGTGACTGTTGTGTGTTATAAAGCTGTGGCTGGTAGATGATTCATTAAGCTTCAACCATAATAACCAAAACTCTTAAGGTCTGAAAGCAGCTTTGACCTCTTTATTACTCTACAGAGGTTACTAGTACTGTACAACTGGTACTAGCATGTACATTAGCAATTAAGAAGTCATAAAAGGGGAGACATGAACAATAGTCCATCTGTTTGACAGAAATAACTCTTAAGATCAGTATGAATTTAGATGCTCCTTTACTGCTTAAATTGTTCTAACGAATAATGTTCTTGTGGTAGAATTGCCTTGTTAGCAAAAGAAAATTCTTTGGGAAACCCCCAGGAAGAAAACTTGTGATGTTGTAGGCAAAAATTAAATATTGATTATTTTTAATGCAGCAAGTTAAACTTAATCGTACTTTAAAAAATATGTAGTGTTTCCCAGAAATAATTTAAATCCCAGTGCTGGTTTTTGTACAAGGTGGTGGTTTCATACTGAAATGAGTTGCACTACAATAGAAGTTACTGCCAATGTATAATTTGTGAAATTCAAAAAAGTGTTGGCATATCATTTAGATAATGAAACCTTTACACCGATCTAGATTTGTAAGTACCAACTTGAGCAGAGGAAATGCTATTTCAGTGCTATTATATTAAATTATATACATTTGCTGGGGGGTTTAGATGGCTGTACGTTTAATTTACAAGCTTTTCATTCCAACCTTTTCATTTATTCTTAGCAATTAAGTGGTTTTAAAAACTACTGATAGTAGTGGTAAAATCAAGTGCATATTCACAAGACCAACCAAAGTCTGAATGATCAAAGTAGTCAATAAAAATGAATTATTTCCTAGATACTTTTAATAACTATTTTTTCCAAATGTTTTAATTGCACTTTCCTCTTTTGAACCACCATCACTCTCCCCCTCTTCCCCATTTGATTTAGGAGCAGCAGCTGAGTGTCTCGCTGCAAGTGGAGGGAAGAGGGAGGAGTGAAGCACACGGCAGTCTCTGGCTGTGGCAGTGCTGGTGAGAGGTGTCAGTCCAGCCCTGCCACATGTTCTTCCATGGACAGCTCGGTCCATTCAGCTCCACCATCTGCTGAGGATTTTTTGCTTGTGAGTTGTCACAGAGTGGTCTGACTTACCCATTCAGTGCCAGGATGTGTCTGGGAGCCACTGCCCAGATGTTGCAGTGGGGGCACATCTGGCTCCCGGAGGACACAGCTGTGGGTCACAGCCACCTGTGGGGAACACACAGCTCTCTTGCTGCCATCTGCCCTGTCCCAGCAGCTAGTCATCAAGTATTCCTGCTGCATGGTCTAAGTCATGGGGTCTCACGTGTTCAGTAAATACAGGGTTTCCAGGTACAGCCAACACTGGTTTGATCTGTTGTTTCCAGCAGTCTGGTAGCTTTGGAAAGGATCTGTGGAAGATGATACATTTTCATATATTGTGTGCTTGTCTATGCTTGGAAAGTACTAGAAGCTCAGATCTAAAAAGGTAACTTGAGTGTTTTCTGTAACTGTTGGATACTTAAATATCCTGGTGATAGATGCCTAAGAAAAAAAAAGCAAAACAAAGTGTTCAGGAGTTAAGAGTCTGCAGAGCTATTTGTAAAGCACTGGGAGATTCTCACACACACGTGTGAGAATTTGCAGCAGGTTTTGTTTAATTTTAAGCAATCTTTTTATGGCTGAGTGTATTTTTATGGACTTGCTGTATTATTTGGTTGTTGAAAATAGTTTCTGAAGGTAGAGCTGAGGCTTATAGAGTGGTAGAAAATTTTCAGCCTAGGGAAGGAAGGAGGAAAGCTTCAGCAGTGCTCAACCCTCCAACTCCTTGGGCTTTTGAAGTGACTGAACAATACTGGGGGTCCTGGTGTCAGTGCAGACTGGTTCTAAAAATCTGTTTTTGAGATGCCTGCACCTGATTTAATGGGTTTTGTGCATGTTGAATGTGAGTAGTTGCTTTGGAGTGATTTATGATGATAGTCTATTCCATGATCCTGTGCGTTATGCCCAGAAATGGTTGCTGTATCTGAAGGCCTGGGCCCAGGTGTGTGGGGGACTGGGAAGCAGGGAGCTTTGGCCTTTTTGGTGGGAATTTTTGAAGCCTCACTGCTCAGGCACTCTGTGGTGTGGTTTGGTTCGGTTTTGCTTGGCCAGCTTGGTTTTGTTTTGGCCCAGGCGGAAAGCTTTTCCCTTCCCTGGCTTGGAGGAGCTGCAGTAGCAATCTTTCATCTGCCTTGAGGTGAACTGAAGAGCTGCTGGTCTGAGGCCAGAGGAGCAGGACTGGCAGGAGCAGGGCTTGCCTGTTCCAGCCCCAAGCCTCGGGGAGCCAAACCGGGGAGAGAAAGCACACCAAGAGGCTCCAGCTCAGCTGCCCAGCTGCTTTGTCTACTGTGACTGCCGTGGAGGGGAGGTCAACGCCAGAGAGCCACCAGGTTTTCACCTCCTGCTGGAACTCCTTCGTGGAAGCTCCACTTCCCTCAGAGTGAAAGCCAGCGCCATCTTGCACCACAGGTCAGGAAGGGGTATTTCTGTAACATTTTCCCCATTCTTCAGGCATTTTTGGGCCTTTGTTCCTCTGTGTGTGTGTTCTCTGTGTGTGTGGGGGAGGTGAGTTCTGATAGTTCGGTGTTTAGCAGTTATTTAATTTTCTTCCTTGCCTTGTGGGCATTCTGTTGTTAATAAACCATTGGGGTTTTTTTTCCACTTTCCTCTATTAGCATTCATTTTCTGTTGGTGGAGGGGGATTGTTGAAACCCTTTAGAGGAGACTAGTCATTACAGAGTGTCTTCTCTGAAATTTGTCTCAAGACTGAGACAGTAGTCCAGCAGAGCTAAGAGTTCAAGATTGCCCCAAATAAAGAAACATTGAAGAATGAATGCAGTAAGTGTTCTTGCTGTTTTAGTACCAGAACCACGGGGCAATGTCATGGCACTTCAGAATCTGCTTCAGTAGGAAATGGTCTATAAAATGGGAAGGCACTAATGGATTACCGTGTCTTTCTGTAATCCTCATGAATTGTCAATTAGGGCATGGTTATTTCTGCTAGTATCACTGATGTGCTGTCAGCAGTTTTTTAAGTCATCCCCCCTTCTAAGGAGGCATTTCCTTCTTTCTAAGAGCTGAAATAATCTTGAATCTTAGCACAAACCACAGCACTTAGTTTGAGGTCATTAATTTTAATTTTATTTGGAGGACCATAAGGTGCTCAAAAGATTGAATCATTAAAGCAAACAGAGTGCAGAGATATTTCAGGAAAAGATTTCTTGTTCCTGTAATTTCACGCTTCCAAGAGAAAAGGAGTGATTTGCAAGGATACACTTTCCTTTTCATACTCAAAGTTAATACATTGCACTATTATACTCAAAGTTAATGCATTGCAGTGTTCCGTAGTCAGTCATCAGTGCTCAGTGTCTCATGGAGAGGGAAAATATTGGGAAATAAATGTGGAGACGCAAAGTAATTTGTCCAAAGATACCCAGTGGATTGAGAGCTTCTGGTGTGTAATCCAGGCCATGAACCCCCGTGTGGTGTTTTATCTCTGAGCTGTGTAGACTCAGCTGTGAGCCCTGGGCTTGGTCCATCCCTTCCTTCTCCTCTTCTTGATCCACAGCTGCCAGTGACCTGGTGCTTGAAGCCAAAATGTGGCTGCTGACACTGCAGGGGTGGTAGAAGAGGGAGCTCAAGACTGGTCACAGTGGAAGAGAGAGCATGAAGATGCCAGACCTACACATGGCTCATGCCCTCATAGCTGTGGGGCAGGACCATCCTCTGCTATGCAGAGACATTTTGGAGAACTTATCTTCCTGATTTCTCTGTTTGGTCTTTGTTTTGTTTTGTTTTGTTTTGTTTTGTTTTGTTTTGTTTTGTTTTGTTTTTGGGGGGGAGTTGTGTGAGAATGAATTGAGAAATAAAACTGGCTCCTGCAGAGCACACTGAGTACATCCAGTCTGTCTGTGCAGAGCACCATTGGTAACTACCTTCAAAGAAGGTTATTTTACTTGCTTTTGAACCATCTCTATAGTTGGTCATAAAGAGTTTCTGACCTTATGTGAAAAATCCACCTACCGAGCTTCCAGTGCTTCCAGAGTAACAGGCTGGAACAATGCAAGAGGAACAATTTCAAAAAGTTCTTGAAATGGTTTTGTGAAATACATTATGGTGGATTGTTTGAAGCTGTTAGAACTGATCTTTAATAGTTGCACCCTTTAAAAGCTCCTGAAATCCATTCATGCTTACAAGATGAGACATGAATTTCAAAAATCTTTTTTTCTCCTCTTCTTCATTTTAGTTCCTACATTAATAGGCATGGTTCTTGCACAGAGATGAGCACTGCTGAGGTCAATAATATGTCTTTAATGTGAACTGTCAGGATAATCACCTGCGCTAAAATTCACCTTGACCCAGAGGATGTGTGCAAAGCCCTCACATTAGGGTAATCCAGTGCAAATACCCTGATTTCTTTAGGATAATCCAGCACAAAATGCCTGGAATGGGCTGGGGAGGGACCACTGCCAGGTTAGTCAGGTGGGAGACGGATGCATTTGGGTTTACAACATAGTGTTGCTAGAAGAAATAATGAAGATCTCTGCAAATGCGAAATCCAAGAGTTATCACACCTTTGGGCTGGGTTCATAGAATAAAGGGAGAAATTTGTGTAAGTTTAGGTTCATTTACTAAAACTTTGTGGAAAAAGAAATCAGCCTTTTATACGTAGAGTTGTAAGTATTTTTTCCAATATTAGCTGAAGTTGGCTCATTTAGCTTGCTGGTACAAGTAGCCCTTTGAGAAGTGGGTTACCTAAACTGTAGGAAAATTACTGGAAGTAAACTATCTACTATTGTAAAAATCCATTACAACTTTATTATGGAATTTAAAAACCCCTTCAATAATCTTCAACTTTTGGCTTCAGGTGTTTGGCAGACTGACTCAGACACATTTTGAAGCAAGTATTTTGCATTTTTGTGTTATTATCATCATTTGCAAATGAATAGTTGTAATCTTGTTTTGTGGTAGCATCAGTTAAACTTGCAGTACCCTGAGATAGCACTGGCAGCTTTTAAGAAGGTAGGGTGTGGAACCAATATTGCAAGAGGAAAGCTAATTACTATTAATTAAAGGTAGACAAAAATCATGGACTTCAGGTCACAATCTAACAATGTCCCCACGGCTCATGCGGCTTTTTCATTAAAATGAAGTTTCAGTAAAGCAAAACTGATTCTGCGAAGAAATCTGGTAGTCTTATCCGTAGTTCCTCTAGCAAAATTCTCATTAGCTTCGCTGTCATGGGCATGCAGACTGTAGTTCATAAGCTAAAAACTGTAAATTTTATTTGCTTTAAATTTTTGTCCTGGATCTAGTAACTTTGACACTAGGAATAACTGATTTAAGACGGTGACTAGAGAGCAAATATTGATTGTTCCTCATTATAAAAAACCCAGTAGGCACTTAGTGAGGACTGAGACAGCAGATTTAAAATAAGTAAAAGCATTTAGATGAGACATGAAGTTAAATTGTGGTGCTCATTGCCACTGTGTGGTATGAAGATCAAATGTTTGGACGGGTTAGAAGTTCATCGGCTGAGTTAATGGGGGATAGATCTGTCAAAATCTGTTAAACATGGTGCTCTGAATCCAGCTCCTGCTTCAGGGAGTTCCAGGGCCTCTATTTCTGGAAGCGAGAAGGCTGTGCCAGTCCGTGTCCCACCCCTATGGCCCTGGCAGAGTCCTGAGGATTTTTTTTAGCATGAAAAAAATTCAGTTCAATGGGGCAGATTTCTTTCCAGAAGATAGTGGGACAGACTTCTTTCCAGAACATAATTTTAAATGTTTAGTTAGATGTAATGGTTTTCCTCCAGCTGCCACTGCTTCTTGTTCCTACATTCTTGAGAAAAGATTTCAAAAATAATTAAGTGTGAGTGTATCTATATCAGCCTTTCCTTGCAAGGGCTTTTGTTTATTTAAATTCGTTAGCTTCTCATGTTTGTACTGAAGACTCTGCACCATATTGTCTCCCACGGGTCACAGACTAGAGGATTATTATTCAGTCCTCACCCTTGGAGCATGTTTTGGAGAGGCAAAAAGAGGGCTGATAATTAGAGATAGACCACAAAGCCATGCCACAAGTGCCATGTCAGATGTCAGATGAGTAGTACAAACTGCCTCCTCAGCTGCTTTGGAGGAGTAGGGATAAATCCTGACTTGGTGTCCATCAGCAAGACCATAGGGATGTCACCCAGGGCCCTGATAAATATAATGGACTTAGGCTGAAAATGACTCTGATGGAGATATGTCTCCATGGGCATGAAGCTGTAACACAACAGGGAATAGAACCTACAGCAGTAAAGCCGGGGCATAGATTGAGTTGAATTCCTCAGCATTCTCTGATTTGGAAAACAGAAATCAAATGGCAAAAACCACATAAATTTCAGTAGCAGTATTGTTAGTTGAGAAGTGTTTCTTACTCTGTTCCAGTGAGACTTAGATGCCTGAGCTTGGAGTAGTTCAGTAATTGAATTTTGCAGATTTTCCTGAGGCAGGCAGCAGGAGCATCTCTCGCCTTGCTGTGTCCACAGTAGTCATAGCTGGTCAAAGCACAGGCGCTGGGAAAGCTGCTCAGAGTCAAGGGGTTTCCCCATAGCTCTCTGCAGGCGCTTCACTGCAGGAATTTGGCCGCCCCTTTTCTCTTCCCCGTCAGGAAGGAACTCACCTTTGGGGCGAAGATGGGAAGGAGCAGGGAGGGCACTCACCCTCGGGTGCAGGCGGGTTTGTACCATGTGAGAGCAGTGCCTTTCCCTCATTCTGCAACAGAAAAATATTTCCCTCCTGGTGCTTTTGGCACTACTTGTCTTGGTGTTTGGGAGCTGGTGACCACTGTGCAGAGCACTTGGGGAATCATACAGGCGTGGAAAATTAATCTTTTAAAAGGTCTGTTGCTTCGCAATATGCCAGGGAAGCCAGTGTAGCCCCACTATATAATATCAATTTTTAATGATGAGAACTTCACTAAATTCAGCCCTTGATACATCTTAGAGTTGGGTTTTCAGTGTTTAAAATCAAACTTAACCCAATTATTTCAGTATTTGATTAAACTAAACTGCCACTTTGGTAAAGTGTTTCAATAAATCAGTATTAATATACTTTTCTACAGTAAATAAAGTTATGTCTATAGTTTGGATATGAATATTCACACAGAGCTCTTGGAAATGAAGCAGTGGCAGTTTGCGCAGAACATATATTAACTTAAGGAAATAAATATTTTATTGATCTTTAAAGGGATTATGATCTTGGTGGTGATGACTGAAAACACTGTTTTTAGAACAGCGAAACCACTAGCTGTAAATATGTTTTAGGAAATCTATTGTATTTTATTCTGTGAACGCTGAAGACCACTTGCTGTAAATGCCTGAGGGCTGACAGACTCTGGGAAGTGATGTCAAGGGCTTTTTTCATGTTGCTTTGCTGGCATTGGCTGCCAGGTGGCACTGCCAGGAGACTTCAAAGTCAGTTCTCAAACACAAAATAGTTCTTTACCCAGTGAGTCTTCCTGGCTCCAGCTCTACCAGCGCCCTGCTCTGTTCGTGTGCAGAGATATCCCCTCTCCAATGGAACCTCATCCAAAGCCCTTTTGCTGCAGTAGGAACCTGCCAAGTGGCTGGGACAGCTTTGAAATGCATTTTTGTAAGAGAGAGCTGAGCACCAGGGCCTTAATATGCAGTTGAGTGCTCGTGCACATAGAAATAGTTCCAAAGGGTGAGAATTAGGGACTGCTGTGCCCGTCAGAGTCCCCTGTAGAATGCTTGAAACCTGCTCTGTCAAGAGCCATCAGCCAGAGGTGGCCCAAGGCCTGTGCAGTTTGACCTTGGCTGCCTGTGGAGTATAAAAGGGCACAACCAGCTGAACTCTGTGTTAAAGATTTCTGAGCTGTCAGGAATTCACATGCTGACTTGCTTTCAGTTGCTCATCTCCCAGCTTGTTTCAGCAGGTCTTACTAGAGACATGATCTTCTCGTTAAGCAAATTATGGGCCTTCCAGAAATGCCATGAAAGGCAACTCTGCCTATTTTTATGGATGGTTTCATTTTTCCAGGCTCATAAGATTCAGGAAGTTAGATACTTAGTTCCACATCTTAGTTCCACATCTTAGTTCTTCAGTTCTTGGTAAGCCTGAAGAAGTGGGCTTTGCTCACTACCTTCAGCTTGGCTCAGTGAAGCCATTAGTAAAAATAGACAACAAGAAGACATTACCCCAAAATGTGAAAACTATCACTGCTTTTGGATCTGTCTGTCTTGGAGCCCTTGTCTCTAACTGTCACAGAACATGTCTTTATTCCCAGGAGATTTACTTTGTGTTCCCAGGAGCAGCTTTCTGCCATCCAGAGGTTCTGGGTGTGTTGTGCTTGTTTGAGGCTTCAAAAGTCTGTTGAACTGAAATCTTTCACATTTCAACCTGTGCCTGTTTCAAGCTGCTTGACCTGGTGTAACCCACATCCAGGATACCATGGTACTCTGTCCTCTTTTAATTGTGTCTGAAGTTCCCCACTGAAGTGTGAAAAACATCCATCTTCTGAAGCTGGGCATGCTTCCCTGTAGCTGCCCATTGATGGAACATCTTCATCCCAGGATGCTGCTGAAACATTTTTGAAAAGAGACTAAAAGCTGGAGAATATGAAAAGAGATACTCAGTGAGCCCACTAATTAGAGTTGACAAATGAAAATTACAATAAAGCAAAACTGCACAAATCCAAAGAACTGGGTCTTTCTCTAGTTGCTTTTATTGAGAGAGTGATAAAACTATTTCTCCGAGTGGGAATTCAAGAGAATAATGTGTCATTACATTCTACTCAAGAGATAAAACTTCTTGTTGATTTTTAGAACATTTAATATTTCAGCATTATTTTATTATGAAAGAACATGTCCAGTATCAGCTCTTTTCTTATGTAGACTTTTATGCTTAGTGCCTGTTTTAAGGCATGTTTTCCTCATAGGTTTATAGTATTTCCTTTACTTCCTTGGGCTATCATGGGTAGTCATGCTGGATGAGGTTTCTTACCTAGCCTCCTGTGCTGTGCACATATGGATAGAAGGCTTTTTACCTTAAAAACCAATTCACTTCTGCAATTAACTTTGCAGGAGGGAGTAAAAAGTCCCAGAAGACTAGAGCATGGAACTGCTTGGTTCCCGGGTGTGTTGTGGAAAGGATCTCCTGAAGAAGTGTGTAACTTGGCTTTTTGTGGTTGATTTAGGAAATTTCAGCATCTGATATTTCTAAGAGATTTCCCTTATTCTGTAGCAGGGGACCTGGAGACATCTTTGGTTTTGAGATCCTTGAGATCAGCTATATGTGCTGCTTTCCTATGTTGCTTCATTTTCTGCACTACTTTTTCTTTCCCCCATCCTCACAGACGCATATTCTGATGCTCTTTATGGTAAGTTTCCACCTCATCCTGCTAGAGGAACGTGGCTATGCATTCACTTTCCCAGCTGTGTAGCATCTGCGTGGCACTTCAGGGTCAGCTTGGACAGGGCTCTGAGCAACCTGATCTCATTGAAGATATCCCTGCCTACTAGCAGGGGAGTCAGACTACATGACCTCTAAAAGCACCTTCCAGCCCAAACCATCCTGTGATTCTGTGTATTCTCACAAGAGAGCCAGTAGTTCTGTTTGTCTGGAAGCCATCCTGAACAGGCAGCTGCCTGATCAGTCATGTGAAACTCCTCTTTTCTTTTCCTATGGCTCACAATTAGTTAAATTCATTGAAGAATGTTTAAAAGGCATACACAGCCCGGTAAGGCTAAGTTGTGGGGGACAAATGGGAAGTCTCTGTCCATGAGGGGGAAAGAATAAGGTGGAATTAAGTCAATTCAAATTATGGCATTGATATGTGGAAGTGAGTTTCAGTGTAAGGCTGACCATGGTGAGTGATGGCCTGTCAGATTTTAGAATGGAATTAAATTACACAGATAAAGGCAGAGGACTATGTGAGCAGCATTTCTGGCTAATTGCCACAAATATTAACAAATACAGCCCTAGCCATGCACTTGGGTGTCTGGCAAGCAAGAGGAAAGATCTTTTTGTGCTGTCAGCCAGAAATCAATATATTTCATAAGTAAACACAATAGATGTTTAGTTTTGTTTCCTGAAGAGCGATGCAAACATGGCTACGATTTCCAGCATTCCTAAATTAGTATTATCTGGGCATTGTTCATTTTCATCTGTGGCAGAAATCACTCATCTTTTCAAAAAGGGCTTGTCAGTGTTTGCACCAACAAGAAGATCTCTCTGCAGCACTCAGGCATACATTGGCTTTAGCAGTTGAACTTCAGGCTTTGAATCTGACTTCAGTGTTACATGGGCAGCTACAAGAGTTCTTTGTGTTTCTCAATTTCATTGTGGGTTAAAGCAGATCAACACAGGATTTGAGCCAAAGCTCATTATGGTCAATGTAAGTTTTGTCCAGTTGGTTTCTAAACAATGATTCTCTTAATGTAGCAAGGGCTGTATTCAGGGAAAAAAATCAAATAGCATTGTGTAATCTGCAGAAATAGAGGGTCCTGCTACTTTAGTAACATTAGCTGCATTGCTAATTAGTGTTTGCTGTCTTCCCAGGCTGTGAACACGTTAGAGAATAACCAGTACTTGGGGTTTTTCTATCTCTTTGCTATAATATAAAACAAAACGGAGTAGGAGGATATTGCTATTATGATCATACTTTTTATCTCCATAAGTAATTTGCATTCCAGATAATTGTTTTGATAAGGTTAGAAATATGTAGCAATGTATACATGTGCTTATGAATCTGGTGCTTTGTGTGCTCCCAGGATTGATAGTATTACATCAATACCTTCACAAGGGATCCTGCTCAATAAAAACACATTGATCAGGATAGTCACTGAATTAAATGTAATGTGACATCTTTGCTGATGTGATATCCTGCGCGAATGATTCTTTGCTGTGGCTAATTTGCAAAGTTCAAATTAAAAGTTCTTAAAAATATATTCTTTTGAGTAAAGGAGGATTATGTCTCAGATCACAAGGTATGTGAAATGATTAGAGATCAAAAAAGTACTAATGTTGTGCTTTTCGCTAAGGACCAAAAGTTAATGGAGAATAGCAAGCATCTGGGATGTTCTGCAAAAAACCGTGCTGATCCTGACACACTTGTTTTTCAGTGAAGTAATAAAAAATTCTTCTGATTAAGTTGCTAGAAGGATGAGATGTTGGCAAAGTGGTAAGATTAATTTCTTTTAGACTACTTTGAAGATACATCTAGAAATAAGAATGTAGCTTGTGCTTATGTGGGTGGAGAGCTGTACCTGGAGAGCAGCAGCTCTGAACAGGCTGTAGAGCTCATGTTGGAGAACGTATTGAATGCATGCCCAAGATGCAGAGTTGTGGTTAAGAGGAATATAATGAATATGTAAGCACTGAAATACCAAGAAGGGAGAGAGGCAGCTTGTTTGTTGTGTACATTACCAGCAGTTACTGCAATATATCCCATTCTGGTGCTTGAAAAGAACTGGGAAGAATTAGGAAAATAATTTCTAATCAATAAAGCTGCCTTATAACGGGTTATTAAAGGATCTTGGTGTATTTATCTAGCACAAGAAAAAAACCCAAAAAAATAGAGGTGTTTACACATCAAGATACATCAGGATATGTGTTAATTTATTTGTAGAGACATTATCTGATTGTTTGAAAACCACTAGTAGACCTGAATCTGGTCCTTGAAAAGTCTACTAGAAAGCACTCTGCTCTTCTACTGCATTAACAATTTTCCACCTATCCCATCACATAAGAATCACACTGCATTAGTGTTAGTTGTCACCAGTAGGGTATGAGAGCCTGATCATATTAGAGACTGTCACACTGTATTAGCCAAAACTAATACAGAAAGAATATGATAAAAAAAGTGCCAGTGTTTCAAATGCTTTATCTTATTAGCACAGGAAGCTTTCTGCTCATAAAGCCAGTGTTTTCTCCTCAGTCCCTCTTGTTGATGTGAGACAAAATGCCATGCTCCATTTGCACAGGATGCTAAAGCTCTGCACAGAGGACTTTACCAGGGGAACTCGAGTGATAGGAGGCTTCAGAGCCCAGTCAGGGTTTGGACTTCTGTTGACCTTAACTTTATGAGGTGCAAGGTAGGAATGTAGTTATCATTTACAGTTCCTGACATGTCACTATACAGCCTGCTTGTTAATGTAGGGCAGCATCAGTTTTTTTCATCCTGTAGCAGACTGCAGAGTTCAGCAGGTGTCACATGGGGACCAGGGAGGACAACTGGGAATAGCAAAACCCTTCTTCCATCTCTTTCCGTCCTGGGGAAATAGAAGCCAGAGTGAATTACAATGAGAAAACTGCTTGTGGTTATGTAGCATGCCTGGCCTTACACCCCAGTTTTTTAAGAGCTACCCAGCGTGCCATGCTTGTAGAAGGGAAGGCACAATTTCCATGGAGTTGCTAACACCTGGCTGGAGATGCCAGTTCCAGGAGGTGCCAACTTTGGGCTGCAGCGGCTGCCTGGCATTTGGCAATGTGAGTCACTGTTCCTGTGTGCTTTAGACATAGAAATCTCTTGCCTCTTTGGATGAAATTAATTAGTTTTTTCCTATAAACTTGAAATAGATTTTGTGGTAACGACATACTATTAAGCTGTATTAGCTGCACAGAAAAATATCCTATCCTGTACTTGATGCACAGTTATTTTTTTAAAGCTATGAATATTAATGTAGTGACCTGAAATCTTGTTAAGTTTTAGCTCAGAAGCACTTTTCTCTGAGACACTTTGCATTAGTGAAACTAATTTCAAAGCTAGACAAAAAGCTTAAAAGAAAAATCTTAAATTAATGGTGGGGTGGGGGGAAACCCTTAAAACTCAAGACAGAAGGAGTTCTAGGCAAAAATCAATTCCAGGCAAAAATCAATTCCAGGCAAAATGGAAAAGAATTTGCGAGCTGCTTTATCTGCTGCATGGAAGCTCCTACAAGCTGATTGCTGAGATTGTGATCTTCATTTTCCTCTCTGGGGAACCAGTAACTCCCAACTTCCCTCAGCTGCTCCATGAGGCACTGGCAGGCCCTGCTCCTGCTTCAGCTGTCTCTGCTGTTATAGGAAAGTTATTACCACAGGGTAACAAATGTTTTTGTAAACTGGTTTTTTTTTGTTTTGCTTTTTTCATGGAGGAAAGGGTGATTTTTCAAATTGGTGATTTCTTTTGGAATGTCCCAGTGAGGAGACCCTAATCCCCCCATCAGCTGTGCTGTGTTGCCCACAGTGAGCCTGTGGACAGGACTGTGGGAATGAAGGAGGCTCCTCTTAAATCTCAGGCATGAGGGGATGCATTTGACTGAAGTGAGGATCTGGAAAGAGACTTGAAAAAATTGAGACTTGAAAAACTGTTTCCAGGAGCTTTCTAAATAACTTGTTAGTACAGGTGTGGATGTAGTTCATTTGAGGTGAGGCTATATGTCAGAGACTGAGCTCTCTGTCTGGTCTGTGGCACCTCTGTCAGTCTGTGGTGCCTTTGTCTGTGAGTTCAGCTGGTTTCCAGGAGCTGCAGGGACCTGCCATGTGCCGGGGCTCAGAAGGGCCGGGTGGCTGTGCTGCTCTTGTCAGTGAGCAGCTCTGAACTCTGCTGGAAAGGGATCAGAAACAAAAAGATGTGTCAGTACATCTTGTAAAGAGAGAACAACTTACATAAAAAAGCCTAATTCCTGCAGACATCACAGGAGCTGTTCCCTGCATCCTGCCTTTGACTAGTCAAAATTAAACAGTGAAAGGGGTTGGTTTTCTGTGCCCTATTTCTGATTAGAGAGGGTCATACCATGGGAGTCTGTTTATGCTTCAGCAACAACACACAGTTAAGATGAAGAAAGATATTCCACAACCTTTTTCCATGGGTTTATGTGGTCGGGCTCCTGCATGTGCTTGGACTGCAATTTGCATTGTGTGTCTCTTTAAAGTTTACTGCTTGTAATGCTTTAGTCACTGCTAAAATATGTACCTATGTTAATTCAGTGTATTGATACATCAGCCTTCTGTGTCAACATCTACCTCTGGGCTGGCTGCCTCCTCTGCTTAAACCTGTAAGGACTGAGGCCAGGTCTTGTGTTTGTGCAGCCTGACCTGTGGGAGGGGATGTGAAGCCAGTAGGGTTTAAAAGAAGCAGAGCTGCCATGTGCAGGCCTCATTGGATCTTTCAAAATATAAAGTGGGATGAAAATTGCCTGATCTTTTATCACTCTGTGACTCTGAGGCTTGTGTGTAAGTTATCACAAGCGTTTCCATGTAATCCCTGCTGCGTCTGTGACCAACACACCGAAACATTCCCATCAGCTCACAAACATGCAGCAGTTAATTTTTAGGATATGTATGTCTGCGCAGAGGCTCAGAAAAGAGAAGAAGATGCTGCAGCTAATCTTCAGTAGTTGCAGCACACATAAGTAGATTATGTAAAACTGTTAATTTTTTATTACTGAATAGCACTTTAGGGAGAGGAAGGCCTTAATACTCTGGCTAAAGATGCTAGTCACACCAGATTAGTATTGTTGTACATAATTAATAAAAATAGCTAGGTCTGATTAGTGTCAGTTAAAGTTTCCTGAATGAGAGATATAACTCTTTGAATTAAACTGCTTGAAGAGCAGCTAAGGATTCCCGAGGAATAATTTGTATTAAAAAGTTAAGACCTTCACTATTTTTCTAAAGGAATATCTATCACCAGTGTGGGAATTGCATGTCATTCACATAACAGCGTGAAAAGAAAGGATCTTCACAGACCATAAGGTGTAATAAAGGAACATCCAAAATTGATTTTCATTTAAGTAGATTACTTATGTTTTCTTCTAGACCAGGGAAAGCACAGTCTAATCTCCATTACTTTTCACAAGTAGACCTACTGGTTTGATCCAGATATCCATCATTAAATGCACCAAGCCACTCTTCTCAACCTGCCTGTGACTTGGGATAGACGTGACAGTCTCTGCCAGACAGCAGTTCTCCTGCCCCTCAGGGAAATCTGGAGAGAAGTGTGGTGTGGTGTGGGTTGCTGGCAGTTTTGGAGGGATGATGACAGACTGGGGCTAATCCTGATTTTGGGTTCTGTTAATGTTTTGTTGAATTGTTGCTGAGTCCAGCAAGCAGTTCCATGCTCAAAGGTATTCAACTTTGTAGATGCTTTAGCTGGCTCCCTTATGTTTGTTTTTAAACCACAAAATTAGGCCCTTTCGCATGCTAGCCCCTTTCTGAGGTTGTTCACACTCCCTCTTCAACAGGTCTTTTACTGGACAGAAACATCTTCAGAGGCTGCTTTTATCACTGTAATGATGATGATAGTACTGACTGTGCAAAGAGCTGGAAATGAGACCGTCACTATTTCCCTGTGCACAAGCAAACAAGTTGCTGTCAGCAAGAATTTTCCTTGATCTCTGTGACACATCTGCTGCAGGCACGTCAGGAGAACAGTCAGTTTGTCTGTGGTCATGCACTGCAAACAGGTTTTTTTACTCAATCAAAACACAACAAAGGAGACTAAAACCTTTGTAGTGAGGATGCATGCTTAGTACCCAGAAAATTCCAAAGAAATCAACAACTTAAATGGAATATGTTCATACTGTTTTAGAGAGAACATATAAACTGCTTTCACTTGGTTGTTGTAGTGGCAGGATATTCCAGGGGCGACGAGAGTGGGACCTCTCCTAATCTTACAAATTCCCAGTTCAAGAATAGCTGTAAATGTTTATTTGATGTGAAAGAGCTAATTGTACAAATGATTATTTTCAGCCTGACATGCCTCTGTTTATTCTGTGGCAGTAATTAATTCTGTAATTAGAACATGTCCTATTAGATAATTTCTCTGGGAACTCAGGCTATTGTCCAATGCAGGAAGCCTTTCAAGAAACTGAAGTGGTTCAGTTATGACCTTGGCAGTCTGACTACTTTTATTGGCAAGGGCTGGTTTGCTTCACTGGGAGATGATTATGGAAGAATTTAGCTTTTATGAGTGGGACTGGAGATGAGTCTCTTGATACTGAGATTTGGTGCTGTGGATGGATGGATTTGTCCCAGCCTTGCCCCTCTCTAGAAGGGGACACCTGACCTACCTGTGAATTCGCATTTTGATCCATCAGCATCTGCCATTCTATGAGAAGTTTGGATGAAATGAATGTACTTCATAAAGTATCAGAGTGAACATGAAAAAATCACTAAGCTATCTGTGTGATAATTAATTAGCATGCCAGGATGAATTACTGCTTCTTCCCCTCCTGATTTGGGTCACAGTGACATCTGATTTGGGAAGTTGTCAGTTTTTCGATTATAGCTTGGTCTTTGTTCTTGGTATGGCTTTTCGCCTTTTTTTATTTAATGTGCCCAGAATGAAGGACTGGCAGATAGAAATTCATGCTGTGCAAACTTGCTTGTTGTGGGAAGGAGACAATATTGAGCTCAGCACCTATCAGAACCTGTTGACAAGGAGATGTACTGTATGCTGTCAAAGCTGGCCTGAGCCTGTGTATTTGAGCCCCCAGGAGTAGGGGCATTTGTTAAGGGATCTGACACCTGCTGTAGCTGCGGGCTCCTATCTCTTCAGATTTCCCTGGGACTCAGATGCCATTCCTGGGAAGTAGAGTCTCTCCAGCCCATGTACTGCTGGAAATTCACCCACTACCATCCCAAATGACACATGTAGTTTGGCCTGCTCTCAACTAGATTTAGCATGGGAATTATTCCTCAGGGTCAGCCCCAGGATTTTTACTTCCTTCTTAAGGAGGAGGGCTGGTATTGTGAGCTTTGCAGAGACTCCCATGAAGGCAAAGCAACTACCACCTTGTTATCAAGCTTCAGGTATAAATTACTGCCCTTGCTATCCTGTTTCCTTTCTGTGGTCACAAAAAAGACTAATTATATGTGATGGATTAATCAACTCATTTTGTAAATACACCAGGTAGTGAGATAGATGCCTATTTAACTTTCTCAGTGAACTTCAAGAACTCAGATTTCCTTTCTTTACAATAAATTGGTTTCTATCAACAGAAAAAAGTCTCTCAAAGGTCTCTAATGATAACAAATAACTCTGTATTTTAATGGATAGTAGACAAAGCAAAACCACTCTACATCTGACACTCTTAAGTGTTTAGAAAGGATCAGAAGTGAACTGGTGATGATCACCTGGAGCTTTAGAAATTATCATTTGCAGTGGAATGGCGGGGAGTTTTATTTGGGTTTTTGTGTGTGTGGGTTTGACAACCAGTTCTTATGGTGTCTGAAAGAATTCATAGAAAATTAAGTGACTCTGGAAATTTCACAAAACCTACTTCAAAAAGCAGTTTTATTTTTCTTCTTCCTAGCTCCTAAATTTTCAAGGATTTTTCAGTTTGCCTTCTCTTAAATATTTTTTCCTTTTTTCTTTTGGCAACCTTGGAGAACATGGAATTTATTTCCTATTTGTGTCACTATTAAAACTTTTTCCAATATAGCTTTCACGGCACACCAGCAGCTCCTCTTTTTTAAGGGTCACATATTAAGAGACACTGATTACTTGAAATTTATGCTAGGGATGGTCACCAGTGTGGAGTAATTACTTGAGAACAGTTTTGGTCTGAAACAGTCTGCTTAACGTGTAAGAAGTTAATATTTATACAGGAACTTCAGGGTTTTATGACAGCCTAACCCTAACATGTAGGTGGTGTTATATTACTCCTGCTCTCAGTCTATCTGTACTGTTTCATCTGATTGCCATCCTCGTAGTATTTTAACCACCTCTGCTTTAAATGGCCAAATATGGTCTCAGAAGTATGACTAATGTCATAATGAGGAAGGGAGATCTTATTTTTCTTTGTAATGCATGGCATCAAAAAGAACATCTTGTGCATATAATAAATATTCTGAAAGACTTCTACACACATTCAGCACTTTCTGGCCATGCTAAGGTAGTTCTATAGCAGCAACTTTAAAATTTGTGGTTTTTCTTTGGATCAGTTCAAACGCAACTTTGGGAAGACCGCAACAATGGAGGGTTTCCTCCATCAGCAGACCACAGATGGTAGCCATCAGAATAATTCTAACGTTGCTATAAATACATTAAGGGAGAAAAACCTCTAGCCCATTCATGCTCTTGTTTCAGAATCAGAGGCATTACAAGGAAGCTGAAGTTTGGCCCTTGGCACCTTGTGGAGGCAGCAGCTTCTTGCTCAACGTCTGTCTGTTATGTCTGTCACTTTTTCAGGAACTGAAAGCAGAGAGTCACATGCTGCCTACTCAAACCCAACTAAACTGCTGCTCCATTTGTAAGGAAACATTTGGTTTTAATTAGCAGAACCTTTTGGCTGACTGTATTGATACAGTTGAATGTCTCCTCTGGTTATGTGGAGTCAGGTTTTCTCAGGTTCCTGTGTTAGACTCCTTTTTTTTTTCCAAGTGCAAGAGTACAAGGCTTATTTATAAAGCAGCTTTTGCCGCAAGTTTCTCATCCAACCTCAGCTAGATAAGTTTAGATTTTTAAGCAAATTGTATTTGGCAGACTTGGCTGGAAGGCATCAGCTCAAATGTGATGTAACTTTTATTTTAGAATGAAGCCAAGGGATTGCTCAGTATCTCAATGTTAAGAAACAGAGGGTGAAAGACCTTAATAAGAGTGAAGTGCAAAACTGTGGTATAAGGTACTACTGTGTGCCAGCTTAAGTGATTGGAAAGAAATATAGAAAACTTTCTAGTTTTCCCAAGCAATGATGGACTAATTATCCTCCAGTTGTCAATAATTCAGGGTGAACGAAGGGATCTAAGCAGGGGCTGAAAATTGGAAGTAGTCCAGAGTGATGGAAGTGCACATCCGTAATGAGCCTCCCTCCCTTGAACTCCGACTGCTGTGGAGAAAAATTATTTTAGCTTCAGGTGTTGTGTTCTCAACACAGTACCAAAAGTAATGGATGTTGGGTAGCTTCTTAACTTCAGAATATCTCCAAGATTAAATTACTCACTTTAAATCATGGCAGTTACTTGTGAAAAAGAACCTCAGAACTCAGTAGTTCAGACAAAGCTAATTTTGAACTGAAATGGGGATGCTCTGAATTGAGTTCTGACTGCAGTCCTCAGACTCTCCCTTCCACCTTGGCTTTACAACCTTTTCAGGCACAAGTTTCCACCTGAAATTTTACTCCTGGCCCTTCATATCTTGCCTTTACTCATTACCAGTATATCAGCTCACTTCACCAAACTGAAATTCTGCATTTGTTTTCAGTGAGTGCTTCCAAAACTTGAGCAAAATCTGTGTTTTTGCCACAGAATAGGGTTTTGATGGTGAAAAAGTGTGTAAAAACTCTGGGACAGCCAGGTTCCTGGTCAGACTGGTGGTAGATGTGTAATAACTGGGAGGTGCTGGCCATCCTTCATCCTCACCAGGCAATGAACTTGAGAGCCATACATCTGAACACTGAAATAGATTAGAAGAATTGGATAAGTGTTTTGAGTCCAAAACATCAAATTGCAAGACCTAAGTAGCAGCATTAGATCTTCTGAGTGATCAAGCAACAAATTTTACAGGAAGCAGCACTGATTATCCCCCTGCTCTCCCCAGCCTGTAAACATTACTGGCTGCATCAAACTCTGAAACATGAGTATCATCTCAAACAGTCTTCCTATTAACATGAGCTATTTCAAGTTTTACTTCAGAATTGTTTTCCTTGTGATTCTTTCATGATAATTATGCAATTAATGTTAATCTAATATTAATGCTGAAAATCCATACAAGTGAATGAATCCCTCCAGTTAAAGATACTGACAGTTTTATTTGGCTGCACTGTGTTTTATGAAAATTTTGCACACTTGATTAGAGGCAACAATAAATGACAATATACTAGTGTACTAGTGTACTAGTTTGAAAGGAAACCAGTGAGAGATTCCAAGTCAGAACTACAATTTAATAGGAAAATTAAAATAAATGCAATAGTACAGAAACACTGTCAGAGTACAACCTGACACCCTGTTGGTCAGGGTGGTGGTAGCAGTCCGATTAAATGGTGGCTGCAGTCCTGTCACAGTGGTTCTATTGAAGTGGTGATCCTGTAGAAGGGTCTGGTCTTCCTCTGAAGGTCCAGTGGTGGTTATGTAGCTCTTGTCCTCTGAGAATCCAGTAGGTAAGGGCTGATTTTGGTGTTCCAAACCTCAGATTATATCCAGGTAGGACTCCTTGGTTCCTCCCCTTGGGTGGAGCATCTCACAATGGGATGATGGGGTAATTTTGAATCATGCAGTGAGGCTTGATAGCCCATTAACAGAAAATATTCCCCTGGAGGGAGTTATCAGGGATGTGTCATGGAAGAGATAAAGAACACTGCCCCACCTGGTTTTAACAGATGGTGATAGAATACATACTTTTGGTTATATCTTACATTGTAACCTAAGATAGTAAGTAAAGAAAACTGATAGAACATGCAGATTTTTGCAGAGCAGTGCTCTTACTATCCTAGAATCACAAAATC
Organism: Gymnorhina tibicen; assembly: GCA_013399875.1. NCBI lineage: Eukaryota > Metazoa > Chordata > Aves > Passeriformes > Artamidae > Gymnorhina > Gymnorhina tibicen. The sequence continues at coordinate 409,828 of VXAZ01008700.1, forward strand.
ATTTAGGTTGTAAAAGACCCTTAGGATCATCGAGTCCAGCCATTAACCCAGTACTGCCAAGGCCACCACTAAACCATGTCCCTAGGTGTGCCACATCTAAATGCCTTTTAAATACTTCCAGGTTTGGTTACTCCACCACTGCCCTGGGAAGCCTGTCCAGTGCTTGACAACCTTTTCAGTGAAGAAATTTTTCTTAATATCTAGTATAAGCCTCCCTTGATCAGGAAAGTCTGAAATTCTGTGACTGGAGACCTTTAGTTAAGTGGAAAGAGTTGGTAGAGTTTTTGACTGGTGATTCAGCCATCCTCAACCATCCCCTCATCTTCAAAGTAGTATGACCAACCTAATCTCTGGATCAGATTAAGATGCAAATTTTCATCCCTCAATTCATGAGTAACAGGGAGAAGGGAAGATTTGTTGGATGATTTACTATGGGGAGAAATCAGGTGTCATGTAATTTCAGTTAGGATGGGTGTATAAATTGCTATTAATTTTAGGTATCACGTTTTAAGATTTACAGAGACTATAATTTGCATAATGTAAAAATGGGGGGAAAAAAATTTCATCAAAAATAGTCACATAATACCAATGTATTTGTGGTGATTTTCTCCTAATAAACTTCTCCAGCTGTGAAGACTTTTTGCTAAAATTGAGTTAACCTCAATAGTGTGCCTGTATTCTGCATAACCTTCATGAAGAGTTGAGTGTGGGCTGAGAGCTCCAAAGCAGCTCCAGCATGAGCAAAGACTTGTTTTGGTGCAATAGCAAACCCCCCATGGCTTCCAGGGGAGTAGAATGGAAAATTAGGTGAGGGAGTTGATGCCTGACATTTAAGTAAGTTATCTAGATACTTACCTTTTTCACTAGGAGGCTTTGACTATGATCTTTTTTCTAAAGAATAACTGAGAGATATATTAACTGGTTGTTCAATGGAAGTTGAATGAGGTGAGCTGATGGCACCTCTGTGTTCACATGTATGTTCCCTAGTCAGGTCAGGTCACACCCAGCAAGGTGCCTGTATTTGGGATAAGTTTAACATTCGGGCTGTTGCTTTAACTAGCAATGATGCTGTTGTGCTGTTTAGAGTCTTCCTCTTCCCCCTGTATGTGAAGCTCTGTGCTGCTTCACGTATAACACAGTGGCCTGATTTGAAGAGCTGACCCCAGTTCTTGGGTAAATATTTATACTGAGCTAAAAGGATTGATGTTGCCTTTTGTACCAATAGCCAACTTCTTATAGACAATTTAATTTAGGCTGTATGTAAGGATATAGCAGGATCCAGGTCCTGCCTGTAGTAGCAAAGCAGATAACCTCATCCTTTATATCCTGTGCAGCCTGTCTTCCTTGTTGTGAAGGATGCAGCACAAGCTGAATTCTGAATTTTGAAATGTCAAACTGAGTAATCTAGAGCATCATTTAAAACCTATGTGGGCATTTTTTCCCCATATGGTTTTTTATATTTGTCAAGTTGAAACATTCCAATTTTGCCTTGTAAGTTTGTTGTATTGAAAATGCTGTTTGGCTTCTAATCATAACAGGTAGGTGTTAGATAGAAGCAATTTATTTTTCTTGCTTAAACATCCCCAAATAATTTCTTTTTAAGATTATCTAAAAATTCCCAAGATGAAGGAGGAATTATTTGTTTCTTGGGAGAGGCACCAGTGGGAAAAATTACCTTTCACCTGTGCTTTTGTGCTGTAATTAGGAAGTACCTCTAAGGAGACCTCTTTCAAGTTTCCATTTGTCCTTGGGAATCGTGGGGGTCTGGGACCACTTCTGGAAGGTGTTTTTGACTTGTGGTGCTTTCAGCGGACTGGAAGGTTACTGCTGTGTCTCGTTAATTGGTGACTCTTGTTTGTCTTTCAGACAAATGCACTTCATTGTGGAAAGCCATTTGGATAGAAACAGGATGATTTAAAATTATTCCAAGACAAGTTTTCCAAGACAAGACATTTCATACACAAAACATCTAGGTTTTGTGTATGAAAGTTTATCAAACTTTCACATGAACATTGCATTTTTAATGTCAACAAGCATTACAGAATGAAGTAATTTTATAATGCTAAATTGTGAATGTTCAAAATACAGCTGAAATATGCACGTAGTAAGGATTCTGAAATGTATGATATTGTGAGGGTGGAGTGCAGCTCTCTGTATGTAGTACTGGATTTTGTAGGCATAGAATTCCCAATGACATTTAGTTGCCTAAGTCTTTTTAAAGTCCCAGCCATAAGCATCTCTTTTTACTCCTGATTTTTTACATGTAAGTCAAGCAAGTCTTAGTGGAAACATGAAAAAATGGGTCAAAGCTACAGCACTGAGAAAGTCGTACCCTCCAGAGCTAACAAAATTGTAAGTCTTGAAACTGCAGTTCTGGATTGTGTCAGGATGGAAGTCTGAGCTCCTAATGTTTGTGACGGCCAGACTAACAGTTAACAGAGCAACTGTTAACTTGTGTCTTCACACTAAGACCCAATTGTGACTTTCTTTGTGTGGGATAGTTACTGCAGCATTATGCATGGATTCCGTGGATACCAGGGTAGATACAGAGGGAGCAGCCAAAACTGACCTCTGCTTTGTCAAAAAAATTGAGAGGGGACATTTCTGTGTTATTTGAGTTACAACCATACAAGAGTTAATTTCTTTTTTCATACCAGGGTTGGAGTAAATATTAAATTGCAGGTTTATGTGTATTTGAGGCTGAGTGCAGCAAGATTCTAGGTAGACAGAGCACCTTGTGAGGAGCATCCAGAAGTACTCATTTGATTCCTTTTTATTGTGCCGCACTTGTTACTAATTTTATTTCCTTGTTTGATATTCTTTTGTCAGAGGTATTTGATCCTGGTTGTTCTTTGCAGCAGGGCTGTTCCTGCTGTGGATTCAAATCCCATCACTTTCCACACTCTGTCTGGTCTGCTGTGGGTCGCAGAGATGAGGAAAACACTGAGGAGTTGGGAGCACCCACAGGCAGACTCCGTGGTACCTCTGAGTTGCCCCTGCTTGCCCGTTGATGAAAGTGAGTTTTGTTCTTGCCCAGGAAACGAATGAAGAGCCATTACACATCATCCATCTATTTCCACTAGGATTATAAATTAAAGTAGTTAAACTGAAGGCTGATGGTAATCATTTGTTAATGTGGCAGTGTGGGAAACCAGCCTCTTAAATCAGGCATTTTAGTGTTTTAGGCAGTGAGAATTTTTCAGAACTGTTACATTTTTGGTCCTGTGTTGTTTTGTTTTTTTCACCCCTATTTTTTAATTTAAGTTGGATTTGTCTTTAAGGAAGGTAAAGTGAAGAACAAAAGGTGTGAAAGATGTTATGGGAGTCCTGAGTAGCTTTGGAAAGAAGCTCTCAATGGGAGATTTGACAGTCTGCTTTGTCAGGTCAAGTGACTGCATTCAGAGTCCTTTGTATTCCAGGAAAGAGCTGAGAGGTGATTAAAAATTACATAAACTGGTTCGAAACTTGGTTTTCAGAGGTGACATTTCTACAAGAAAATTTTTCTTTTTTATTTCACTCTATGATGAAATTTCAAAATTAAGCTTTTCCCTGAAATTTTTATTTATAAATCATAGAAACCCAACAGTTTTCTGTTTAGAAATCATAGAAACCCAGCGGTTTTCTTTGTTGGTGGTGGTAATTTTTCCCTCTTTCCCTAATTTCACACTGCTGCCCCATGCCAGCAGCAGGAAAAAGCTGAACTGCTTAGAAAGGAAGGCAGTGGAAATAAATCACTTTCTCTCCCAATTTGACAGCTCTGTCCTTTTCCCATTTCCTCCTTTTAGGAAAATAGGCAAAGAGTATTACATAATCAGGTAGAAGCTGGGTTTTCTGGCTTCCTGCTTTTGATACACTTGGCATTGATTTGGGATTCTGTCAAAACACCCTCTGGGCAATGATAGACTATGGAGGAATTTTAGTGATGGTTTCAAGCCAGTTAAAGTCTGCCTTTTCATGATGGCAAATGGTTCTGTAGTTTATTGTGTCAGCAACTATAACATATCCTGATATCCAGTCTGAACATTGAACAGCTTATCAGTGTTGCAAATGGAATAGTTGACATAGGTAACTGCTAGAAAAGCCTATTTAACTGCAGTATTTAGAGAACCTGAACTACAACTTCCAATTTCATTTGGTGTTCACCTTCCCTAAAGAATTTACAGCAGAAGATAAGTGCCAAGAATTTAAATCTCTTGTTGATACGTGGTTCCTTTGCAGGTGTGAACACTGCGGTGATTTCTGTAAGCTGAGGATTTCAAATGGAGCAGTGCTATGATAAGATGATAAACCCTCTATGCTTCCAGGTAGTGTTAGGGATTTTATCTGATCTACTCTTCCTACTGGACCAATTTTTGCTGTATTTGCTAGCATGGTGGGTGCGTTGTGCATATGGACAGGCATATGCCATGAGATGATTCTTTGGGGTGTGCTAGTCTATGCAATACAAAGCCTTTTTGTCACTAGACCAGTCTGGCATCACTCACCTCTCACAGGATAACTCAAGGGGTTTGACAAAATTAGTGCTCGAAACAGTGGATCAGTTTAAATACTGATGTTTTGGAAAAGATCTTGTATTTGATACAGAATTTATATTCTGTGATTCTTTGAACATTAGTGTGGATGTGCAGCTCTTGGACTTGATAAGAAAGTTTGGCCTAGTAATGCACAGGTAAAAACAATTCTAGTGAATGTATGTACTGAAGATTAAGATCACTGAATTTGTGAGAAATAAAGTTATTGGATAAAATTCTACAGTATATACCGACTCCATATGCTGTCTTAGTAATGCTATAATTAAGCCACAGAGTCATGTCAAATTGGCCTTTTCCATCTGCTCTGTGATCTGCTCAGGGAGCAATGTGGAAAGAATGACAGCTGACCTCAAAACCAACAAGTTCACTTAATGTATGATCCACCAGAGCTGATACTTAAACAGAGTTCACCCACTTTCATATACAGGTGCAAATTGTCCTTCGTTTAATTGGGAAAATCAAAATAAGGCTTGCCTGATGCAGGCTTGTTCAAGGTTTTTGTTTCAGTAAATGCCTCTTGGTATTATCTGAGCCATTTTATGGCTCATAAAAACATTCTTCCATTTTATTTGCAGCTATGTAAACTGCAGTGTGGTGGTACAAGTTTAAAATAGCACTGTTGGGTTTTTCTGTTCATTTTTTACAGCTTTTGCCAAACCAAACCTGTTAATAATAAAGTCTCAAAAGTTCACATGAGTAATTAACATGAGACACGTGAAACTCAGCCTGTATTTATAACACAAATTGATTTCATTTATTTTGCATCCCCTGTGAATTTCTCACTGCCAGTCTTGTCATTATCTTAATGTTGTTGTTTCCAATAACACTCAGAAAAGTCATTTTGAAGGCAGGGGGTCTTTCAGCACAGATGCATCAGGTGTAAAGCTTCCTTTCCTCCAAGGTGATCAAAGTAGCTAAAGGAAACCCCGTGGAATGCTACAGCTTAAAAACCAGGGGCTGTCCATCTGTTTGAATCTGTGTTACCTTGTGAAAATCTGCTTAATGCTTGCTCCCATGAGTGTCTGTAGTCAGATAATTCAGGCAGGGGTTTTTGTTGTGACAGGGAGGTGTGAAAAATATTACTGCTGGAATCAGTGCAGTATCTGGAAGGTCGTAGTCAGGATATACAAACCTAAAGCACCTCCTTGTATATTTGTTCTGCTGGCCTGGAATAAGAAGGTACTCTGAATACTTTGATGGAAAAATCTAGTTTCCATTTCTATTTGATAAACAGAGTTAAAATGTAAATGTGGTTGAGAATACCCTCAGTTAATGGTGTTTTGCCTGCCTGGCAGGTGGGCTCTGCCTTCGTGTCTGGTTGGCAGTGTCCTGGTGAGTTGCCATTCTCAGAGAAACAAACTTAAGAGTCATCCACAAATTTTAGCACCTGCCATAATTCAAAGTAATCTTTAAAACAGAATTTGTCTTTAGTCTGAGGTTTTCTGAGATGTCCTTGCCTCCCCTCCCTGCTTTTTAGCAATTCTTTGGCTTTGCCATTTACTCTATAGCCCAGTGCCAGTGATCTTCCTGGAGAGAAGTGCAGCTGGCTCAGGGCTGGTGTCCTGGGACAACTGCAGTGACTCACACTGTGTTCTCTACCTGCTGCTCCTCTTGGCATCTCAGAGAGGAATTTTCTGAAGTCTTCAGCAGCTTGACATTGAATGTTCCAAGTCACCACACACAGTGGGCTTTCACCAAGGGCTTTGTTCAAGGTGAAATTCAGGCAAGGAAATTTGAATGAAGCATGCTCACTTTTTGTTTTTTTAAGTTTCTGGTTTGATTTATTGGACAAAACTTTGGGAAATATTTTACGCTTGTGTTCTCTCTCCTTTTCCTGCCCCTTCTTCCAAAAAGTGGATGAACAGACATCACTTGCTGTATCCCAAAGTGTCTTAGAAGACAGTAAGGACCAGCAAGAAAATCAGTTAGGAATGAGGAATATCCTGGCATGTTCGTGTTTTAAATACCAGATTTGGATACTCCTTTTCCTTTGCCTGCATGCCAGGTGTCACAGGCTGAAGGGATGCAGGAGGTGTGGCCCTCCTGCAGCAGTTGCATGATGGGCAGAGCAATATGTGTTTGATGCTGCCTTTTGGTGTGTGTTGAGAGGGGAAAGGCACTTTACACCCACTGTAGTTACTCGGGAAGCCTCAGAGCTGCGGTGTCTCGGAGCAGCTAGTGTAATGTTTTCTCAGAACACAATTTCCCAGCTCTGCTCCTGGAAAAGCCATATTGTGCCTCACAGTGGAAACTGCATTAGCAGTGTCATCAGTAATGAGCTGCACCTTTTAAGTAACAAGGGCTGAAGCGGAGTGCGTGGGAGTGAGCCAAAGGGCATGTCTGGAATGACCTGCTGAGGCATTCTGGGGGAGGCCAAAGGTTTGAGTGGCCACAGGCTGGTCACAGCTGGGCAGCAGCCAGCACCTCCATGCAGCTTCTTTGCTTCAGCATTGATATGGAAAGGGAAGGGACGGGTATCTCAGCTTCAGGTGGATGTTACAGAGCTTTTAATTCACAGTCTGTTAATTATGCTGCATTGAAGCTTTACCTGTTTGAGGTGGCAGGTTTGCACAGAAGACTGTTGTCAGGGGTATTATGCAATGGTTTGTTATTTCAATGAAGTATTAAATAAAATTGTTTCCACATCAGGAAATAGGGAGATGACCTGACAGAAAGCCCTAGTTAAACTTTCAGACATGCCTGAACCTACTGACCTTCAAGATACAGTGCAAGGCTCATCTTTTCTTTTTCCTTCAGACCTTGGCCAGATGGGATGGCTGGAGGCACCGTATCAGTGCATGGGGAAAGACCTCTTAATGCTGTCACCATCATTTAAATATTGATCAGAGCATGCAGAAGGACCATGTTGGCTGTGGGAGGTTAGTGAGCACAGTCCCTGTAGGCTTTTCTCTGCTTCTGTGAGCAGGAGCTGTGTAACCACTGTCTGCTCATGGGTCAGCGCTGCCCAGCAAGACCAGCCTTGCACAGTGCTCGAGCTGTGAATCACCAGGCCCATGTGAGGAGATCGCTTTGCAGTTGGGGAGGGGAAGCCTCAGCCTTCCCACGTGCTTGGTGGGCCTTGCTGACGAGGTGTGCGGGGACATGGTGCAGATGGAGATGGCCCCAGTGCCTCGGCAGCAGTCCCAGGCCCTGCTTGCGTGAGTGCAGCGCAGCTGTTGTGCCAGAGCTGCAGCAGGTTTAGCAGCTTGTAGTGTGGATCTGAAAGGCAGATCTGTGTGCAGTCTGGTGCCCTCCTGTGAGGTTTGGTACCTGCATGTCTCCCTTGAGATTGCTCCTTCCCTTGGGATGTTGCTCCAGGGTGTGCAGCTTCCTCAGTGCCCAGTGGCTGCCAGGGCTGTGCAGCAGGACCCAGGTAGCTCAGCTAAGAGCAGCCTGTGTTTTTAGTGGTGATGATGCTCCGAGGTCCTGCTGAGAGCCCTCCTACTCATACCTACACTCTGCTGCTGGAAAGAAGACATTTAAAGACAGGCTTGTCTGCATTGATTGTTTGCCACACTGGTCCTCTGAAGTGCCCTTGGGGAGACTGGGTTCTCTAGGGGAGGGTTTTTGCCCCATGGTGCCCAGCTATGGAGCTAAACATGGCATGGCTGGGGCACTGTGCCAAGTGGGGTTCACCCTCTGCATAACTGGAAGATTCACACTCCCCCCAAACCTGTTGCAGAGGAACTTGCCCAAGGCCTTCTGCTCCTCAGCTGCCTGTCCTGGGAAGGTATGATCTCCCAGTCTCTGCTCTTCAGTACTTTATGGAAGAAGCAAAAACAAAAAATAAACTGGGAAAAGTAGGAGCAAGAGTAAAGATCTTGCCAGTTACTGTAATATGCTGGAATCTGGATTTTGTCTCTTTTTATTGGCTCCTAGTACTGCATGACCATTGTTGTATGCTTCAAGTAAGCCAAGGCGAGAAAAAGGCAATTAAGCTTTTATAAGGGTCACAATTCACTTCAGGTGTACATTTCCTTTTCAAAAGTGATTTCTTCCGTGCATGCTCTGAAGCTCAGGTTAGGGCACTGCAGGTCAGAGGAGAAGAAAGTTACGGGGGAGCAGTGACAAACCTGCCAGGTGTGACAGGAGCTGCTGCCAGCCCCAACAAGCCATCACTTCACGCTCACTGCTGCTGTGTTCTAAGGGATAGTGAGAGCAATTAGTGATGATGATTAGGTTTCTCCTGCTCTCAGGAGAAAGCAAAGCTTTGCGAATAACTTGCTATAACGTGACGACCTGGCTGGCAGCCCTTGAACTCCACCTGATAAATGTGGATATACAGCAGCCTGTTTGGAAAAAGCGGCCCATTCAGTGCGCCACAAGTAAAATTTTTGGCAACCTTTCCCTGGAACCATAAACTTGACTCAGTGGGATCTATGAATAGTTGTCTGGAGTCCTGCAAAGCATCCCAGATCTGTGGAAGGTTTGTACCACCCATGAGCTGCATGAAATGTGCAGATTGGTAATTTTGCACTGTAGTGTGAAGGATCTTTTATAGTACTTGAGGAAAAAAATCACCTTTTTTGAACTGTAATTTCATGGATATAATGCACTGCAGGTACAGTTGGAATCCAGCTACTATATTTTTAAGGGACAGTTAGTGTTTGGACTCAATGATCTTAGAGGTCTTTTGCCACCTTTCTGATTCTATGATTCTGTGATGCTTGGCCTTTGACGTGATTTGGGGATGAAAGCTTTAAGATAGTAATAAAAAGCAGTGTGAAGAAATTGGCCAAATAAATAAGTTTCTTCTTTCCTATTGAACTGTCAGCCTGGAAATTTTAGGGCTTTGACTGTTCAGAGAATAAAAGCAAGTTCTGCACTGTTGCCTTAATGATCATCTCTCAGTGTGGCGTAGCCATGTGACACTAAGCATTCCTTGGTGGCTTGTGGTTGACAGCGCTGTTACCTCGGAATGGGCTGGCTCACCCTTGAAGCTGAAGTCCAGCCCACAGCAGAGTGTCCCTTCTGGTGATGATTTAATGGACACCTGTCCTTTGCAGGATGGTTTAGGGCCATGTATTTGAGTCACGTTGCTTCCCTGTGCAATCCTCACCTCATCTCCTTGCTGAGCTGTTGGGCAGGTGTTGTGTAACAGCTGGGACTGAAAGGAAAGGAAGTTACAATTCAAGAAAGGAAACACCAGTTCTTCCCAGGGACAATCAGGAATGGGCTTTTATAAATGAAAACTAAATTCAGAAATCAGAGTAGCTGTGAAAGTCATATAGGCAAATGATACAAAGGTGGTTTGCTTTACCTTCTTGGTGGGGTTTGGTTTTTTTTTTTGTTTAAAACAGCACACATCAAGTCCTCAGCCAGACCCCATAATCTAAATGCTTCTCTCTTCGTTTGTATTTTTAAAATAGTTATAAATAGGCAGATTTATGTAGCCAGCTGTCTTCAGAAGCAGACTGAGGTGCAGGGAGTCCAGCTAGAATATTCTTGTTCATAGATTGAAAAGGAAAAGCTGGTTGGGAAAAATTAGGGAACCAAGATGTAAAAATCCCCGACAACCCAACCCTGTAAGGGATCATCACAAGCATATCACACAGCAAACACAAAAGTTCAGAGAGCTTGCAGGTGGTGTGTGAGGGATACTGATGGAGAGAGGAGCCCTCTGAGTAGTTACATAAAGCTCTGCTGAGGAGGGCTCTAGCAATGGACTCTCACACTCTGGGGATCCTTTAGTGCTGTGGTGTAAGTCTAAATTGTGGCCTCTGCTCTTGGACTCTGACAACTCTGAGGTGAAAATAATGTGGAAAGCTGATGTTTTCAGTCTAGGTTTAACTTCGATTATTATTGTTTTATTAACCTGGAGTCTGAACAAGCCATGAGCAGGAAGCTCATGCAGTGAAAGCTGTGGACTAAAAAATTGTGTTCAGATCCCTTCACTACCATTACCTTTGTCAGGAACTGCCTTAACAGTGTCTTTTTTTAAAGAGTTGTTCTGTATGAAAATATTTTCTTGCCTTGAAGCTTCAGTATTTCTGTTTTCTTTAGGAAATGGGGATAATTCCTTTTATCTGCTTTTTAAATCAAACTTTTATATTCCTGTGGATAAGCCTATTTCTGTCTGTTAAATACCTCAGCATGGCCTGTGATTTTTATTCAGCACACTAAGTGGAGAATGTTCATTACAGTCATGCAGAGGAGATGACCAAGTGCTGTGTGGCTGAACCTCAGTGGCTGTACAAGTACCAGTCTGCATGCTTGAATTGCAGAATTGATGCTTTTTGAAAACTCCTGTGCATTTAAAAAATGCTAGTTAGGAAAGGATGGCCCTTTTGTCCCCTTTCTAAATGTGGTTCCAATGTGACACGGAGATACTATTTTTTTAAGTTCCAGAGTTCCCCAAGACTTTCCCTTTTCAGCTTCATTTAGGTTTTTGAGCTGAGACTTACAGCTCTGTGTGCTCAAGTGCCTGCCAGGGCTTATTTTGTGTGAAAGCATGGAGAAATGGCACATGTAGGAATGGTCTTGCCCCAAATGGTTTTTCTAGGGTACTAGTTTACTATTATAATAACCATTTTTAGTAAACCAACATTCTGTTAACAAGATTATTTGTCACATGGCACATTTAGTCAGGTTTAAAGTGCAAGTGTATTCTAGATAAGTCAAAAATGACAATAAATTAGCACAGTAAAAATAATTAAAAAGTGCCCTCCCATGTACTCACATGGCCAAATATTAGAGGTTGGGAGGGAATTGCTGTAGTTCATTGCTAAGTGCCATAAAAGTACAGAACAAGTGGATGGGAAATGTCGTATTAGCATAGTTGTTTTTCAAGTGTTAGTGTTAACAAAGCTCTTTTGACAAAGTCTGTAATACATAAATTTTCTTACAAAAGAAATCAGAGTTGAAACTGCATCTTTAATGGCCAAGGGATTTTGTTAGCATATTAATCTGACTGGTGGGCAGACTTTGTCTCCTTGAGAAGGCCATCCTAAGATAGCCTTCACCATCTGGGTGGATGCAAGACCAGGGAATGCCTGGCTTTGGCAAAGCTGAAAGAAATGATTTCAGATGCTTTTTGTAGGAGGACTTCTTTCATTTGCAGCTGAAGCTTAAAGAGCACAACACTTGGTCTCATCTGACTATGAAACTTTTGTCAAAGCTCAAAAGAGACTTGGTAAAGTTACAGGCATAAAAAAAATGCTTGAATGATTCAGCCACCTCTTTGTGAACACTGTCTTTCCATCCCCAAAGAAATCACATCTCTCTTGTACATCATTCCACCAGGGAACCTTAGGTCTGTATGGCCAGGATGTTTTTTGTTGTTGTCTCCCTGCAATAAAAGCAGCAATCCTTCTGCTGGCAGAAAGGATAGGTCAAGGCACTTGTAGGAATTCCCACTAGAATGTATAAAACAGAGCAACCACTCATCTAAGGGCTCTTGGGGAGGAAGGCAAACTTCAAATTCCGAGTCTTAAAGTTTTTACTATTGTACACACTGCATGTGAACCTGGTTAAACTCTGTGGGTTGAAACAATGTGAAAAAAAAGCAACCTGTAGGAGACACAAGGGAAAAAAAAATCTTGTGGAAGCCTGTTACTTGTGAAAGTTTCAGAAGTCAGAAGTGATGTGGTAAACTTTCTGCATTGAATGTGGGCAATGGTAATTAAAATCAGGAGGATGTTAAGAAGAAGTACAAGGCTGCCTACTGTCAGAGCAGCCTGAGCTGTGTACAAACTGGTTTTCTGGGAAATCGGCTTTAAACTGGGAGTCCTTGAGCTGCGGTCTGTAACACACCAGAAAGTAACCCCTGCATCAGCTGTAAAACAATGGAAAAGAGACAGTGTGGTATAAAGTGGAATGAAATAAAAGCGAGAGAAACAAATGTTAGGCTTATTTGGATGTGAAAATCATTGTGGCAGCAGGGTGAGTAGCAGCTGTTTATTACTTCCCTCAGACATAGCCTAGGTTTTTCAATTTAGGACTGTTCCAACTGCCAGCTGATGCCCTCAGTCCACTGGCAATTCTTAGTCCCTTTGGCTTAGATCTAAACCCCAACTGGAGTTACAGGAGTCACTGTGCCCATCCCCACTGCTGTCCTAAGCCTTCACAGGGGTCCTGTGGTGCATGGTGCATCTCACCAACATGCAATGTACTCCAGTCACATTAGTGTGGGGAAGGAAAGACTGGCTTCTGTTCTCCAAAGAGTTTTATTGAACATTACTAAAATACGTAATTTAGAGGAACAAGCAATGATAGGTTAGATTCTATTAATTATTTCCCTTAAGATCCATTCAGGGATGTAACTCCAGCAGTTTCAGTTGTTTTTGTCATGCCTTAGGCAATACCACAAACATAATGGTCATGTTTATTAATTTACTTCATAATTAAAGAATGGGAAGAACAAAGTACAAAACCAACCTAGTGTACCTGAGTTGCAATTTCCTTCTGTCCACCAGAATTCTTCCCAAAGATTACGTGTTGGAGAGCATCGTGGATTGAACTGGGAAAGGTGAGGGAAGATCATGGTAGGATTTGATTCCAAGCTGCACTACTGCTCTGAATTGTGATGACAATGTGAATAAGGTGACCACAGTCATGAGAAAGTGGCCACAGCAGGATATTGAAGGTAGGGGAGGAGATCTGTCAGGGATCTGTAAATCAGCTCACAAAGAGGCAGATACAATTCTTAATTCTGTGAAACAGATGGATTAAGTTTTATTCAGTTACTTTAAGATTCTCTTCAAGGCACAGCCTTGTGGCAGGTGAAATTAATGTGTATGAGTGTTCTTTATTAAAAATAAATGCATCTCTTTGCAAATCTATCTTTTGCTTTAACAAAGCAAAGATGAAATCCAGCCATTCAGACATGTTTAGACAAGTATTACCTCCCCTGGGAAGTGCTGGCCCAGTGAATTGGATTGCAAGAGCAGTGCTGTGCTGGGATTTTGGTATTTGTTGTACCATAAGGGACACCTTTACATGTTTTTTGTCATCTTGGCATGCACGAGCCTAATTTGAGACATTTGTTGCTTGCTTCATTGAGAAACTACAGTTACCTTTGTTCGTGGTTTGCTGTTAGAGAGAAACGTCGTCTTTAGAGCTTGTGGGGAGATAAACACCACTGTTGGTCATCAATAGCAGATGGAGGTCAGTCTGTGTGTGAGCAGGCGACACACTGACAGCCCTGTGAGGCGCTGCCAAGCAGCTCTATGGCTTGAACACTGAATCTGAGCAGATACCTCCCAGGGTGGGAGCTGAGGAACCAGGAAGGGGGCTTAGGCAGCTCGACAAATTTCCTACCTATTCAGGGAATTTACAAAGAGTTCATATATTGCTTTTCCTGGCAATAATATTTTTTCTTTCGTGGTGTATAAAGCTGCGGAGCATTCATAGGAGGACAGTTTTTCCAATAATCAGTTACTTGAACTGAAAATAGAAACATTTTTTAATAAATAATAAAGAATAAAGGGAAACAGTATGCATTTCCATTTTTCAAATGAAGAATAGATTATAAACCCAGAAACTGTATAGGTGTTTTACTCCTATAGGGAACTGGTACTTCATTATCTTCACAGTTTGGGCCTTAGAAATTGTAATTTCTTTACTACCATAAACAGTTCACCCTAAACTGTGATTAAGGGCTTAGGGAATGTGTAGTTAACTCATAAAAATATGTACATAAATTTTGCTGATTAATTGCACTGTAAAGCACATCCTTATTTATTATTACAAATGAAACTCTAATGTAGTTCATGCAAAGTCTTAAATGAGTGCCATTCTTTTTCATTAGGTAGCTCTTTAAAATCAATACTGTTTTCTTTAAGGGAAAGCTTTGGCTGTTACTAATTTAAATCTTATTAACTTTTGCCTTTTTTTTTTCCTAAGGTTCAATTTGAGCTACATTTTTCATTTAGATTTGGAGCTGCAGGCTATATGTAATTCCATTTAAAAACCCAAGGTAGACAGGAATAATGTTGGGTTAACAGTAATTTAGAGAACCAAAAATTCAGAATATTTAGCATGCAGCCTACACTTGTCATTTAGCAGTAAATTGTTTTCCCAGTACAAAGTTTGGAGATGCATGGGCGTTTGAGAAATCCTTTCCTAATTAATGTAGAGTTTGCAAAACCAGGTTGAAAGTCACTTTTCTTGCACCGTATTCTTGTAACCCCAGTCCCCTTTGTCCATGCCTGTGTTTGCATGTGTGTTGGTCTGGGTCTGGTGGAACACTGCTGTCATCCCTCACATCCTTCATGTTATCCATGCTCTCTGGAGTGCCAAGACTATTTTTAAATATATGCAAATAGAAGCAAAGAAGTGCAGGGTCCATGATTCCTGCTGAGTAGATTTTTCTCTTCTAAGAGGAGAAGCAGTTCAATAGCAATTGGGCTATTAGTGGTGCTTTTTGTTATCTAAAGTTCGTAGCTCATTAATGAGGTTGTATTTGCTTATCTTTCTTACTGAAGACACACTAATCAGTCCCAGGGAAGAGGAAAAAAATCGAACTCTCATGATTTTGATGACATACTTTGGAATATTTAGTATTAAACAATAACAAAAAAAATTGCATTGTAAAGGTTTATGCAGCCCTAGGCAGTCTGGAGAGGGAAAGCTTGGTACAATTTTTCAAAACAGTGGTTGGCTAGAAGGGTTCTGGCACCATGTTATTCACTGCACATCAAAATTAATACATTACAAGCAGTGGTTATTTCCAGTTATGTGAAAGCAGACAAGTCGTTGGAGAGATTAAAATGGGATTTGTATTGGCTTAGGAGAATTCTTAAAATTGACAATTTGACACAGCATGATTTCAGATTATGTGAAATCTGGCATGAGGATATTTATATTTCTGTTTGCAAAGATTCTGTTCAAAGTTGTCATGATGGAAATACTTACAATGAAGGCACAATAATGTCTTTAATATGCAAGTCATTCTAATTGCATTTCTTACACTGTCAACCTCAGTGAAATACCGTTTATTTCACAAGTGACACATGAAAAAATATGATTGCATTTGTGATAGTCTTATTTTTAACACAAATATACCAGACAGTCTTCATCTTTGAAGAAGTCCTCTTTATCAGCAGTTCCCTTTAGACAGTTTTCATGACGCCTGCATCTCTTATTTCTGATTCATACGCCTGCTTCTAACAGAGCCTCTCTCTGTTTTATTCTTCTTCCCCTCTCACAAAGAGGGTTTGCTGTAGGGACGTGCTCCCAGGAGTGTCGTCCCCCAGTGCTGCAGGATGCAGAGGTTGTGTGGGGTGCACTGTTCTCCGTGGGAGCTGGATGCCATCCACACCTCTGAGGCTGGACCCTGTATCTTGTGAAAACAAGAATGATGTGCTGCTATTAAATTCTGCTTTAAACTTGATAAGAGCAGATTCAAAGTGCCTTTTTTTTTTTTTTTGTGCCCCAGTAACACGTGTTAGTCTGTCAGACACCTCTCACTTCACTTCCCTGTCTGTACCCAAAATCCCTACCCTGAGGTCACATGCTTCCTGTGTGCTTTTTCCTCTCCAGCTGGGAACAGTCATTTTCCTCTTCCTTCAGATGTAGAGCTGGACAGATGACAGTTCTGTCATCTCAACTGAAAAATCTGGCATTGTGAGCTGAAAAAAATAATGCAGTCAAAACAGTAATAAAATTGGGTTGAATTAAATAGAGCATTTTTAATTGGGAATGCATCCACTCACAACACTGTGTCATAATTAATCCTCCATCCCATCTCCAGCTTCCCCACTAGGAAGCTTCCCCACTAGGAAACTTCCCCGCTATTTGCTGAATTCTACTTGAGTTTAGCAGGGGCAAGGAGGGAAGGATCAGGGACCAGCAGGCAGGAGAGCCCCAGCCTTGACGTGGGAGGCAGGAGCCCTCTGAGAGGAGCAGGGACAACCTGCCTGCCCTGAGCAGGGATGGGAGTCCCTCAGGCACTGAGCATTTGCAGCCCCTCAAACTTATTGAGATAGCTTCAGCCAGGCTTGGAAATGAGCCCCCTCTCTATGAAGAAGATGGATGGATGGATGGATGGATGGATGGACGGATGGATGGAAAAAGAAGGGATGCAGCTTTGCATTTCTGTTGTATCTTCCCTAATCACTGTGATGGGGTATTTTTCCATTTAAGCATTGAAGTACTGATTTTCCATGTTTCAAAGCAGGGTTTCTTAAGTGGAAAATAGAGTGGTTTTCTTTGGGGTGATCCTTCCAGTGGCCAATCCAGGTGCAGTCACCTCTGTGCTTTGCCGTATTAATAATTTTAAAATATTACTAAAACAGTTGTCTTCAAATTGTCATGGTAGTCAATTCCCAAGGCTGGGACAGGAAATGATGGAATGCGGGTTAGGATAAGAAACTGGGAGTAAGTGAGCAAATGAGCAGTCTCCACATTGCTCACTGAGTATTGGGTAACCAGTGGAGAGACATTAATTAAACATGTTTCTCCAGTTGCACAATTTCTCTGGTTTATCAGTAGCTCAGGTGGAGGTTTTTACAATGAGTTTCAGAGGTGCCTTTTACCATTGTGCTGTGATGATTTAATAATGATGTGCTGATGGATGAGGGGGCTGCAGGACAGTGTCCCACCTGGAGGACGTGTTGACATCCAAAGAAAGGCCTGAGGTGCTAAGAGCTCTCCAGCTCCCCTCCTGTATCCCCAGCTCCCACCTTTGCTCAGCCTCAGCCCTGGAGCTCAAACATCTCCATCTTCCCATCCCTTTTCAGTGGAACAGGCAGCAGCTGCATGTTTTGAAGCGAGTCAGGGCCATTGAGGATGACAGGAGGCCCATGAATAAAACACAGACCTGTTTTGTGCTGTTCTGAGCAAATGATGTATTAGTAATGAAGTATTTGCAGTTTGTTACTTAGTATTTGTTTACTAATAAATGAAATGTTCCTGTTGCCAGTTTTGTTTCCGGCTCGTGAAGTTACAGGGAAGTGTGAGGAGAAGGCTGTAGACTCGGCTGGTTTGGGGTCTGTCTGCTTTATGGTGGTTCTCATTTAAAGATAGTCACTGCTTTGTGTCAGCTTGAAGCAGGGCCAGTTTTTGTGGGGTTTCAGTCAGTGTTGCCTCTGCTCTGAATCTCCTGAGTAAAGACTTTGGAAAATTATTGGAAATAGGATGAAGTCCTTGGGAATGGGACCATATAGGGAGCTGCAGTCCTGGTGATGACAAAATGGCCCCTCTACCCCAGCAAAGGGATGATCACTGGGGCTGGGGCAAAGGAGGAGCAAGTTCTTAGGAATGGGAGCTTGAGAGGGGACTGAGAGTAGTCGTGGTACTGGTGACCAGTCCTGCTCAGAGTCACCGCTCACAACTCATCTGGACATGGGTGGGATTTGGGGAACTGGCAGGCCATGGGGGGGCTGTGACAGCAGTCCCCCCCATGGCTTTTTTTTCAGAAGAGGAGGTGGATGTGGTCCCATCAACGTGACCCTTGTTTTCATTGAAGGTGAGCGGCTGCCAGTGGATGCAATGCTGCAGGGTGTTGCAATTGGCAGCTTTTAGACAGTAGCTATGTAAATGTATAGGTGTTCCTAAGCAAATGTGCAATGCTGTGTTCCAGAGCACAGCACTGCATTGCCACTTTACCTAGAGAGACATGTCTGTAGCACAGGTAGCTCTTGTAATGGCTCATTTTTCAATCATCCCTCATTTTTCTCTTTTACATGTAATTATAATGGCTTGCAATTAGGTTAACCCTGTTTGTTTATTTTAAATAGAAACAAGTCTTAAGAACAATGTTTAATGTTTAAAAAATATCTCATTTTGAAAGCATTTCATAATTCATTATGATTTATAGAAAATATGGGTATGATCTAATATCAAAACCCAAATAGAACGGACAAGAATTCTCTAACGCCTTAGGGTTAGAAAGTGTATGTTTATTTCAGCGCTGGGAGCTACGTGGGGTCATCCCCAAAGACGTAGCACCAAAGCACAGAGCAATACAGACTATTTATCTACAAAAGTCCTAAGTATTCAAAATACAAATGCATATTCATAACATAAATACCTCCCATTCCCCGCTGTGTATGGTAATTAACTAAGAAGTCATTAAATATGTGTAGTTGGTCCTTTGAAATGGGTCGGTAGTCTCGTAATTGAGGAGGGGGTCCTCTTTGATGAAGTAAAACTTGTCTTTCTTACTATGACCTTTCTACTTTCCTGGTTTTAAAGAATATAAATTACCTCCTGAGGAACCTTCAGTTCCTTTCCCCATTACTTCTGAACAAATCCCAGATCTAAAATTTGTAACTGTCCAGTTTTTCTTTGGTCTAATTAATTCAACTGTCTGTTTCCCATTATACAGCTGAGCAAACACTAGATAACTAACAATAGTCTCTTAAATCTTAAAACTCATTTTAAACTTAACTCCCTTCAGCTAGTCATTAATTTCTTTTAATTGGCTTCAGCTAAACTCACTTTTTAAACCTGTTTCTAACTACTTCTTATAACTACAATTCTAGGCTTTTAAATGTTAAATGGTAGATATTAAAACTCTATGTCTCAATTACTTACAGACATATTTTAATCAAATAACCCACTAACACTTCTATTAATGACTATCCTATGAAAGCAAATATTCTTTTGATTTGTGAATGTTCATTTTACTGAAATGGAATCTAGTGTGTTCTGTAGTCAGGAGGGTTTCCTATTTAAATTCTGCTGCATACATGCAGATAATGAATTAAAATAAGAGGAGGAATTACAACCTAGGTTAGAGTGTGGGTCACAACCTTTTCAAACAGAGGTCCTCCTGTCATGCAAGCAGAAATGGTAATTGGCTCACTACAGCTGAAATTATCTGTGCCAGATAACAGGAAGAATGGCACAGCAATTGTAAAATAGCAAGTGTGTCTAGATATCCAAAGGTAAATGTGTAGAGTCAAAGCAAATGACCAAAGCTAGTTATTTGTTGCAAATAAATTAAGATGAACTTGACTTGTTCCCTTCTATTCGTGTGCATGTCCTGATTGAAAATTGGGCATTCTTTTTTTTTTTTTTTTTTTTAACATTGCTATGTGTTCATCCAGAACTTTATAGATATCCAAGCCCCAAAACATTCATTCTACCCAGTGTGTTTATGATAGGGAACCAGTTTTGTAAAGCATGTGGTAATCTTCTGATGGATTGATTGCATCTTTGTAAGCTAGAAAATAAATGATTGATGAGTAGGGTAGTGCAGGTGTGCACCCAGATCTGGATATTTGTGAGAAAGGCTCTCTTTATGTGTCTGTGAATTGTGAAGGGCTGTGTTGGTGGTAGGACAAACCATAGAGTCAGGTGGGTTGGAAGAGACCTCTGGAGGTCTGGAACCTGGCTCCACTCCAAGGCCCAGGATGATGGCACAGTTGGCTGTGGGGGACAGGCAGGAGCATTGGTCAGGCACCAGTTACCCATGGTAATGTGGCATTTGGGTTACCAGAAATGTCCCTGCTGAGGTGTCCCAGTGAATGATTGCTTAAACCTTGCACAAACACCATGGAGATCACCTCCAGGAATAACTCAGTCCTGCTTTCCTCTGGTGGTGGGCTCTTTTGATAGTCTTCTCACTCTCCTTTCCTGTCAAGCACTCCTCATCTGCCACAGGTGAGATGTGGTAGGAGCTCTTACAGCAGAACTGTGTCTCTTAAGGATTCACCTCTACAGACAGTGGAAGAAATGAATTTAGCCCTGTGTATTCAACAGGGAGTCCATCTTCCTAACCTAATCCAAACTCAAGAGGACTGTGTCCTCAGAGCAGATAATCCAATTCAAACTGCACATACTTGAAAAACAGATGCGAGATAAAATAATATTGTGCATGTACACCAGTTCTTCTACCCCACTGGGGCTACCTAGTTAATAGAGGTTCATTCTCTTTAATTTTAAATTCTTGTTATTCACAATTCTTTCCTACAACTCCTTTCTGGGAATAACAGGCAGTGGATATAGAGTTTTCTAATTGTGTGATTACTTGAGACTGCAACTGCTTGATCTGGGAGCTAGTTTTCATTTACTTTACCTTCAGTAACTTTATTCAAAGGAACTAATGAAAAGACGCTCATCAATTATTGATATGAATTCAGCTTTGTTCCCAAAGTTTGCACAGTGCTAAAGACATGAAAACAGAACTGTGTGAAAGTTTACATGGTTAATGTGGTTGGCTGGAGATTATGAAACCGTCTTGGAGAGTGCCCTTAAAGAGCTCATGTATAGTCAACAGCACTTAAAATATTAAATGCATATACCTTCAGGTATAAAGTGTGTCTTCAGTGTGTTGCTCCTTACCTGAAATCTTGTTAGGATAAAGCTTTTATTTATAAATGCAAAGAAATATTTTCAGTCTGTTTTACTTGTTATTGGTATCAGTTACTGTTCTCCCTTAGATACTTCCTTTGTATCTCCTTTGTCTGAATATAGTTCTGTGCACCAAGAAGTATCACAGATGCTGGGAAATCTCTCTTTGAGCTTTTCCATCATTCATTAATTCCCTCTGGAATTCAAAGAGCTAACAAAAATGGCAACATCCACTGTGCAACATGCTAGAAAAAAAATTACTTTTCCCCTTTTTGAAGCTTGGAAAAGGGAAATATTTTTGTTTACTAGATTTTGTGGACAATATGAGAAAAGAAAAACCCATCTTCAGATGGGTGTCAGAGCTGGATGCACACTAATTTAAAGTCTCTGAATTAATACCTGTGTTTGCACTGACTTTTTGGTTGTCTGAGTTGTTCATTTATGGAATTTAAATTTTAGGATTTAAACAGGAAAGTTTTGTTACTTGTTCAGTCCAAGAAGCAGATAATGTCCCATATCTGATCTGGTCACTTTAATCTAGAGCAACATACTTCCCTTGCTTAAAATAATGTTCCCTTGATAGCTGGTGCTAATTTAATCATGTTATTTCATGGCTGACTTTGAAGAAATAGGTATTAATTTATAGATCCTCAAACAAGAAAAGAAGTTTAGTGGTTTGGATACCGTGTTCGCTGCAGATCACCCACTTGGCTTTACTGCCTTGGAGCAAAGAGGGAGGCTGGGCAGAGGCAGGAGATTTGTCAATGACCTTTCCTACAGCTCTTCCAAATCTGCTGCGCCACTGCAGGAGGGGAACTGGAGTGGGAAGGGCAGGGGCCAGGCAGTTGTGGGGGGGGCTGAGAAGGGACAGGCTGGGGCACATGCCTTGAACCCATGTCTGGGACTTCACAAAATATATGAAAGCATGAAGCCATGAAGAATGATTTCTTTATTGTTCATGTCCTGGCTCTACTGCTGTTGATTTTCAAGGTGGCTTTTACATTGTTTTCTAATGTGGTGACAGCTGCAGACAATCAATGCATTACACTGAATATTTTAAACCAAACCACTTTTATAAGTTCCAATTTCTGACTGTTTACTTCAATGGAGGCTCTTTAAAAACCTGCCAGATATTGAAGTGCTTAGGAGATCAAGGTCACCAAATACTCATTTTTAGGGTAAATACACCACATTTTAAAGAGTTTCTTTAGTGCCCTCCCCCTCTCTTTCTCTGTGCTCAGCAGAGTGATCAGCTCAATGCAAAGAGCACAGCTTTGGAAGGGCATTTCAGGTTCCATCTGTCTCTGGGAACATATGACTTGGAAGAGGTAGCAATGAGTATGATGAGAACAAAGATTTCATTTCCCTCCCAGAATGTGTCTCAGACCTCCCCGTCTCCAGCTAAATCTTAACCTGGCAGCTGTGATTTGCTCTTCTCTCCATCGGGAAGCATTCCGGAAAACCCCTGTGATAAGGTGCCACCTGAAAAGCTGGCTCTGACAAGTGTTACAGGGATGAAATGCCACTGTCCAGTCACTTCTGCTGACACTGCTGCAGCATTTTTATTCTTCAAGTATAATTTCTCAGCCTTGACTTCATTAATATGCCTTTGCTCCTGGAAGCTGAGGCTGAGACTTTGTTCAGGGTTTTTTCTCTCCCTAAAGAATTTTGGTGATCTACCAGTATGGTCTTTCTTTTGCATTTTCAATACAAGGCTAAAATGCTCCTGGCTCCATATGCATACGTAATTCAGGGCAGAACAATCTATGGTTATTTGAACCTCTGGCAGTATATTTTACAGTGAGTTTGACCTCAAAGGACATGATGAGTGTTCAGCTGGAATATCTGACATTTGAGTTGGGTTGTTTAGCTGCAGATTATAAGAAAAGCTGGTCAAAAAAATGAAGCATACACAAGTCTTAAAAACCTTTTAGTCCATCCTACAGAAATTTGAAGCTTTGATCAAAATTTGGAAAAAAAAATTAGGTAGTGTAGAAGGACATTTAAATGCACTTTTCCTTATTTTTGGCCCAGATTTGGAGAAACATTTACACATTGCTAAATTTAATGAAGATTTTTTGCACTCACCATTACTTGACTTTAGAATTTTGGAATATTTGAACTTTTACATGCCTTGAAAGTCCCAAACGTTTTCACCAGTAAGTTTGAATAGTCTAATTCTTGCTGGAAAGTACTGAGAAAATGAGATCAGAGTAGAGAAACTAAAAAGTCTGTGAGTGATCCTATTCTTAGATGCTGTGTTTCTACAGCAAAATAATCTTGGTTTATTGCTGAAACAAGGTGCTACTGTCATAGAAATGAATTAGTAAGAGTTGTCAACAGGATTGTAGGAGAAGCATGGCAAAATTCACCCATCTTGAACCACGATAAACTTGTTTTTGCTCAAGAGTGGTTGTTTTCTAAGGGATCGTATCTCCAGCAGATACATTTTTTGATTTTGTGTGCCTCAGGAGAAAACTATTTGAATTTTTTCTAAAATGTACTTAAAAATATGGACACAGAGTCAAAACCTAGAGTCTACTTCATTCAAAGAAGGGTAAGATTCACAGAAAAGAGACATGGCAGACACTTTACCTGAACTTCTCCCTCCTCCCCTCCCTGCCTTCTCTTTGCAATTGCTCTGCTGCTGCTGGACAATGTCACCCTCCACTTCCTCCTGGAGTATTACCAGCATGGGCTTCTCCTTCTCCCCTGTAAAGCCAGGTAGCTTGCTCTTCATGTCAGAGATATCAGCTCAGATGTCTCTCAGTAGAGTGAATTTTTATTAACAGTTATGAGAGTGTCCTTTCACCATCCAGTTTGGTCAGTCAGTGTGGAGGGAGCTCCACACACAGAGATCTCACCCTGCTTTGGAGGTAACATCCATGATTTTGAACAGTGCACAATGTGGTCAAGAGAGTGTGTTATTTGCAATGTGTTTTCTGACCAGCAAATGGGGACCTGAGCTGCCTAAAAACTGACAGCAACCACCACACTCTTCCGAGTATTCTTTAAATACTCCAGTGCTCAGAGACACGCTCCTGGTGTGAGGAGCAGGGAAGGGCTCTGAGAGGAGACAGGGGACACACTCTCAGTTCTGCTGATATTCACGTCTCACATAACAGTGCCAGGCTGTCATAAGAAGCTGGCAGAGGTCTGCAAGTACTGCAGCAGCATTAGCACAGTGCAGCCAAAAATCCAGAGATGTGAAACCAATTACATATGGCAAGGCTGACCTAACACCCTGACCCTTGAGACAATCATGTCCAGCCATGTGCTAAAGGCTTTACTGTGTGTGCTCAAATGCAGGGTGTGTTCCCTTTTCTCCAGAATCAAGATCTGAAAATAACCAAGTTGCCAAAAATTTATAGGCTGTAACTGATTTCTCCCCTTTAAGACTCTAAAAAATTTGCATCTCTCTTTGGCAATTCTTAATGGAGTTCATCTATCATTGCTATGTGTCTGCAAACCCTGAGCATGATGGATATCAGTTCCTGGACTCTGCTGTTCTACAGCTAATATATACATAAAAATATAACTCTTGTATTAGAGGAATAGTGGTTTTATTTCTGACTATGTACCTACAGTCACAAGCATTGCCTGCTTTGCAGAGTAATAAATTTAATACATTAGCTAGTGTATTTTTAAAAATATTTATTTGTAGATGATTTCAATTTAAAATGAGATTTTCAGGTAACAAGGTAGGCAAACATGTTTAACAATGCCATGATATAAATTGCTGTAGCTGACAGATCCCTATAAAAATTATAACAGGCAGATGCGCAATGCAAAAAATTATTCATGTGACAGCTATCAGAAAGACAAATTACTCAGAGACTATGTACATGCTCCTCTATAATTGCTCATAAATTATTATGGTTCATGTTAAAATGCATCTCGACTCCCTAGACAACTAGATTTATTTAAAATAAGAGTAATGGGAAATTGCCAGGAAATGTTGAGGAAGAAGATGCAGTACATGCTTTGGGTGATTGCTAACATAAAAGTACAGTAACTTATTGTCAGCCAACTTAATCTATAATTTCCTTAATAGGTTTATAACCTTTATTTTCAGTTCACTCTGTGCTCAGGTTGCAGTAGCCTGGATAGGTAACTGGGATGGGCCCAGTGGGACTGCACTGTGGTTCACTGCTGCTGTGTTTCCCAGCCCATGGGGGACACAATGGGAGGCTCTCCTGCACCTATGCAGGAAAGAGCTCTCCTGAGCACTTTCATGTTCTATGCGATAGGGTTGAATTTAGTCAGCTGAGGTAGAAGTTATGCTAAGGGGATGGGGAAGATTGACAGATAGATGGGCAAACCACTTTTCCTTAGGAACCTGGGATTAAAATGGGACAGTGTTTTCCATATTTTCTTAATGTTCTAAATTATTTTTAAAAAAAAAATCTGTACTGGAAGTGTGTAAAGTACATCCACAATAGACAGGATTTAATTTGAATGAGCTTTCAGTTGGGCACTTACCAGGCGATTATAGGGTAGCAGAGAAATAGTGTATATACATTTATTATATAATAAGTGCCTCTCTAATGCTATTATTTTTCTCACCAACCTGATTATATTACATATTGAGAGCCAGCCCAACAAAAATGACAGCAAACTTTGTTCTGGGTAATGGAGTGCTGAACTCCACCTAAGCAGCTCCAGTCATTTGTAATGACAGCCTGGAGAATACTCCAAACGAATCTAACAATGCTCATGCTCCAGTGACTGACAGCACGGCAAGAGGAAAAATTTCAGCTTCCATGTGAGCACAGGGAGCCTGACCTAGATTTTAGCCTCTACAGCTTCAGAAGAGGAAACATTCTTGACTGTGTATTTAACAAGAAAAAAATAGCAAGGGGAAAAAGTCGTCTCCTGTTTGATTAGTCTTCCTTCAATAATTAAGATTTAGTCAAGGCGCTCTGTGAGACTTCTCCCCTCCGCAGATGTCATGAACCCTATAATGACTGGTTGCTCCATTCCCTGTGTGCTCTTCTCTCTGTAATTACACCCTCCTGGCCTGCTGCAGGGAGACTTGTCACAGGGGAGCAGATGGGGTAGGCAGGGCCATGGGCAGCAGCCTGCCTGCACCTTCCCCCTCTGCCCCACTCCCTGTTGGGGTCGGCCTCCTGTGGGCTGCTCAAATTCTTTCATTCAGATACTGTTATTAGGGGAAAAAGTCTCTAGTGTAAATTTCCTTTTCTTTCTTTTCTTCTTTGGGATGCAGGTGCTATAGTGGGCTCAGGTTGCTATGTCCAGTGCCTCCACTGGAGTGCTGGCAATGGCCAAGAGAGCACTGGCCCCACCATTGTATTGTTCTCTGGGGACAATTGGAGAGGCTTTTTAGCCACTCTGGTGACCTGTTTGTAGATTACCTTTCAAATGCCTTTCGTCTATTCCACTGTGCTTCCTATACTTCAACAGCTCAAATTCTGAAATTAGAATAGTAGAGAAATGCACACGAGAAGGGAAAAGAAATTTTCAAATGAAAGTGGAAGACGAGGAAGATTGAATGGCACTGAGGGTTGCTTAGTGTTTGCTTGAGCTGTGCTTTGACAAGTTGTTTGGTGTGGGTATGGGAGAAGTTTCACTGGAAGCAGGGTATTTTCAGCTTCCAAATTTGGATTTCCATATTGGGTCAGTAGCTAACTACAGAACTCCTCTTAACTGTGACTCTGCTCTGTGAAATAAGTGAAAACCTGGCACTGCTCTCCTTGATCCACAAGCTTTCCACATGTGTCTCATTGTTAGTTACTCTTTGGTGTGTTTGCTGAACCAGCACAGGTTTGAAAGCTTTAGATTATGTGACAGGATTCGATTGACACAAAAGTGACAGAATTAATTAGATAGGCTGAATTAATTAGATTGGCTGAATTAGTTTGGATCTAAATTCCAGTTCTGGACACCTGTATTCAGTTCAATTTATGGCCCTACTTAGACTTCTGTGACTTTGCTAAAGCACAGGAGAGAGGGTGCCTTTGAGAATACCTGTGTGTCCTGGAGAACAAGGGATGAGCCATCTGGAGAGCTCAGCATTGCCTTGCACATCCCTTGCTGAGAGAAAGCAGCTGTGAGCTCTGCACTGTTCTTTAATTGTAAATCACACCAGCCTAAAGAGCAAGACTTTAAAAAAGCACAGAGCTTTTCTGAGGAAGCTCTGTATGGAGTACAATGATACCTGCTGAATATAGAAGCCCTGTCACCTATATAAAATAATTTGTGGTGTCAGAACCAGGCATTTAATGTAAAAGTGGACTGGGTGGGGTTGTAGGACTGGAAGAACCAGGTTCTTTCTCCAGCTCTGCTGCTGGTTGCCCATGTCTGTGCAGCAGCAACCCAGGGAGAGGTCAGTGAGATGTTTCTTGGCGTCCAGGCAAGGGCATGTTCAAGTTACAATGTGCAGCTTTGGTCATGGTGAAGGATGTTATAAACCTGGAGGAGATTCACTGAGAACAAATGCTTCAGTACAGGATTTTCAAATAATGATTATCCAAACTTGTCCTATTGTGTGTGGCACTAAGTGTTAGAGGAAGGACACAGAGGAAGCAGCAAGGAAAGGGAACATCAGTAAATTGTTTCTGGCCTTTCAGTTGATGACATTAACAGCAGCCGTTAAAAGCAATGACTTTTAATTTAAATCAGCAGGATGTTTTCAGCAAAAGGAGAATGAAAATGAAAATTGAAGTTAACTGGAACAGTGTGTACATAACTTCAGGTGCAGGGTTTGGTTTGGGGGCTTTTCTGATGAAGAAAGAAGTCAGCTGGCACAACCAGCTGCTGCTTTCACACCTGCCTGTGGGGTGGGGGGCAGGAACAGGAAACACTCTGGGAGTAAAGGTGTTGCATGATCTCCCTTCACCTGTCAAAACCGTCATGAGTAATGTTTTGAGTAATGGGTTTCCCTTCCCTCCTGGTCCTATGTGAGTTTTTCTTTTCACAAGTTTGTTTTGCAGCAAGATGTTACATGGAAGCTTATGTATCAGAAAAGTATGAAAGTGGTCCATGTCAACAAGTTTAACGTGTTTCAGGTGCATGGCTCATGTGATCACAGCACACTTAAAGCTGATTTACTGTGATGGGAAAATTAAAACCTTCCATTTATCATGGTTACTTTTGAATGATTAAAGAGAAACCTGAAAACTTGGTAGACATAATATAAAGGCTGTAGAAGTCACTAAAAGTAGGATCAGACCTGATATTCCATGTACAGAAATTTGTGCTCACTACCTTTGTTTAGGAAGTAAATAAAAAATCACTTGACAGAATGCAGTTGATGATGTTTATGAAACAAAGAGTGTCTGAGGGTAGCCAACATTTATAGTTTGAGAATTGATACTGTAAATGCAGAAGAGCCAACTTGAGAGTTACCTGGTTGAATTTGAGGTGCTGCATTAAGAATAAAGATGCTTCATTTCTTGTAGATTAATAATGATCAATAAATTCTAAAAGCTACATATCTAATCAAGTCTATTAACTTTAGGTACTGTGTTTGCCTTTTGATGATCTGCCTTTGAAATCTTTTTCTTTGGTTTTATTCTTGGCTGATTTTCAAGCTTATAGTTTTTCCAGCAATTAAAAAGATTGAATTAAAAGGTCTCTTGATATGTGATATGTTGATATGTGTGCCTGTGATAGGACTGTATTGTAACTAAGATAATAGCAATGGGAGAAAAAAATTGTAGGGAGAAGTAATCTTTTATTAAACGGTCTGATGTATGTTAATTTTAAAGTGAAGTATCAAGAAAACTGTTTCAAAAGTTATTGCTGAACAGAACATCAAAAGATGTCCTTTCTTATTTGTACAGCTCCTGTATTAAGTTTGATTGCATAGGCAGCATGTTGTAATTGTATCCTGTTGTATATAATACAGATCTCTACAGTTTGAGTAGCCTGTAGGGAAAAAACCCAACTATGTGGAACTGCCTTGAAAAGAAAATTATAAACGTCACATCTGGTTTTTGGGGAAATTTTTTGCATAACGTAAGTAACAGAGGTGGATGGAAAAGTTTTAAGGGATAAGATTGGCATCAGATGCCAATGTACATTTTCCTCCAACAAGGAATTGGAGAATTCAAAACTGGTTTACAGAGGCAAGTAGTTAAGGTGCAAAACATTTGGTTTATTTAATAAAGAATTAGTGTTTTGAGGATGAAAGTAATGATATTCTAAAGAACTGGAATTGAGCAAGCTCAGTGTGCTCTATTTATTGCCTGCACGTTCACAATTACATGTAATTTAAAAAGGTGTATGAAACCACTTAGTTGCCAATAACTGCTTTAGGTTTTTCATATTACCCTAAAACAATTCAGCACATGCCGAAAGCCATTTCTTTTAATGTATTGTATTGCATTTCCCAAGCTGCCTTTCACTATATTGAAAAATGTTTCTGTGTCTAATGTTTCTTTATTATTGTTTTGCTTTCAGTTGATGGTTGCATTGACTGGTCAGTGGATCTCAAGACATACATGGCTTTGGCAGGTGAACCAGTCCGAGTGAAATGTGCCCTTTTCTACAGCTATATCAGAACTAATTATAGCATGGCCCAAAGCACAGGTCTTAGGCTTATGTGGTACAAAAACAAAGGAGATTTAGAAGAACCCATTATATTTTCTGAAGTTAGGATGAGCAAGGATGAAGACTCCATATGGTTTCACTCAGTTGAGTTGCAAGACAGTGGTTTCTACACATGTGTTCTAAGGTGAGTATTGTGTTAAAGTCTAAATAAGAATGTGGGGATTATTGGTTAATAATGTATGGAGTATTAGATATTGGTAAAAAAAAATCACTTTAGCTATTAGAATTGAGATATTAATCCAGTTAATACATATTCATTTTTTTATTCTCATAATTATATATGTCACATAATGCTTTGTCTCAAAATTAGTTTCCCTAGTAATTATAGTTACCTCGTCCAGTAGCTATAATTACTCTTTCACTTAATTACTTCTTTTTTACATACAACATTTGCAAATTCTCAATTTGCCGTAAACCTTCAGAACTTGATACTTCTTAAATCATGAAGTATTTTGTTTAAGTACTGTTCTGTTTCAAGTTCTCAGGGTTATTAAAGAGTTACAGTTTCAACTATTCTGATGGGATCAGGCCATGGGGAGTTACGGTTCTGTCTGGTTTTGAAGAAATTTTTATTTTAATAAACAATTATGATTGAGCATAAATTTAAGCAGACCTCGTTTGGTAAGGCACCAAAATGCATTTCTCAGAAGTATCTTGGAACTGTTGGATGAGCCTTAAATTAAACATGTGCTGGAGCTCGTGATTTCCATCATGTAGATGTTGATGTCATCTCTATGCCTAAAATGAGAAGATTAAAAAAGGAGGACTTTTAAAGAATGAATGAAAAAATATTCCTTAAATGATCCAGTTTTGAATTAAAAGGAGTTTACAGATACTTTGTATGATTTGGTTTTAGACTATTTAGTTTCAGATAATAAGTTTGTTTCATCCTTGTCTGCTGTTCCATACTGAAATTAGACATGTTTGATGAATTAAATAACAAGTATTGCAGCAATTAACAGCACTGTTCAGAGCCCAGAATTTGGTCTGTGTCCATCTCTGCTGAGTTGTGCTGCCTCAGCTGCCTCAGACCATTTTGATCCTGAAGAATGCTACTGAAATCAAGGATTGTGCCCTAGAGTGTGGTGGTTTGTACTGGGCCAGTGTCCAGTTTAAATATTGGATACATCTGCCAAACTCAGCAGTTGGATTGTGTTGCAGCCTTTGGAGTTATTCTTTTATCAGCTGCTCTGTCAGAGGTTGGGTATGTTGTGAACTCCCTGATTTCGAAATGTTACGGGAAGATGGTGATTTATATGTTTCAAGGGAGCTGTGCTTTTTTCATACGAAGTCACTGTTGTGATAATCAAGTTACTAGTTTAATATTCTGAAACATTTTAATGCAAATCCTTTGTGAAAAATAAAGAATTGATCTTAGATCAAATTCTGGGACATACTTTTTTCTGGGAAATTTCAAAACTCTGCTCATTTACATGACAAAGTAGTTTTGGTAACAAATGGGCAAGTTCTTGAATAATTCATGGCTTCTTCTCATTTTCAGCTAAAAATTATATGACATGCTTCTTGGAAGGCATTACACAGCAACAAGACTTCCTTGTCAGTTATGCAGTTTCCTTGCTTTGACTAGAACTTTCTTGTATAATTACAGATATTTTTGCCTTTTTCAGATTTATGTCAGAGTGCAGAGTAATATGTGTAGTGGTTACAGATAAAAGACTATATTCTTCCTTTGCTGAATTAATTTTTTCTTCCAAAATCATGGTAATGTATCCTTGCTGTTATTGTTTATGAAACCATAGGAGGCCTAAAATAGCTGAGGATGTAGCAATAGTAATTGATTTTAATTTCATTAAAATTGAGCTATGTAAAATGTAATGTTCTGAAATGTGATCACACTTCTGTGGGAGACTATCCACACCATTAACTATGTAATTTCAGCTTTATTAATCCTTTTTTTTTGAGAGGGATAAGCAGATGTTTGCGTTTTAGTCATTAACCATGATCACCTGCTTTATGAGAATTAAGAGGTCACAAATGAGAGCAGTAATTTTAGAATATGAGTTTATTTTCTAGAAGCATTAACAATCTCTGTTACAAATGCCATCTTTTGTAGACTGAATTAGCAGAGACTGATAGAACTTGATGCAATGGAAATGAAGAGGTGACTGTCTCCATCAGTGTGCAACACTGAGTTTAGGGTTGCATGCATAGCTGAGTCTTCTCAGTTTGGTAGGTTTGGTAGCTGAAAGAAAAAAGTTGGGGAGGAAAATGCTTTTGATTCAAGATAAATTTAAAACTTTTTCTCAACAAAGAAGTTTTCATTCAGGTTCTTTAAGAGAAAATCAGAAGCAATTCAATTCTAAATTAATGTCTTTCTAGCCACTCAACAGGGATGTGTGAAGCCCTGGTGCAACTCCCTGTGCTGTCCAAAGCATGAAATCCAGATTTGCATGTCCCACTGGCCAGGCTGTGCTGAGTTCCACCACTTCAAGTCTCTTGCCTTAGAACTGTTCTGTCTGTTACTTATGCTTGTCTTTTAAAAAGGCGCAAGGGGGTGAGATGCTTAGATATGGTGCTAAGGCCAAGTGGGATGAGGGGTCCTGGTTCCAGAAGTTCATGGGTTGAAAGGAAGGACACAGTCTTGATCTGGGAAGGCAATAGTGAGGGCTTTGTTTATTTACTTTCCCCCAGTTTGTTGCTTTTTTCCCAGTCAACACAAGATGACAGATGAGAAAACTGTATGGGGAAAATGTCAACTGTACTTTTCACTGAATTTCTTATTTGTTGAAGTGTTTCTTCTCAATTCTAAAACAAAAAAAACAAACCTGTTTTTCAAGAAGCTGTGTTTTCTGGTAGCTCATGTGTGCTCACAGGATCAAGGCATGACTATCAGTGAAGCAGTGTGAAGGAATTTTTCAGAAGCCGCTTGAGAAGGGTGGTTATGAGCAGGTGAAGGATAGGCTGTTATGACAGTGATTTGGAGATGGGTAGAAATTAAATGTGTCAGTGAATTCTTTCTTGTACAGAATTGTCATTTCAATAATCATAATGTCTGTTTTGTAAAAGAACCTGTAATACTGAATAAAATTAAGGAGTATTAGATCAGCCCTTATAAATGAGGTTGCTTCTCCAGACTGAAGAGATTTGATATCATAATTTAAATGTTGCCTCTCCTTTATTAACCAATTAAACATTATTCCATAGACAGGTGTGGGGGTGTGTGTATAATAGGAGGAAATTATTGTTGCATTAAAACCTATTTCTCCCTTCTCACAATACGTTTTGGCATTGAGCTCACACTCAGATGCAAACTGAAGTGTGGTATTTTTCTCCAGTGCTAAGCGTATGAAAAGGTCCTGATTCTGCAACGACTTCTAAGACAGTGCAGAGTTGAGCTGTGTTAGGTAAGCCATGTGAATTCCATGGATCTTCTTTGTTCTTGGATGCCTTTTCTGTGTCAAATCAGGGATATTGCTGCTTCATCCAAAAGGGATCCTAAGTAATGGATAGCTGTGTATTTCATTGCAGTTCCCAGGTAAAAGCTGCGACGTTTGTATCATGACTTTACTGCCCAGTGTGGAAATGCTGTGTTCTGGAGGTCTCCTTCCAGTACATAACCTGGATATGCCATTATTCTTCCAGCACCCAGAAATGCTACTTTCAAATAAAGCTGTTGGCATTTCTGTTATGAAGGTTTGATGTTCTGCAGTTTTCACATCAGCACTCTGGATTGCAGCTTCTTCACTGAAGGATTCAGAGATGAGCATGTCAAAACCAAACATGGGAATTACACTCAACCTAAATGCATAGGGTGGCCCTAAAGTTCAGAGTATGGAGGACAGTCTTTTGCCTGATCATGATCTGCTTTCACTCTCTGAACAAGTACATCTGTGTTTCTGTGTTAAAAGCCTGTTTTTTAAAGGCAGAACAAGAACTGGGCCAACTTAGATCATCTTCACCTGGTAAAAGAAGAGAAGATGAGCTGGGGAAGAAATCTCAGCAAAATTTAGCCTAAATTTGCCCTCACCTAGGGACTGCTCATGGAAACCTTCTTCTAACTAGGCTCAGCTCCAAAACAAACTGTAGTAAGCATTTAAAGAATAAAACCAGTAAGAGTAAAAACATAGGTACCTATTTGCTGTTAATTAATTGTTAGTGAAATAAAATAACTTGATTCCCATAGCATGATTCAGGAGGGTAGAAAATCTGGGCCTCAAGAGGGTGCAGGGAAGCAGGAGAAAACTTGTGGTCACCAAACTGGCTAATGAAGCTAAGTCTTGATTTTTGTACAGGATGCAGAATAACAAGGGAGTGAGGGCCTTGAATGCCTTTGGGGGAATAAGCTTGCAGATCCCTAATACCAGCATTTGATGCCAGAGAACTGCTGACAAATCAAGTTGGAAAATCTGTGTATCCTTCTTCCCTTGCTGTATCCCTGTGTGCACAATTCTCAATGGAGAGCAGCGTTGCTATGGACATGCACAGAGGAATTGAGCCTTTGCTGAGCCATTGGTGAACTACTGAGATACCACTTTCTGAGCAGTAATAAAATAGAGCTATAGTAGATTTTAAGCCTTCTGGCTTATGAATGTCTGTGGAGCACATGACCAGTAAATCAAAATCAGATTTAGACATCCTGGAGGGGCTGGCAGTAAAATCTGCAGCACAACCTCTGTGCTCTCACTTCAGAGGGTGTTAGGCAGGGCTCAGGGGCTCGTTTCAAGTGCCTACCTGGACTGCAGAATGCACCCATCAGCCCAGGAAAAGCTGCACCCCTTCTCTGAGTGCTGAAAGTCTGGCTTCTGAGCAGCATGAAAAAAGAGGTGTTTTTGGATCCAAACAGAAATGTTGAACTAAGTCATAATGTGAAAATATATAGAGGTACGGTCACTTTCTCTGCAGCCATCTTTTGTGGTTCTTACAATGTGTTTTAACGCAGTTCATTTTGTTGATGGTAGTACAGAATGTTTCAGGTGCTTTGGCTTTGCTCAGCATTCAACTGCTCATGACAAAGGTGATTTTGTATCTCAAACCCCAGTGGATGCAGTGTTGTAATTCCAGTTTAGCCATAGAATACCATCTTCCATATCCATTACTGGCAAGTGCTTTATTTCCCTGTAGACTTACTCTGGAATGAGCTAAAGATGATACTTTCTTGTGGGCTAGTGTCTGTAATTATTGGATATCCAAGAGGAGCACATCTAAGTAGCTGGATTACATCCTGCTAGTAGATGGATTACATATCTCATAGTTACCTCTCAGACTTGCACACTGGTTGGTGATCAGCTTTCCTGTACAGTCCCAGGCGTGTCTCTAGAAGCAGCAACATTTCACATTTGGAGCAAGTGGATTCAGCATGGCACAGGCTTTACAGGCTCTGTATGATACTAACATTAAATGCCACACATTAAAAGTGTGTGACATTTCCCACAATAAAATTGACTGATTCTGTATAAACAAAATCCCTGTGAGATATAGTATTCAATACTTGAATTCAGTGCTAGAGCAGATACGTTATAAAGTCAGTATGATTCATGATAAAATAAAATTTTTTGAGGTTTTATCACTGAGATATAATGTTTTGGCATTATCAAAATACAGGGGAAAGTGGAATCAGAATGCTTCTACATTCGTATCTAAAATAGTAGAAACTGATGGTGCTCCTGCAAATCATTTTGATGACATTGTCTTTATTGAGAGAAATCAGTTCTATCTATTCTTTGCAAAAAACCAAAGATTTGTTTCTCTTCCCTGGTGATATGTATATTTCTGCTCACTCACCCTCCTCCCCTAAAGCTTTAAAAGAGACATTATTCATCCTCTGTCACTCTGAAAAACAATGTTTACTGCTGATGAGAAGCTGCAAGAACAGTCAGGGCTTCAAGCAGAAATATCCATGTTGCTTTGTGGTTGGAGAGCATCCAGTGGCTTCCCTGTTGCAGTGGCATGGACAAGAATGAGAATATTGGGTTTTCTTCTGTTTTCCTAAGAGTGAAATCCCAGATTTAGATACTTTTAAAACAACTGACCTTACTTTGTAGACTCTACAGGTTGTCACAAAAAAGCTCCCTGTGCTGCAGTGCCTCAGTAACGTTTCAGCTCACTGTGACTGGTTGCTCCTGAAGTGCCTTCCCTGGTGGGCTTCAAATCTTGCCTAGAGGAGAGGAAGGATGCAGAGTGGAGGAACTACTTCCTCATGCAGTCAGATTTTGCCTTTGCCTGCTGAGATGTTTCAGCCCTCCTCAGCCATCTCCTCTCCAACATGTCAGGGAGTTTTCATTTCCCTTCTGTTCTCCAAATAACAGTGACAGTGTGCTCATCCAGGTATCATTCCTGTTGGAATCCCCATCGAGCCAGCTGTAACTACAACATGTCAGTAGAAAATGTTGTCTGTGTCCTGTGAGTGGACAGACAAATGGAAGGTTTCCTGAGGAAATCCATCATGCCCAAAGTACAAGATGACAGAACCGTAGGAAGTTAAACTGATATTTGGTAAGTGATATGGAGGATAATTTCTTCTTTTCTGGCCACCACTTAAGGGACGGCACAGCCAGGAGGACTCAGCTGCAGGACTCAAACAGTTCACATTGCAAGGACATTCACTTCATGATTCTTTCATTCCTTGTATACCCTGTGAGACAATAACTGATCCACTGGTTTTCCTGCTCAATTGCCCATGTGCAAACAGACCTGCCTTTCAACATTGCATCTGCAAAATAGGACTTACGTGCCGAACAAAGGATGTGCTCCACAGGTTTTATTCCGCCAGGCAACAAAATCATTGAGGTTTAGCAATGCAGACAAGTTTGATGGGTGTCTTGAAGGCAACTTTTGTTTTGTGTGCTAGGTGTCTAATAAAAAAAAAGCATAGAGGAGTAGATACACTAATCCACACAGTGTGTGTTTTGGAAAAAATACAGGAGAAAGTGTTCAGTGCTCTCAGAAACAGGGTATCGCAATTGCAAAACTATTGGAAGGGGATTTCTTAATACTGTCCTGGGAGCAGTTGTTCCTGTGCCTCAGATTTATGTTGTTTGTAATGGGGGTTTTCAGTAAGACAATGAGATTTAATATTAATATCCAAGTTCTAATAGAAAAGTATTAGGAAATAAATGAAAAGGGTTTAGTCACTTGCAGTAGCAAACTTTAAAGCAACTTGCTGCCTTGTAATTTTTAAGGATAAGGAAGGAATTTTCCCTCAGAGCAAACCCAGCCAGTTACAGGATTTCTTCTGCTGGAACAGGGTGTCTGAAGCTCAGAGAGACCACATAGTTCATTAACTTAGGTGTGATATGCTGCAATAACTTAGTGTTCTTTTGGCTTCTGACTTTCTTCTGTGTTCTGTATTGTATTTTCATATATTCACTTCTAACATTTAATGACTAACATCAGTGAAAAGTTTAAAAAAATCCCAAACCCAAGGAACACTGTGGCCCTGTGTGATTCAACTTAAATGTTGGGAGATTTTCTCTTGTGTCTGGGTAGTCCCTGTTGGAATGACTGACTGGTGATTTGCTTTTCAGTTGCATCTGTCACAATGCAGAGATCACTGGGACCAGTGCATGTGTGTGTGAAGGCAGCCAGAAAAGAAATAGCTCCTCCTGACCCTAACCATGTATGAATCAGCTGGCTGTCACTTATTCTTCTTTCTTAAGACACACTTAAGAAACATAATACTAGAGATTAACCATGAATTTTCAAATCATAGCCACAAATTTTCAAATCATGGCCTTGCTGTTGCTGGCTATATTGCTGACTGTAGTAGGCACATCCTGACATTTTTATGTCACATTTCCCTCTTAAGATGATGTCCAAATTAAATTTAAACTTGGAGCTAAGCTTTGGTGAGAGGGACCCAACTGTGAGATGCTCTACCCAACTGCCATATCCAAACATCTTCTCTTCTTCATCCCAAGATCAAGAAGTACAAAAATTCTCTACACACGGTTAAACTCACAGTGAGGAGTACAGGTCTCGCTTTTAAGTACCGCTGGTGAGAACTAGATTGCTGACAGGTGACTTGAGGAGACATTCCTGGATATCTATTTTTCAAGCTGTCATTAATGTGAGCCTTTTAAAATTACCTTTCAGTGACTTTGCTCAGAAGTTTTTTCTTTTGGATAGAGAGGGTATAGCCTTTCTTCACTGTAAAACATGGCCCTCTGGGACATCCAGTATGTTTTAGCCAAGCTCAAATTGTCTTGTTTCTAGTGAGTCTTATGTAGAGATTGGATCTTAGGAGAAAAGAAGTGCATAAAGAATAAAAATTATTGATGAGTGATGGGTTAGTTCCACACAGTCTTCTTCTGCTTGAAGGGAATGGGGCCTTAAACAGTACCTCTGTCTGGATTCACCACCTCTTCCTCTGTTGGAGGAAGTAGAGATAATATAAGAGCACTGGATTTGTAACATTGTGATGGTTTAGCACTTAATTTCTGAGATCGTGCTTCCATGGTGTTATTTTCTTTTACTAAGGGGATCTTGAAAATGTGTCAGATGCTAAAGGGAAGGTAACATGAAATAAGGATTTCTCCTTTTCAGGCATAGGAGTTGGTATTAGAATAACAGTTGTAACAGCAACAAGAAAGCAAAATACAGGACAGGAGTGTTTGGAGCAGAACCAAAGCCAGGTACCACACACAACCCACAGAGTCACTGCACCTCTTGGCCTTTGGTTCAGGGGACAACTACAGCACTGTCAGCCTGTTCCTCTTTGGGTACTGCTCTCTCACTTGACAAATTTATAACAATTAAAAATCAAAAAAATTTCAAGGGTCTCTGATTTATAACCTCTGGCTGTTATTTACACTATAGGCGGGAAATTGA
Source organism: Gymnorhina tibicen (assembly GCA_013399875.1). NCBI lineage: Eukaryota > Metazoa > Chordata > Aves > Passeriformes > Artamidae > Gymnorhina > Gymnorhina tibicen. The sequence goes on from VXAZ01008700.1 coordinate 447,960, forward strand.
TCTTTCCAGACAATGACCCCAAACATGTAGGAGTGAGTGGGAGTCACTGAGAAGTAAGTTAACACTTGAGTGAAACCTTGGAAGAGTAAGTAATAACCTGATTGGTTTTAAGATGTTACATTCGTGTGATCTGAAAAAACCAATGATGGTAAACAACTCATTTTTCTTTAAGCAGATCATCAAACCGTGACTGTGGTAACCATTGTGTGAACTGCAAAATTTGGACAGGAATAAATTTATAAAACTCTCATGAAGTGAGAGGAAAACAATCAAATGCTCAATTAAGTCTAAGAGCTGATAAAACAGCACATTTATAGAGCAGCCAGTAGTGGATCTGGTTGTGCATTAATGCTTCAAATGGACAAAGATGTTTGGAGGTGTAGTTACTGTTCGTTGGAGGTTAGGATTTTTCTCTTTTTTTCCTTCTTTCTCTCAGGGAATTTTGTCCCATTTATTGCATAAGAGATGACAAGGACCGGTACTTAAGAGACAAAAGAAGTGGCCAAGGTGGGGGGAAGGGTGCAGCTGGCTACTCTCTTAGCTGGGGGCTTTTCTCTTGGGAAGGGCAGAGATACCGCGAGATTTTTGGGGGGGAAGGGGGAGGGTGAGGGGCTGGGCTCAGCTCCAAGCTCTCTCAGTCTTGAATCAGAGGGGAAGGGTCAAGTTGCTGCTACTGCAGGGAGAATTCTCTGCCACTGCGGAGTCCAGCCCCTGTACTGCTTCTTCCTTACCGTGGGTGGGCCTTTGCTTGTAAGAGCGCCCGTTGAAGTGGAACCTGACTGCGCTGGAAAGGATCCTCACCATCTATTTGGGTGACTCAGGGGAAAAACCCGGGACCCTGAACCCCTCTTCCTTCCTGGAGGGTGCATCTCCCTTGGCTGCGTGCGGTAGCTGTTTGCAGAAACCCATCAGCCACTGCCCAGCCCCGGTGTTTTCTGCCACTGCCTCGGGCTTTTTTGCTACACTTTGACTCAGCATCCCTTGCCCACCGGGACACCCCGCACTGCTGCTATGGCTGTGGAGTTTCTGTTACATTTTGTTTGCCACCCTGGGGTGTGCCCGCCCCTGCCGTCCCAGCCGCCGCTCCGAGGTTCCTGCCGCAGCCCATTTCGCCATCCAGAGGGGCACCGGGCCCGGCTCTCCCTGGGGGTTTGTAAAGGAAGCCCCTTTCCCATCCCTTCCGCCGGCTCGCCGCCATTACCCANCTTCCCACATCTTTGCCTGAAAACCCCTTAATTTTGGAGTTAGAATAATTCAGAGGGAAGGGGGTCACATTTTTCCATTACAAGGGAGGTTCCCGCCTTTCTTGGCAGACACCTGTCTTTCAAACCAAGACATTGTTCTTGTTGCTCTAACTCAGAATGAGCAAAGATGAATGTACAGGTTGATTTATCCAGTCCTGCAGTCAGTGAGCCAATAAAAATGTCATTAAAACAGCCAGCATGTTCAGGGACATGGAGAGAGATCTAAGCCTGAGATGTGCTGTTCTCTGAGTACTGCTTTGATAAATGCACTTCCCAGCTTTTGGATCTACCGCCGAAGTCTTAGAATGTAATAAAAAACCCAATACAAGGAAAAATGAATCTGTAAGAGGAAAAAACCTAGTGTGAATCCTCTTGTGTAGATACGCAATTCAAAATTAGGTGAGGTTTTCCAATCTAGTAGATATAAAATATTCAACCACATTTCTGTCTCCTTCCTCTTTATAAGAAAATCAGTAAATGGGGGTGGCTGGGGGAGATTCTGAGCATATTAGAGACAAAATCGTTTTACTTGACTCTTTCAGCAAACCACTCTCACTTAGGAGATACACAAATGCAAAAAAAAAAGGTTTTTTCCAAAGTTGTGAATATTTACTCAAATGTGAATTCAGCCTTAGGGCTGATTAATTCTCTAGAATCCAAAACAAGATGAAAAATAATTTAGGGACTGAGACTCCAATTTCAAATGTCCTTACCCATTTCTTTATATCCTCCCTTTTTCCCTCTTGTCCTTGCTTCGAAGTCCAGCCAAACAAAGTTTTGCTTGCTTTTGTTTTGAGACCTGTTAAACTCCCTTGGTTCTCCCCCTGGTTTTCTATTGGGTTCGAAGCTGGCTTCAGTTTGTGGTTCAGAGCCAGCTCCAGGTAGCCTGGGGATTGCAGATGCCTTGCCACCAGAACAAAGGAAACTGCTTTGTGAACTCTGGCAAAGCTAAGCCCTTCTTCCTATTTCCAAATGAGGGAGTAAGCCCAGTATGTAACTATTCCCTTGAAACGGAGAATTACAGATCTTAGTTTCAGTGTGAAAATATAAGACAATTTTTCTTCTTTGCACTGTGGAGTGGTTCTTTCTTTTCTTCCTGTTCCCCATATGACCACTGCTACTTCTTACGGAATTGGAGTCCATTAGAAATCAACTCCTGTGGAAAATGGTTTGGAAACATTTTAGAAAAGGCAAATTATCGAAAGACGCACTTCAAGACCCATGGGTTTATCTCCTTTACATGTATGTGGAATATGTCACCTGACAGGTTCATCTGGGTTCCAACATTCTCTACTTGGATAAAACTCTTCTTACCTGGCCTCACAATACTAAGATCACCACTGGAAGCCCTCTAGCATCTTCCTCATCCACCTGGAAGCTGCTTTTGATTCCTTTTGGCCACTGTTTCTGCCAGCAAAGCCCAGGTTACCTGTAGCTTTGCTGTTGTTATCTATTGTTCTTCTTGTGTCTGGCTGTCCTCATTAAAAATGGCCGTATAACCTTTCCTGCCAGCCAGAGACTGCTGGGAGCACTGACCTCCCCCACCAAGCTCCGTGACCATGTACAGAAAACAAAAGTGGATCCTCCTTTTTATAATTCATAGGCCATCTGTTTAGCTTCTAAAAGAAGAAAAGCAAAAAAGGGGGGTTTGTGCTAGTTTATCTACATACCTCTATCAAAAAAAAACCCAACCAAACCAGGAAAAAGACCCTTACCATAAACAACTTAAATGCAGCTCACAAAGGAGAGCACTTGTGAACACAGGGGTCTTAAAAACAACTAGAAAGAAAAAACTGGATGCCTTCCCATCACAGCAGCTCTATGGGCTTCCTGAGGGAACTCTGTAGGTGAGCTGCCATCAGTGCCCTGTGTGGCCAGGACCATCGTGTTCCTGTCTGTTTGCCTGGTGGTAAAAACAATGCTGTACCAATCCTCTTTCGATCCCCCTCCTGAGTTCTCCCTCAAGCTGTCACCTTTAGCCTCCCTTTACCTGTCACCACAACCACCCTTTTATGCCTCCAGACCCCACAGGGCAGGGAAGACAGCAAGAAAAAATCAGCACAGATGCATCAGCTTCTCAGAGAACTGAGAGATGAAATCTAACCCCCCAGTCCTGGGGAACAGCTTGCCCAACATAGGGAGGAATGGCTCATGACTTCAGCTGACTTCAGCTCCCAGACTTCTTCCTCAAAACTGAGAAAAACAGTGAGGCTGATCAAACTACTGATTCCTTTTGGACATGACTGAAATATCACTATTTTCCAGAGCTGACTAGATTAAAGGAAGACTCTTGCTTCAGTCACTGACATTCCTGCAGAAATTGCCCTTTTCTGGGTTACCAGCAGTAGCAGTAACATGAGTGGCTGGTGAAGAAGCATCCATGAAGCTTTCGAGCCTATTGCTTTTGGCTTAATGAGGGCTTTCTTCATCATGAGCCTGAATAGATTTATTGTCTCAGTCATGGAGTGTGAAAAAAAGTGATAGTACTCACCAGGCACTTAGTTTCCTCAATTCTACTCAATTCTGGTTGTAACTACTGAAAAGAATACTACATTTTTAGGTCGTGGTTCCAGGAAGCATTTTAAATAGAAGTAGCCTCCAGCGCTGTTCAAAATACAATCTAAATAATGCAAGATTGTTAGGAGAAAATACAGCACTATTAAATAACACCAAGTAATGGACAACTATTCAAAGTCATTATTTTTTATTAGCCTGGATCATTATTACTGAGCGCATGTGACCTTACTTGCACTCAGTAATGCTTGTAGTCGTGCAGGCAAGCTAAATAATCATTACTGATTCATTACTATTAATTATATTGAGTGGTTGTATCCATATTTTGGATTTTCAGTGCTGTATTAGGAAGCATTGAAACTCTCAAATACGTTTTGTTTTCTTCCTACAAGAAGGGTAACCCTTTTCAAAAGCTGATTTAGGAGAAAGTTGACTTATTTTCCCGAAATTATATACACCTGCCCCAAATGATGGGTTGTTTTCAGTCCAGAGAAATTTTCTTTCAGGTAAAATAACATGTTTTGTGCAGTTCGTGAGAATGAGACTTAATTATAGACTCTCAACCGAAACACATCATGTCAGTGTGCAAAGTGAGCCTTTTCACTCAGAGGTGAGGGAATGGACAAAATATCCACCGATTTTATTACACAGATGTACAGGTGGCGTTTTGAGGAGAAGTGAGTAGGAAGGATGAAGTCTGTGGTTTTGCTGAATGCGTAACACTAATGATGCTGAAAATGGGATGTTTCTGAAGATTGCCTCCTGATTTGCCTTGCAAATGGCTCTGTCTGCCAATACCTGCTCATGCCACACCTTTGACAAGAACCCATTTGCAGTGTTTTGCCAGCACTTGTTTAGCATGAAGCTTTGAGCTCTGGTGAAGTGTCCCTGTAGAACTTTTTATTTTCTTCCTAACTACAGGCTCACTTGACAGAAGGAAATGTAAGAGAAGATTTGTCATGGACATGTTGGATTTTATTTTAATAAAAAGCACTGTCCTGGGTCTAGTTGGTGGGAGTTAGCAGTCAGCATCTTTAGTGTCAGGGTGTGACTGATGGATCACTTTCCAGGTGCACAGGGCACCCTCTGGTCTTAGCTAAACTAGTTTGCAGCAGAGCTGTGATAGAGGAGGCAGTGGCAAAGCCAAGATACCTCCCACAAGAGCTCTCCACAGCTCCCTTCAATGGGAGTAACCACCTAGCATGACTGGTTTGCTCCTGGCTTTTTTGGTTGTGGCACAATCAATTAAAATGACAGAATGATGCACAATGGGAGGAAGAGCCCTGTTATATTGTGGGTTTTTCTCCATGGCACAGGGTGGGGGGCAGAGCTGGCAGCCTGGGCTGCAGCTGCCCTGCCCAGAGTGCCAATGCCCCACAGTACATCAGGGTATGCATCTGATAGCCCTGTTAAGCTGCAAGGCTGAAGGAATCTAACTTAATCCTGTTTTTATGATCATGTAGAATGGGAACAGAGCTGGTTGTGTTTATTCTGCCCTAACATTAAGAATAGCCCTCAGGATTCTTTGGGTTCTTTGGCACCCCAGGCCCCGGCAGTCAGTCTCTGCCCTGTGGCCAGAGGAGGATCCTGGAGAGCTGGTTTTCGTGACAGGAGTCGCAGCCCTGGACAGTCCGTGCTGGAGCAGGGGAACATGTGAGGAGAAAGAGGTGGCAGGGAGATGTTATGGACAGGCCACAACCCCCCAGCCCCACCCCTGCACCACTTGGGGAGGGAGAGGTAGAAGAGGAAAAAGAGGATGTGAGTGGAATGTGTTTTAGCTTTTTTATCTTTCTCACCATCAAACCTATTATAATTTGCAATTAATTAAAATATTTCTTTTCCACGTGAAGTCTGTTTTGTCTGTGACCGTAATGGGTGAGTGGTCTCCTTTTTTTTCTTGACCCATGAGCTTTTTCATTTTATTTTCTCCTCCCCATCCCGTTGAGGGGAGTGAAGGGAGAAGCTGGTGGGAGGCTGGCAGCTGGTCCAGGTCGACCCACCACAGTATCATGTGCTGTAGAATTTTGTACAGTGGTTCCTTCTCAGGGAGAAATCTTTCCTGCATGATGTGTTTTAACATCCAGCTCATAACCCTTCTTCTCAAACGTATAGCACTGCACACTGGAGTGAAGTCTCCTGAAGGTGGGAGAGAACAAGGATGAGAAGAAGTGGGGGCGGGGGGTTACAGAGGAAATGGGACAATATATCCTGACCAACATTTAAGGTGCCAACAGATTCCTGTGTTCATAGACTTGCAAGCTTGAAAGAGCTGCTGTGCTGGGTTAGATCACTTGTCAGCAATATTTCTACAAGGTCCTTCAAAGTCTTCACAGTCAATCAGAAGTGAGTCTTTTTGTTTCTTAGTAACTCCTCTGTGCTGGAAATGCGCAGCATGGCTGTCACCATTTGAATGTGTCACTCAAGTGTTTGTGAAAATGGGAGCTTAACAAAGAAACTTACTGTGCTGAAACAAACATGGTGAAAAGAAGGCAGGATAAATGGAACCATCTTTCTATCCCTGCAGAAACTCAACGTATTGCATGAAGGTGTCCATGTCCTTGACAGTAGCTGAGAATGAATCTGGGCTTTGCTACAACAGCAAGATCAGATATCTGGAAAAATCAGAAGTCACTAAGAGAAAGACAATCTCCTGTCCTGATATTGAGGATTACAAAACAGCCAGTCAAGAGCCAGATGTGGTATGGTACAAGGTAACTATTGCTGTCTTACTGCTATTGTACTGAAACTGTACAAAACTTACACTGTTTTCAGTCTGAGGCTTAGAACTGGCTTTCTTTGAGGCATCAGTGGTTTGTGACTGGTCTGGAGAGGGTTCTCCCAATGGTAAAACTACCCAGCATAGTCGTTGTCCAACAGAAATCAGTATCAACGAGGATGTTCTGTGAGAGAGCTCACATGGCTTCTCTATCAGCAGTACCACATTCCCAAACCACAGTGCCTCTGTACCAGTTTGTACCTGGGTGTGGTGTTGCTCTGCCTGATACTGGAGTAGAAACAAAGGGAGGCACCTGCAGTGGAGCCAAAGGTGTATCAGCATCGCCAGCTTCAGTTGTGCTGCCCTATTAATTTTTATAGAGTCCATCGGGTAATTTCACCAAGACTTGTAGATTTTTACCAAAGTCTGCTGGAGTCTGCACAGAAGTCTGCTGAGGTTCATTGAGTAACTGTAGTGAAGTCAGTTAATTTTAACTGAGGTCAGTTAGATACTTTTACCACTTGCCAGGTAACTCATCTGACTGCACTTTCTGTCAGGTAGCACACACCACTTTCATCAGCAGATGTATTGGTGATGTGTTTCTGTAGCTCCCCAAGAAAGCAGGAGAATGAGTAAAATATGGGTTGGCTGGCAGACATCAGATAATGAGACCACAGCAAAGTCTGGCAAATTTTGCCTGTTTTCTGGACTTGGGTCAAAGTCTGATATTGAAAAGCCCTCAGGTATTAGTTGATGCAAGAAACCGTAGAGAAGAATAAAGAGCTGAGAGTCAGAAGGAACCAGAAATAGTTGGGCAAGAAGAACTGACGGTGGACAAAAGACTGACGTTGAAGATGGTGGCAAGCATCAGGACTTTATTGCAAAAACCCAGCCTTTTTAATAAACTTAGATAAACTTAGCCGGTTATCTGTTTACATAGTTTTAAAGTATAACAAACATAATTCAACCAACCGCCAAACACCACGATGTGAGCACGCCGTGGTCACACAGCATGTTTTTCTACCCTTAATTCAGCTGTGTCTCTTTCCCACAGTCCTTCTCTACTTAGCTGGAGTAACAGGCCTGAGCCATGATTTTACAAAGGCAACAAGGCCTTCATTTTATAACGTTTTACCTGTGTGCAACAAGGAACAGTTCAGTGGGATTTGTGGAAAATAGAGTTTGGATTGTAGGAGTTTAGGATAAGCTTGGTTCAGGTAATAAAGACAGAAACATACAAACTAGTTAAATCCTAAATTTGGAGTGCTTGATTTGCCAACTTTAGTAACATTCTTTAAAGACAATTACTTTGTGTGAAATAAGTACTATAGGCAGACCAGCAGATTTTTTCCTCCTTAGCAGGTTGCAGCAGAAAACAGCAATTATAAAAGTTGTCATTTATTTCTTGTTTTTTTACAGAAATCTCACCTTATAGCTTATAGGAACAAAATGTGTGCCATAACCCGCTGTTAGTATGAACAAAGTTTTTCTTTCAGCAGTTGAAGCTCTTTCAGCATATGGGTTGATATCTTCAGTGCTGTTCATATGTCAAATATATGTATTTAGTTAATCATAGAATATCCTATGTTGGAAGGGGCTCACATGAATCATTGATTCCAATTCCTGGCTCTGCACAGGAAGTCTGATATCCCAGAGCAAAGAGGGTACTGGAGAGAAGCTGCTTCTTGCCCTCTCTGCCTTGGTATTACTGAACACCAGATCACTGACTATCTCTATTTTTTGCAAAAGCACACTGAAAAATAGTCTGGCAGAAATGATCTTCAGCTGTCATGGAGCAGAAATGAGTCTAAAGAAGATGCATGTGCAGCCCCACACCAGCAATGCTTTGTACTGACCGAGACAGGGAACGGAAGGGTCTGTTCCATAATCCCACCCGTGTTGCTTGGGTGTCACACACACGTTGTGTGACACCAGGCTGGAGTGTGACAGCTGACTGACAAATCATCACTGAGGTGAAACTGAACAGAATTGATGTCATTGGACGATAACAGTGAGACAGTCAAAGTCGACAACCTTTCGTCTGGCTTGATAGTGAAAAGAGACATGAGTAAGATAACCTACTACATACACCTTCTTATCTATAATTAACAATAATGAGTTATCAGTTTGGCTCCTAGAGAAACATCTTTGTTATCTAGACCTGTGTCAGGAAGCTCAGCAGTGTGCAATTGCAATATTAATGTTGTGCAGAAGGTCTGTATATCAGGTTATCCCTGAAACTTATTCCTGAACAGGGTTTTGGATATTCTAGAGACTATTATGTTACTGTTAATAAAAGTCTGCATATTCAAAGGAGCAGAAGTCCAGTTTCTAGAAAATATATAATTGTATGGATTTCAAAATAATTTAATGAATATTTGGGTAACCCCTACAAACTGCAGTCTGGGACTTAAGATCATATGGGAGGCAATGTGAGCAACAAAAAGCAGGTCCCTTCTCCTGAAGAATAGTATAAAGTGTTATTCTACCTTAGGATCTGACCCTCACTTTCCAAAGAAGGCATCCATTTCTGGTCATAGCACACTGGATCCTCAAGTTTTTCCCCTCTACCTTGGATTTTAAGCTTGATGTGTACATGAAGCCACCTTCTTGGGTAAATCAGCTCCAGAGGCACTGTGGGTTGTATTCCATTCCATTATGCTGGAATATTTACAGATTTTCATCCACGCAGGGAGCATAAGTTGTTCAAAATAGAACAGTAGATAGATAAATAAATATGAGGAAGGCCTTGAAATTTCCTTCCTTATCCCTTCTGCTGAAAAGAGAAATCCTTGTGTTCACGAGAACCTGCCAGTTTGCTAGTAGTCAGGGAGTTTGGACTTGTGGCCTATGAAATACCATCAGACAGGACAGTGATGGTGCCTGCCCACTGTGTGCAGAACCTGCTCTGCCTTCTGAAAGGCTTCTCTGTGTTGAGGAATTAATGAATCTGAGCCAATAATTGCATCAGTTTAGTGGGAGTTAACTGTAATTTAAACATGCTCTTAATTATGCCTGAATAGAATTCCACATGCACACCCAGTATGTAATAAAACATTTGCTGGGAGGATTTGTTTTAACAGTAGTATGAACTTCACTTCTGGCTAGAATTACACTGCATAAAATATTTATTTTTAAAGATTTCCGCAGTTAATGCCATTGATATACGCTCAGCTCAATTATGCCTGTTAGAACTGTTTTGACAAAAAGTGTGAGTTTTTTTGAAGTAAATGTGCGTGTCAAGGCATGATTGAATGAAGGGGATTTAAGAGTAAGAGCAGTTTCATGAAAAATCGGCTGGCAGAGGGAAAAGGTATATTACATCTTGAGCATGGAGTCTTAATCCATTTCCATCATGTCTTTTCTACTGCTGCATTGAAAGGAGGGGTAAGAGAACAATCAAAATGTCAGGTGAAGGACAGGTAGTTACCTACCCAGAAAAATAGACTTTTGACATACTGCCACTTAGATTTCAAGGAAGTGAAAAAGAAGCATAATAGTGCACACCTTAATTACTGGGGAAAAAACCCCCCAAAACATTTCTGATGTCTAAGGAAAGTAAATAGTCTAGAAAAAGACACTTGCAGATTCTTCTAGCAGGTAAACATATTGCAAAAGCAGAAAAGAACAATTAATTGGTTAAAGCCTTTGGGGAGAACTTAGAGCACCTTCCAGTACCTGAAGGGGGCTTAGAAGATGACTGGAGAGGGACTTTTCACAAGGGCATGTAGTGAAAGGATGGGAGGGAATGGCCTTGGACTGAAGGAAGGTAGGTTTAGATTAGATATTTTTTCCTGTGAGAGTGGTGAGGCACTGGCACAGTTTGCTCAGAGAAGATGTGGACTCCCCATCCCTGGAAGGGTTCAACACCAAGTTGGATGGGGCTTGGAGCAACCTGGTTTACTGGAAGGTGTCCCTGCCCATGCAGGAGGGGTGGAATGAGATGATCTGTAAGGTCCCTTCCAACCCAAACTATTTTGTGATTCCATGAAGTGAGTCATACAACGGAGCACTTAACCTGTTAGGGAAATTAGCAGACCTCTGTCAGTAAAATCTAGATTGTTTTCATAATATGAAAACTAGTAAGAATTTTGTTTCTCAGCTGTTTTCCAGCTTCTCCCCTTTTTTGCTTTTAGTTTTGTATATTGAATATATAAACAAGCATTTTCAACATACTTTTGTAAAGCCTGCATAGTCAGCAGAATAAAAAATAATTAGCTGAAATTTGGGAAAAAAAAAGCTTATAAATAATCTTTAATATGAAGTGTTGCAAGAAGATACAAAAAGAAATAATTAGGAACTTAGTGGTACAATTCCACCAGAACAATTCCTCTATGTAAAACCACAATAGCACAAACATTGTTTTTGCTAAATCATTAATCTTAGTAGTAGTAAAGGTGTCATCCTTCTTATTGCAAACTTATATATAAAAATATAAGACATATAAAAATGTATCTTTCATCTCTTTGCTCCCATACATTTAAAAATAAAGTAAAGAATATAAAACTGATAACACCCGATAGGATATTTAAGTGCTGCACTAAAGGGTGCATATCTGAAATGTGCTTACTTTGTGTGTTCTGGAAATTGTATTCCTTCTAAATTAGAATTGAATAGGACTGAATCATATTCTTTGCCCAGTGTTCAGATTTAGTTACTCCAAGTAGGAGGTTGATGTACCTTTCAATAGAACTAAAGTATTGAGCTCAAATCAGAAAGGATTTAATGGCATTTCCTGGCTCAGATTTGTGTCCTGAGTGAGTCTTCAGCACAGTAGATGGGATCTGGATTCTGATCATTCTCTATTACCAGTGTTAACTAAAGTTCACATGCAAGACAAGATTATGCTTCCCTTACAGCTATACTTTGGAAACAGAGAGATTAGCTGATCACTCTGTTACCTGCAGTAGTGTTGCACAGCTTCCGAATCTGAAATCTGAGCATACTGTAACTGAATTTGGCCTCCTAGGGACAGGAATAATTCTTCAGTGCTCCCTTTTCAAGTGCAAGGACAGAAACTCTCAGTCCTGTCTTTTTATTTCTCTATTGTTGGCCTTTAATTTAGAATCGACATGGATTTGGAATGCATATGGAGTCCCATGAAAAATTTATATTTGTGTCATGCTGATCTCCTACTGTGGTACAATATATTTGCATGTTGATGTATTTTCTTGTTTGGTTGTTTTCTTAAGAGAAAGCTTTGTTCTATTTTGTTTTCTGTGTTTCTGACACTGCTGTTGCAGACAAGCAGAAAATGGGGCATAGGTGTGGGCATGTCACCAGTCTCTAAAGTTGCTGAGCTTGATGTAACTGAGGTGAGACTGCTGCAGTCTGAGAGCTTATTCCAAGCTGCCACCTTGAGACAGGGAGTAGAGGGGCATTGAAGGTACTCAGGCCCTATGTTGCTTTGTGTTTCCTGGGTACAGAATTAGTCAGAGCCTCCAGAACTTCTGGGACTACTGAGTGCTTTAGAGAACTCAGAAAAGCATGATTTTGTTGTAGGCAGAACAGGCTTGATGTTAAAGGTATTTAGAGACAATAAATACATAATCTTGAGGTGCCATTTTCAAGACACAATGATTAGGTTTGGCCCGCACTTTTAGTTCAGAGCATTCCAAGAACTATTCAATCATGAGTGCTGTTCACGGGGAAGGTGACTCATCTGCCTGCAAGGATCCAGTATATTAGGAAAGGGAGAACCTCTTCTTGTAGTGTATCACACCCTATCCAGAAGGACTCAAATGCTGTTCCAGTAAGACCACAATTTGTAGCAGTGAACTTAAATCTGCCAAACAACAGCTAAGGACCATGTGGGTGAAGTCTGTGGGAGCTGCAGGCTATCAGTACCATGTCCTGCATCAGAGGATGCATATGGGGGTGATGTTGCAAAGTGCCTGATGATGGGAAAAGGCTGAGTTAAAGCTCATCAGGTGCTGGAGAAGCCAGTGATGAGAAATAAGGCTGTAAGGAAACCAGGTTTCTGAATTCTCTCAAAAAACTGCTGTTCTTCCTGTTTTCTTCTGTTGGTAAATGGTTCTGGCCTGGGACTATGTGTAAAGTTTGCCTTCAGGCTAACTCTTAACAGATGTTGCCCTTACTCCCTTCAAATAGAGATGTATTTTAATGGTCCATCCTAAAGGAGAGGTCTTGGCAGTTGTTATGAAGAAGATACCTAACCATTGTTTGAGGGCACCATGTAGTAAACACAGCCCATGTGATACAGTAGGAATAACTGAACCTTAAAAACATTTCTGTTTAATTTCAGTCTTCAAATTAATTCCAGTTTGAGAATTCTGTGCTTTCTGAAATTATATTTGAATTTTAATTGCAAAATATATTTAGGTGGTTGTTTCCTTATGTATAATACTGAAAATCTGATTGGGCAACACTGTCTTATGTCGTACAAGCCAGATAATTTTGGCACTGGATTTTTTTCTGCAGGAATGTAAGCCAAAAATGTGGAGAAACGTTGTAATTCAGAAGGGAAATGCCCTCTTAATTCAAGAGGTCCAGGAAGAAGATGGAGGAAATTATACCTGTGAACTAAAGTTTGAAGGCAAGCTTATACGAAGGACAGTTGAATTGAAGGTTACTGGTAAGAATCTTTGTTCTATGCCAATAGGACAAAAAATACAGCTTTGAAATAATAAGAAAGAGTGGTTTTCACATGTCGGTGAAATCTGTCAGTGAATCTGTTTGATAGAAGTAAGTCCAAAGCAAATCCCAGTAGCTGAGCAGTCCCAGACTTGGGGAAATTTATATCAAGATCTTCTAAAATTCCACAGAAGAGTATTTCTACCTTTTGCTCTGTACAAAACCTGGAAATGCTCCATATTTTTAAGCTTTCATTTTATTTATGATGATCAGCTTTTCTAGTCTAGGATTTGTCTTTAGTGAAGAGTATGGCACAACCTATTCCAAGAATGAAGTTAGCAATACTGGACTGTCAAAACAAAGTAACCTGCTTGTCAGGAGGTCATACACTCTATGGTTCTGACTCCATGTAGTATCTACTAGACAACAGTGTTTTTCTGTCTATTTTTGCCAGGTACCAAAAATGAACAGCTAAAAAAAGTATTGTCTACCGATATATTCCTGCTCCCTTTTCACCTGACTGTACAGTTCGACATCTATAACTACTATTTTGCCTTCCATGTCTGTGGAACTTTGCAAGTATCTGAAAACTGAAGAAAATATCAACTGCCTTTCACACAAAACCATATAAACAAATGGTTAGGTATTTTCCCCACATACTGATTAAAATGGGGCCCTACTCAAAGCAGTGACAGGTAGAATTCCACTTTCTTATATTAAACTGAATTATTCCATATGATGTTTCTAATAAATTCTTGAAAAAAAATTCTTCCCTTTATTTTGGGTGGAATCCATTTTTTTATTCTTAGCGTTATTCCTCATTTTCAGTGAGTTCTTTTCCCTGTGTGCCCTATGTTATATGACCCTTTATTGTCCATTTTTGACCATTGACAGATCTTTGACCATGGAGAGATCTCTAAAGTATTGATTTGACCTACCTGATGCTAGACCCGTCAAATAAGATGTAATACCTGCCTTGTGCATAGTCGCTACCCTAAGTAGCATGCTGGTCTTCAACCAGAATATGAACTAAGTTTGACAGAGTGAAAATGAGATGCGTTTAATTCAATTCCCCGCGATAGATATTCTGTGCTCTCCCTCTCAACATGACCTTGCTAGAAGTCATGTGTTCTCTTCATTATTTAAACACTGTGGTGTATTTATACTTCACAATTTAAGGAATTGGTCCTAAACTAAATATAGTATTTATTACAGTTCTCTTATTGAAAAGTTTATTATCTGAATTATTTAAAATGTAAGTATGAAATGTGTAAGTGTTCTCCTTTGTGCAAAATGCTTGAGAAGCAGAAGATTTTTTCCCCTTTTAATTTGGTGTGAAATTAATGTTGCATTTAATTTTGTTTAGTTTATAAAAGCACATATGTTTGTAAACACCTTTTCCAGATGGAAATGTTTGGGAGACATATCTGATGATATGTGTTTGCTGGTTGAATCTCTCTAGATACTTGAAAGAGGCTAGTAAGTTTGTGTAGATGACAACCTAAAAATATGGATAAGAACTACAAATGCAATAGAACCACATATGCATATTATCTCACAGCTTGGTTGAGCAAGTTTCTTTCTCCTGTTTTTGTTTTGTTTCAGTTTGTGAATGTTACATGTGTGTAGGTTTAGATCTTTGTGGGAGAAAGGTCAAAGAAAACTTGTACAACAAACAGCAAAGGATTGCTTGTGTTGTGTGGCTCTTTGTGTTGGTTTGAAAACAAACCAGTGGGAGATCACAAGTCAGGATTTAAGTTAATGGGAAAATAAAATTAAAAACAAGTGAAATAATATAAGGAAAAGCACTGACAAAGTCAGATACAACCTGACACCCTGTTAGAGTGGTGGGTAGCAGTCCAGATGAAGTAGCTCAGTTGGAATGATGATCCTATGGAAGGTCTCCAGCTGAAGGTCCAGTGGTAGCTTTGTCCTCTGCTAACCCAGTAGACAGGGCTAAGTTAGGCAGTTCTGAGGGCAGGTTATATCCAGGTGGGAATGCTTGTCTCCTCCCTCCTGGGTGGAGCCTCTCACAATAGGATGAGGTAAGTCCATGAGTCATGTGGGGGTTTCTTGATGGCCCATTGTCTGTTATCAGGGGTGGGTCATTAGCAGGCAATAACAGCTAATGGCCCACAGCTGGTGGTAATAGAATACTTAAATACATCTATATTTTAACCTAGGATAATCTTCAACCCAGGGGGGCTCTTGAGGTCAGATCACAGGCTGGGAGTGCATACATGATGTACTCAGGGACTTAGCTGAATAAATGTTGTGACCCTTCACAGACTCATCCCGGTATGTCCAGGTCTTTCTTGTAATGGGATTGGTGTTGCACTGGGCCTGGTTTTTCATCTGTCTGAAAATGAGTTCTCATCAAAATATTGTACCACGAGAAGCTAGAGGGAGAACCAGATCTCTGACTGCTGAACCTGCTGGTCTTCAATTCACCGTTAGCAAATACTGCTGAAGGCATACCAGCAAAGCTGGGGTAGAATTGTCTCTGCTAGCCTGCAACACAGATGTGGAGCAAAGGATCTTGCCTGCTGCTTTCTTCTGCAGGAGCTTTGCAATGCTGTTTCTATTACTTGTACTTATTACCATGCCTGAATTGGCATTTATTGGCAATGAGTTCCTCTAACATAAAGATTCTGAACAGAAAGACTCTGTTGGGCACTGCTAGCAGCCATGGTAACCCAAAACTGTTACTGAAGAGTTATTCTGAAAGTGAAATGGGACACTCCACATCTCCCTTGAGCAAGGAGAGATGTAATGCCATGAAGAGAGAGGAAGCTGGCTTAAATTCCCTGTAGTCTTTCAGGCATTTGCTAAAGTACACAGTACACCAGTTAGGTGGATGAAGTTATTTATCTCTTGATTGTAAGACAAGGATCTTGTCTTCTTTGAAGTCACATCAGATATGGTACATGAGGTTTTTAGTCCTTCATGAAGATTCTGGTAGTTATGTAAGTAGCAATATGAAATATTTGCTATTCATAGCTAAATGCAGAATGGGCATCTAAACAGTGAAACTTGAAATCAGAATAAATGCAGTGCTGTCATAACAGAAGTTACATCAAAAGCTTTAGAAAAATTCCAAGGTGCAGGAGCCAGAAGCAACATTTTAACTTGCTGTTAGTAAAACTGATCAGAATAGTTAATGATATCCCAGACAAATGCAGCAGTTTTGCTGAAGATGTGATCCCACAAGCCAGCCTGATCCAAGTTAACAGCAGACAAGAGAGCAGCTGTGGGCCAAGTGAAGGATGTCTGTTGGATATTTATATTAGTGTTGCCTAAGGATTTATTTCAAGTAGAGGCTCTCAACTGGGGACACAACCTGCTCTTATTATTTAGTTATCCAGCAAAGTCCAGTGATGTCATTAGTGCTAAGAAGGTGTTGCTTAAACTTCCTGTGCCACAGTGTCGGTGCAGTTGTCTTAGTGGCTGTGGCTGTGGCAGGGAGCTGCAAGGACAGCATGTGCTTTCCTTGGATCCTGTCTTGCCTTCTGGCCTTTGCAGACCCAAATGGGAGATCTCAGTGGGCCAGTTAGGGGTAGGAGGGGAGTTCCTCCTCCCTTTCTTCTCTGACTAAGTCATGATATGAGCAACTATGAGATAATTTGTAAGAAATAAATCTCAGGAGTCATAGATGGAAACTGCAAGCTATCAGTGTGTGATGCCTGGCCAGGGGAAGACAGACAGAGGGACCTAAGTGGTATTAGTAGGTGAGCAGAGCAGAAAGCAAGCAGGTCAGATGGCATTTGCAGGACAGTTGGACAGAGGTGCTGTGCATCGTCTGTCTGTGGTGGGTAACGAACAGCTGAGTGTGATTCAGATGATAAAAGGCTTCAGAGGCTGTAGCTCTTTGGAGTTGAAGGGAAAGGATTGCAGCCCAGAATATATTTGAAAAATATTTTGACACAGAGTATTTATAGGGACAAAATCCTGAGCCACAATACAGCACTAATGAGCAGTGCCTAAATCTTGGTGTTTGGGTGCATTTAACAATAATAGATTGTCAACAAAACAGCTTTTTCATCACTAGTTCTTCATGGGTTTGTTATATTATGCAGACAGATGTGAAACAAGTCTTGTCAGCCTTTTTTGCTGAAGAAACATGACAACAGTGTTATCTCTTAGCAAATAACACATAACCCTTTAGTCTATGTAAAAAAAAAAATATAGATACCATTTCACTTTGCTTCTTGGTACGTTTGGTGTGACAAACAAGTGAGATTAGAAACTGTGATCTAGGGTTCTAAAGCATAAAAATGAAACAGAAACTCAGTTTTTAATCTGGTAATAAATTAGAGTGCTCCCATTTAGAAAAAACTGAATGCACTAATAGAAAGTTACGGATAATCTACATTATTAGAATTTATTGAAATTACAGCTATTCGGGAATATCAGCAATCAAAAGCATGTTAATGAGTATTGTACATGCCAGTGTTTATTGAAGAACAGTTATACTATTCAGATTAAAAGAAAAAAACCCCAAATATAGAAATGGTTGGTTTTGAAAGGCAACTTATGCATCTTCCTGGTTTCCCCAGCCGTACCAACAGGTTCTCTCTGTCTTGATGCACAGCAATGTTTCAATAGCTTTGAGAGTGAAAAGGTGCAATTGTGAAAAACACCTGCTGTGTTTATCTGCTCCTTCAGCACTCTTTCTGTTTTGGAACACTCGTCTGTAGGGACACAGGCCAAGAAGAAGATGCAAGGAGAGATATGTTGGAGGTTTGGGAAAGGGTGATGCCTCTCAGAAGGGAGCAAGACCTGCTCTCACAGCATGGCCCAGGTGTCCCCTGGCAGATGAGGCTGGGGTGTGCTTTTTCAGGGACAGCTATGCTGGTGGGAGAGGTTGCCTTCTTCTTTCTGCTGCCTGTGGAAAGAAGTGATTTGTGAGCTTGTACTGGTGAGTTATTTTCCAGTATGACAGCAGAAGGTGTCCATCTGACCAACTTCATAAACAGCTGGTGATGGATTGGAGTGACATGCAGGAATTACTGGACCACTCTGTCCAGGAGCTCTGTCCTCCAAGTTTCCTTCAACCTCTACTCTGGCATATTCCTCACAGGCTGCTAAAATGCCTGACCATTCCTAAAGTCATTTACACAGTAATATCTATTTTGACCACCATAAATGACAAATTATTCCACATGGCTGCTTGAGTTGAATGATTGCGCCTGAATTCACTCTTTGATCATAGTTTTTCAATTAAATTCTTTCAAGTCTCATTACATCGCTCACTTTTCAAATTACACCTGCTACTGTTGCTAGATTTTGTTTGTGGGTTTGGGACCCCTTTATTAGCAAAAGTAGTTGATGGTGATTTGCTATTGTTAAACCAAGGGGGTGAATTGGATTCAGAAGGGCAAACAATTAGCTGGACTTTCCAGCAGCTCTAGGGCCATAGAGAGAGAAGCTACCACAAAAGAAGTGAGGATATGAGCTAAAAGTATATGTCCACCATTTGGTAGTGGTTGCTTTTCTGCACATTTTTAATCCTCTGTGAACTGGATATGCTGCTTTATGTTATTAGAAGTTGAGGCTAATGACACATTGGCAGCATTCAGTGGGTGCTGATCAGAACAAATTACCTGCAGTAATCCATAAGTGCACTCTAGGCCTTATCAGTTTATGACAGATAAATTATTGTCACCAAAATCATACAAATGACGTGTTGACTGACAACATTTTTGGCTGCTGACAGTTTCCAGAACAACCACAGCAAAAAGTGTTAAGATAAATTAAAAGCTTATTTAAACTGAGCTGAAACATGGAAGTCTTTCCAAGTCCTTTGGAATTGAGACTGTTATAAGGGATTTATTTTTATGGTGTCAAATATAAGAGTTGGTGTTTGCTTAAAAATCTGAAAACGTGTATTTGTGATTTCCTCCCAACGGCATCGTGTTTTGGCATGAACTGTTCAGTAATCTGCAATGAATTTATGAAATGGTTCAGTGTTGCTTAAGTAGTTACTTATCCAAAAACCCAGTTTAGCTCTGAAAGGTCACTGAGCTCTGAATATGATTTGTAGATGTAAATAAAAGCAGGGCCAGCATAAGACTCAGGTTAAAAAAGGAAGTGGCTGAGGAGCAGAAGCTGAACTGAACATCCCCAGCAGTTTTGTGCAGCAACAGGTCCTGTGCTTGGGACATGCCTGAGCTCTGGTGTGCAGGGATTCATCAGTTAGCTCTGAAGGAGCTTTTCCAGCACAGCCAGTTAACCCGTTTGCATGGCTTTTGGTACCCAAACTAACTCTGACATCTCTGCCTGGTATTGCACTCTGCAGAGAAGGCAGAGCCTCTGGGTCCTGATGGAGGCTGGACATGCTCTCACTCTCCCATTGTTGCTTTATTTTCTGAGCTCCAGAGCCTTTTCTTTGGAGGCAGGATGAAACAGCTATTGTTACCACCATTTTATCATCAAATAAGGCAGTAACATCAATTAGAGCACTGTGTGAAAATAACATTAATTTCAATTTATGTAATTTTAACATCAAAGGCCATATTGCAACAGTTTGTATTTCTGATTTTGTTATGTCAAATTACTTGTGTTGTGAGCTGATATATTTTAATTTGACTTGTGGCTCTACTATTTTTAATAACACATATAGCTGTAATGTATATTACTGAAATTTTTCAGCATTTCTGAAATGAGGTGTTTCGAATGTTTCTATTGAATTTTTTTTAAATTGATGTTTTGCACTAAATGTCTTGTGAAGTACCAAAATTTTCCTCAAATGCAAGCTCTGGTTCCTGTCAGCACTCAATATCTCACTTAATCCCTGGGATCTGGGAGGTGCTTGAAGTGCAGGGGCGTTTTATTGCTGATTTTGGCCAGCAGCTCTGGTAAGAGCTGTTAGCTCCCCTCTCCCTTATTTGTTTGCATTTTCAAGCATGGGTCAGAGAGCCTGTTGTCTCAAATAAAGCAGAAAACATTTCAAGGAAAGCCTAAAGCAGCTTGTGAATTTTCCTGATGAAACAGCCTGAGAAGCACTCCAAGATAAAACATGGTGACATGCGGATGGTGGTAGTTGGTCTGGCCTTCAGGGTTTGCTCCTCCTCACATCCTTACATGGCCAGTGCTGCCGGGCATGGGAAGTGTTTGCTGTACTTGGAACTGTCTCCCTTTTCCTGGAAGCAGATGCTCCTTTTTGAGAGCTCTATTTATTTATCTCCACGTCTCCAAAAAAAAAATTTCCCCTGTTTAGTGTTCACCAGAATTCTAAAGTGGTATTGAAGCTGCCAGAAGCTGTAGGACCCAGGGACATGATTTTTATTCTTTCCCTCCTCTCCTGGCTTGGCAGCTTTAGCCTCTCTTTGCTTGCTATGAACAACGTTCAGCTCACTCCCAGTGCTTGGCAGTCCCCTCCACTTCTGACATGTGGCCCAGGATGCCTGTCCCCTGTAGTATCCCATACAAGTGTTCCAACTAGAGCTCCCTTTTGGCAGGAAATGTGCTATTTCCAGCCAAAGGCCCAACTCCTGCTCCCTGTAACTTCATGGGAAGCTGCTGGAGTACAGTCAGAGAACACTGGAATATCGGCACTTTCTACCTTAGAACTCATTTTTGTTCTTAACAAGCGATTTTATCCATAAGTCAGAACTCCCTCCCATACTTTGTAATACAGACAGCAAATCCCTGTGCAGAAAGCTCCCAGAACAAGCGGCTGATGGATATTTGCATCCCGTTTCCTTGGCTGATATGAGGTTGGATCTCACACCTTGGCCTGGGAGAATGCAGGGAGAAGGGGGCTCACACTGTGGCTCTCCTGGCACCTGCTTGTGTGCCATGATGGCTTTAGGTATCACTACCCAAATAGTGTCACAAAGAAAGATATAATGATTAACCAACCAGAGCTCCTGAGCTCAAAATAAAGTGTGCTTTTTCAGATTTTCCTCAAACATAACGTAAGCAGTGAGGGGGGATAAAAACTGGTAAGATTTTCATGGTTTCTTTTTTAGTTCATAATGTTAGTACATTCCATTGATGAATGGACTTTATGTGTAGTGGTAGATGCAGAAAGGCCTTCTTTCCTCCTGGAAACCACCCTTTAACATTTTTTTATAACAGAACTTCTACCAATATTTGAGTCCAAAAGAGAATAAATGAAAAGAATGTAGAGAAACCAACTCAACCAAATATTTTCAAGGGAAAATATTTACAGCACAAAAGGCAAAGAGACAAGCAGCTTGCTTGTGACTGCAGTTCTAACAATTGTGAAAAGTAAGTACTTGTTAATTTGGAAGTATGTGTTGGGTCTGACTGAGGTAAAGCTCACAGCCCTTACAGTGCTGTGCTTTGCATTGGTAGCTGGACAGGTGCTGATAACACAACAGTGTTTTGGCTACTGCCGAGCAGTGCTGTCCCTCTGACATTCCTTCCCCCACCAAAGGGGATGGGTGTGGACAAGATCCTGGGAGGAGACACAAGCAGGCCAGCTGACCCAAATCAGCCAAAGGGATATTCCATACCATATGACATCAACTCAGATATATAATCTAAGGAAGAGAGGAGGAACCGTTACGTGCTGAAGCCCTGCTTCCCAGGAAGTGTCCGAACATCGCTGCTGATGGGAAGTAGAGACTGATTTCTTTTTTTCCTCTTTAGCTCTTGCATGCGCAGAGCTCCACTTGTTTCTTTCTTTTGGCTGTAATAAAACTGCCTTATCTCATCCTGCTGGTTTTCCCTCCATCTTATTCTCTCCCCTGTCCCAGTGGGAAAGGGAGTGATAGAGCGACTTGAGTGAGCACCTGGCACCCAGCTAGGGTCAGCCCACAAAAAAGTGAAATCTTAAAGTGAACAAGTTAAATCTACAGAAGTTTTTAACTTCTGAGAGGGATACTGCAGATTATTTGGAAACAGAAAATCCTTTCTGTTCACTTCTAATATTGACATGTTAAAATATATAACATGTATGTCATATCTGAAGTGACATTTACTTGCTCATATAAATTACACATTTTCATAGCAAGACTTCATCTCTTCTCCCTCTTTGCAATATCTTGCAGGGAATCACTTTTTCATTAAATGCAAGGGACAGCAAAAAGCCTGCCCAAATTAAGTTTTTACTGAGAGTCCCAAGCTTTAAAAGATCTGTGGTAGGAGATACTGTTCTTAGCATTTCCTCTGCTGCACTTTCTTATAAATGATGCATTGCATCTTCCAGTATTTTTATTTTCTAAAGGAAACCTTCCTTTCTGTGAGAGAAAGCAAGGCAGAAATGGGTTAAGTGCTGACAAATACAGTACTTAAAGACCAGGAAATGAATTTCACAGCTGGGTTCTCAAACCATTGCCAAAATAACTATCTATTTAAAGCTACATATAGGAAGTGCTAACAATTAGAGTTTTCTTTTGATATATTTTATGTGATTTGTATTAATTTTTACCAAGGTCTTTGTTTTGTAAATATTAGCTTTCTGTAATACAGTAAAGTATTTATCTTAAAATTTTAATTTCAATTCTGATTTGTTACATGTCTGGCATCCTATTGACTGCTGTAGATAGCTAAGCATGTTTCTGTGGTCAAAGCAGACTTAATTGCCACTAATTTCTGTAGTGACTTCAGTTTTTTTAGCTACCTCAGGCAAAGCCCAGTATGATCCAGCAAGAGAAATGTATCTATTTGCTTTTGACCCTATTTGGAAAATGGAGCGATTTCTCTGCCTTTTTCGGAGTATTTCTTGTTCAACCATGCAAAAACCCCATTATAAATCTGCAGCAAAATTCAATCCAGAGCATGGTATCAACACAACAGCCACAACAATGAGGGTGCCCATTCATCTGGAAGAAGTGACACAGCCAGTCCTGTTCTGTCTTTCAACATCTCTTTTTCACCTGACACCCAGCAAGGTCCTGATAAATTGGACCAACTCAGCTGGTTTCAAGAGCACCTCATCAGAGTCTGTCAGCTGAGGATCTGGACAGTGTCTGAGGGATGCACATGCCCATTCATGGTTGCTGTGCGAACTGTGTCACTGTTGAAGTGACAACAAAATATATCCACAAGAATAAAAGCTCCTTCATTTGCAGTCCCTCAAGTGATCCCGATTGACTACTTTTCCATTCACCGGAGTGACCTGTTAATACAGGGCTCATGAAAAAGGAGCTTGGAAGACAAACATTAAATTTTACCTCCATATCTCCTGGAGAAACCACAAGTTCTAAGGGCAGTGAGAAATGTAGCAATATGCTGCAGTCTATGACTTATATATAGTGACAGTACTCTTGGCGCTTTACTTACAGCTCCACAGACTGCTTTCCTGCTCATGAACATGCAAGTAATTAGAATGGCAAATAGCGTTAGTTTTTATTGACCTATGTTGCCCCCTAGATCTCTGTCACGTTCTTGAACATCATGGTTTTTTCCTTCCACCTTAAATCAGCAGTTTGCAGTTTGTAGCACTGATTATTCGGTATTGTCTAATTTATTGATGCAGACAGCCAAGATTTCCCCACATGTTATGGGCTGCTCATTTCTCCAATGATCTGTCATTGTGCACAGCAACTGTAGCTCGCTGAATCACTGACTATATACTGTAAATGCCAGATATGAGCTCTCGCTTTAAAAACAGCCGTTCATTCCGGGAGCTGCTGAGCCACATTCTCAAAGTGTATTGTGCTTTCAGTAGTGGAGGTGACTTACTATAAATGAAAGGATTGTGGGGTTTTTGCCCACAACAGTGAGGTAAAGCACACATACTGAAAGAAACTTACATGTTTTCATTTTCTGTGTTAGAGGAGACTTCCTTCATCGTGAAAGTGTAGGCTGGATGCTCATTCTTCTTTATTAATAATAGATAGGCAGATAGATGCACAGACACAAAATAACACTGCCTTTGAAACCATTTTGCTAATGGTAAAATAGATACACATGAGTGAGCAGATTGCCTTGTCCACTGAAAATGCAGCTTTCCCACCCAGAGAAACTGCAAATCTTGTCTAATGTTTTGTCTCATGAGAAAAGCCTGAGAACAGGAAGCAATGACTGTCTTGCTCCTTTGAAATGACTGGAGAAATTTTAATTGGTGAACAGCTCTGCTTTAACTTGAGCTGGAGATGAGGGTTATATTTTCACAGCACAGTGTTGACGCCTTTCAGAGCTGGTTTGTGCTGCCTGGCACTTGTGGCTGTGTATCTGAGATGAAAAGTTCTGCTGTGGAAGGAATATTGCTCACTACTGAATTGTCAGCATTATTTCTTGCTGCAGTGATGTGATCCTCAAAGGTACCTTATTCAAGTGCCTGTTTGGCCTGACCCTGTTTAGCTGATGAGATCTGACAGTAGTAGTATTGCTTCAGGCTCTGATGTTGCTCTTATGAAGTTCACCAGAAGACTGGAGCTAATAATTTACCGATGTTTGCTCTGTGCCTTGCAATTTTTAAGCTAAAAGGACATACAAAAATATGCTAGGTGTGTTAAGTACCTTGTTTGTCTTTGATATCATGGAGCAGCATAGAAAATATGTTCTTAATTTTTATCAGCACCAACCAAGCTATTTTTTGTCTTTGATAGTATTGATTGACCTTTTGTAAGCAAGAGAAAAATAAGCATTCAACTGAATTTATATTTAGGTGTTTATTACTCCAGTCTATTTCAAAGGGATAGGTAGCTACTCTGTTACATTAGACTTTCATGTACTGACTTATATACTGTGTGTGTTGAGTGGTTTTTGCAATGCAAGCATGTTTCAGTAAATAAAATCAATTTGCAGCCAATGGGAATGCAACAGTAAGTGATTTAACTTTTCATCTTTTTCTTCGGCTTAAAATGAAAAGCTCTCCAAGGTATTTTTTATGACAAGCCCTGTGGGCTGAAGTACTCTGAGAAAGTGCAGGAAATATAAAGTGCAAAACTGCAAACCAAAATGATTTAACAGTAAAATTAATAAACAATATAGTTATAAATTTCTAAGGAAGCTTTGGGTTCTTACCCTCTGTTTTTTTCTGACGTAGCCCAGATGGACCTAAAGGCCTGTTTCTCCTGAGAAAGGGCAGTGTGGTCTGTGTGGTCTCTGATTTTATTTTATCTTGGCTGGTGCTGATTCTCCTGTGTAGGTACCTGTCTGCCAGGAATTGGTCTGAGATAATTTCATAATCGATTGAGATGATAAAAAGGCTTTGGTTATATTGAAGGAGGCTAGATCCAAGCTCCAGATGGCTTTTCATCTTTATACAGTGCATATTGCATTAGCAATCCAGTTGTGGATAGTCGAGCCACCCATTCTGGGCCAGGAGTGGTTATAGTTTCTGGCAGGGAAGGAACCAATTTGCCGTAAGCTGTGTATGCCCTTATAGCTTCTCTGGAATACAATAACATGCTGCTTTTTCTTCCTAAATGGGAAAAGAGATGCACCTGGAACAAGACCCTGCCAGGGCTATGACAGCTCTGTAACCTCTAAGTGGCCGTACCAACTGTATTTAGGCAGATGTTTTCAAGGAGAGTATTATCTAAATATTGGTACATGTGACTGTGCAGTAAAGCAATCTGATTTAGAGGTGCCATTTGTGATTCTCCTGGGACATGCACATGTTGCAGAAATACAGGCAACCTTATTTGTAAATTAAATAAGAGGGGTGCACAGTGAGTCCTTCAGCATGGTGTGGATGCCAGTATGAGAGGAAGGGACCTCAGAAATACTGTGAGAAGGATTAGATGGGGAGAGAGGAAGACCTTTGGTACTTGGTTTTCTGATATAAAAGTCTGTTTGAAACTGGTGAAAAACCTAACCAAAGTATCAGCTTGATGAAGAAATGTGACTTTTTAGAAAGAAACATATGAGTTTTGTCAGAGAGGAATGTTAGCATTTGCCCCCTTAAGAAATTCTTTTTTCCCTTTATAGTAAGAATTCCATTCTGAGAAAAACTGCAGCTTTTCTGTGTTGTTCTCCAGAGGGAGAGAATTCACTGCTTTTCTAGCTAAAAGACTTTTTCTATCACTTGACAAAGAAGCTGCCCTAAAGCTTTGGGCAGTGCAGCACTCAGAGAAAATACTGTGATCACAGACTGCTGCTGGGAAGAGAAGATGGTGAAGAGGTCAGTCAGGAAATGTGGAGTCCTCAGGCGTTAGAATTGTGGTTCCTCCTATACCTCTAGCAGTGACAAAGCCTGTTGAGTTCTCACCTTTAACAGGTTTCATACCTCTCACACAAAGAAATGTTTCATTGTTTACTCATATACTGAAGTGATTTCACTTGGGACTGTTTGTCTTAAACAAACTTATCCATGAGAAATTTCTCTTCCATGTTGGTAGCTTCCTATACAGGACTGTTCAAGTTTCTGTAGATCATGGCCACATGACTGAAGCAGTATGCTAAAGCATGAAAATAATTCCAAGAATTCCCTCAAGTAAACTTACCATCAATGCCTTCATTCCAGGGAAGCAGAGTCATGGAAACTGACCACACCTATAATGTACATGTTGAATCATTTTATTTGTGGGGAAAAATGCTTCTTTTTTGGGTTTTATTTCTCACGTCTGCTTTTTCTCTACCTTCCAGAAATGAACAATTCTATTCCTCACTATCCACTGTTCTGGCATTGCGATGGGAATTGCACATTTCATAAGCAAATACTGAGGTTTATTTCGTCTGGAGCTCATGATGTGGGGGAGAGGTTAATGAGACACATCAGACTCTGAAGATAAGGAGTGTGAATTATATATATTAGTTCAATGTAGAAGATACGGACTGGAAAGAAAGTTGGTTCCTTTCCATTAAGTTGTGGGAGGGTCAGAGCAACAGCTTTGAGCACCTCCAAAGTCTCTGGCTATCTGCCACCAGATCTATATTCCCTGCCAGCCCAGACCTCATTTTAATATTTAAAATGGTACTTGCTTTCTTTTTCTAGCCCTCAAAAGGGCTTTAATTCTTTCCCTCGTTCTGCCAGTGCTCAAGCTGCTACAGCTGCTGCTGTCACATTTAATAAGGACTTAGCAGAGTTTAAATATTGTGTTGTTGCACCAGCTTTTCTCTGGCACTAGAGAAGAGCTTTGTTGTTAAGTTTGGGTGCTCCTCACCGACACAGCTGCTGACATGGGGTGTCAGCTGAAGGTGACAGGAACTTGTCACTTGCCCTGGTACTCAAGTGAAGCTCCCTGTGGTGCCTGACACCACAATGCAGCCATGGATGGAGGTGCTGCAGGTCAGACCCCATCCAGCGTGGAGCCCTTGGTGATTTGTCCCAGGACTGTGGTATTTGAAAATGTATTTCTTTCAAATAAGAACATAAAATTGACCACACTACAGTTCCTGACCTACAGTTGTGACATTATACTGACTTTGTGGTTGCATATTTCTCATTTGAAAATCACCGATGATCCTGTGGTCCTTTTTATGCAGTAAACAGGTAACTTTCCCTTGCTCAGTTGTAGATGAGGTGGGAAACAAGGCAGCAGCATGGACAGTAGCTTGACATTTCAAAATATCAGAAGGAGAAGAAAGTGAGACTAAAACTTGATGTCCTCATGCCTACAGTAACTTAGCTGCTTATTGAAATATTCTTCTCCCCAGCTTTGGGCTCTGTATGTGTCAATCCAGCTGAATGTAATCGGGGCTGTTTACTGTGACAGTCAAAATTCAAGAAAAACTTGGAAGAAAACACTCAGTCCCCAGTCTGCAGTGTCTGCTGTATGTCCTGTGTACATTATATCTCTCCCTATTCTCCTTCCTCCCAGAATCCTCCATCTCTCTGCACAACCAGGCTAGATATTTACATTCATTCTCAATGTTAAACTGCATTTAAAAAGCCCATTTCCTTCCTGAAGCTATTCATCTTCTCTCTGGACCTTTGATGACATCCTCTTCCTTTGATTCCGAATCATTCTCATGTTTTCTGTATGACAGAGAGGGATTTTATTTTTTTTCCCCCCTAACACTAGAAAAAGACCAACCTCTCTTGTTAGGATATCTTTTGAAGTATCCAGGGTGAAAAGAGCTGAGCTGCAGGACAGAAAAGTATTGCTAAAACATGGCATTTTAAAAAATTGATAATAAAGTCTAGGTTAAAAAAGAAGTTACTGTGCAATGCATGTATTTTTATCTGAACATTACAGGCTGTTCTTTTGTTTAAATTTTCTGGGTGATGAAGGAAAATAGATAAGTGCTCATTTTGGTAAAAATACTACATTTCAAGAATATTATCAATTATATTTGGATACCTCATGGCATGTTTCTATCCCTTAAATAGGATTGATTATGGCTTAGTGTGCTTTTACTGCTCTGATTCTGCCTTAATTTGCAGACATTTGCATTTCTGTGCCTTCTCTGTTGGTGACATGCTTGGTGAGTAACAGCTTACTGGGTTTACATTATGAAAATAAGAATAGGAAATGAAACTGCAGATCCTTATCTTCAAGTAAAGATGCCTAAATTAGAGGAAATCTTTCTGTTGTTCTTGTGTTTACTAAATATTAGGGCGTAGTCAAATCCCAGAGGCTGACACAAGGAATATCTGCAAGTGTGGAAAGTGGCAGTTTAAATTCCCAAGTCCATGACATAGCCATGCCTGTTAACCCAAAACAACGGAAAGTTAAACCTAGAGACTGTTTCCATCTTTGAGGTTCTCTGTCATTCTAATGCATGCTTGAATGTCTGGCTGAGAACTTATAACCAGGCTGTGCTGTATCATCGTGGAGAAAGAAAGAGAGTCTCCAAAGAATGAGTGCAGTCTGTGACCCAGCACCAATAGTCCAAATCAGTCCAAATCAGTCCAAAGACCTGGTAGAGGGATGGAAGGAGGCAGCTAAAACAGGTACCTAAAAGCAATCCAGAGCCT
This sequence comes from Gymnorhina tibicen, assembly GCA_013399875.1. Classification (NCBI taxonomy): domain Eukaryota; kingdom Metazoa; phylum Chordata; class Aves; order Passeriformes; family Artamidae; genus Gymnorhina; species Gymnorhina tibicen. The sequence continues at coordinate 476,812 of VXAZ01008700.1, forward strand.
CAACCAGCTCAAATCAGCAGTAGAAACGAAGGAGACAGTGCTGCTTTGTACTGACCTTTGTGTTTAATTCTCAGTTGGTTATTATGGAGGTGGGTTAAAAAGTTGCTTCTGTTGATTTAGGTTCAGCCTGCACTTGTCATGTGTGCCAAAATCCTTTCTACCGGAGAGGGCATTTCAAGATAACACAAGTAACAACAAGAGCAATTGTTCTCCTCTCATCTGAAGTCCTGGTACACCAATTAGTATTTAAAATCATTATTTAAAGTGTTTGTCATAAACCCTTTCATAGCAGGAGCAATTTTGAAATATTAAATGCTATTTTCCTTTTAGCCGTAGCAAGGATAGGGGAAGATGGAGTCACTCGAAAGCATGTGGCTGCAATTTGGTGTATGAAGCTCATTTGTCAGTGTTACAGATGTGGTGCTGTAGTGATGGGGTTGTTGTCGTGGGTTCCGTGTATCACTCCTGGAGGCAAGATGCACATGTAATATAAAGCAGTGGAGGAATGTAGCTCTGTTCCATCTCTGTCAGAGGGTGTGATGACTATCCCAAGGGACGGGATAGATGCCACCACACTGTCATGGTGCTGCATCCTTGCAGCACTGTCTGCTGGGCTGGCTGGCACAGATCCCCTGGCCCAGTGGCCTTGGTTTTGAGTTTCTGACCTTCAAAAGAGGAAAAGAGCATCTAAACAGATATTTTCCTTGCAACAAAAATGGCAACAGCAACAGCAAAACCAACTCTAGTCTCTGTTCACACCTGGGAAATTTCAGCCTGGAAGGGGAAGATTTGGAAGTCACTGACTCGGCATGAAAGGGGCAACCTTGTAGCATATGTTTATGTGCAGCTGTAACTATTGTAACAAGGGCTAATGTGTGCCAAAAAAAATGTGGCAAAATATAACGTGAGAAGTGTAGGTGACAGGAAAGTAACCAGGTGAGGAAATAGTACAGGGCTTCCAAGAAATTCATTGCAGCATGAAACTGAAATCAGGGTATTTGCCAGCTTCCTGAGGTGAAGGTGACTGTGCTCTAGACAGACAACATCAGGAGGAAAATCCAGGACGCAAAAGCAAACATGTATTAATCTGGTTTCATCTTAGGGCAGTCTCTTTGACCTACAGCAGTTAGATGAATGTGCCATTCCGTGACTCACTCTGTGCCACTGAAGGGGCAAACATCTGAAATGAACAGTCTGGCTTCTGTTGATGTTAATCAGAGGAACTTGTGTTGGCCTCAGTGGGGTTCCACGAGCGGGCAGGTGAGTATCTGGTCTGTGGCAGGCATAGGTGCCAGTGCTGGAGAAGAGCCATTCAGGTGCATAGGCTAAAAAGTTAGAAGTAAGAATTGAGGCAAGCTGGCAAGAAAAACCTTCCATTTTCATGGAAGAGAGTGAATTTTTGGTAGGAGTTAAATTCCTTTGCCATGGAGAGCAAGCTTTTCAAGCCATTCTTTGTCCCCAGCTAAAGAGAAACATATGCAGCTCCAGCTGTGGAAATTATCATGCAGTAAACTAGTCTCAAATGACTTTGCTACTTCATTTTGTAGTTATAATTTTGGAAGCATTTCACAGCAAAGGCCTTCATCCGGGGCTAAATTCAAATCAAGTTTTGAGTTTTGAAATTGAAATCTGTTGTGAAATCCCCAACCATTTAAAAATAAATGCCCCTGGGGAATTTAGCAGAAAAATGAAAAATGAAAATTTTATGTTAAGCAATTCATTCAAAAGATAACGAAGAGGAGGGATGAAACAGTTGTTTCTTAACTACAAAATACTCTATTCACTTAATTTTTGGATTATCTTCTCTGCAGAAAGATGTGAAGACATTAAAATAAAAGTAGAGGTAGGAGTGCATTTATACCAGGAGCAGGCATGCACATCCATCTTGCTGTGTATTGTTAAAATGATATCACATACATGAGCTTACTCAGAGCTCCTCATTCTCTGCTTGTTTAGATAAATGCTTTGGAGCTGCTTGAGCTTTCTGGTGTCAACTCTGACTCTGAAGTTCCTTAGTCAAGAATGTCAGGAGGTACTCACGGGCTTTGATTGATTTCTGTGGGACCAAGGTAATGCATGAGGCTATTGCCCATCCCTTGACCAATTGTCTGCTGCATTCAGCAAAACATAAACAAGTGTTTTATTCTGCTGGAAGTGGAGAAGATTTAAACACAATGCTTAAAGGCAGTCTCAAGACTTGGGCAGAAGAGAGATGGAGTTTCAGAGGAGGGTGCATGTGAAAACCTGTGCAGGTTTCTTCTGTCTCCCACAGCTGCCTGTAGTCACCTCCAGCAGTACATGTCAGAGCACAGCTTTTCCAGCTGTGACAGCACCCCACTACAACTGTTGTTGTAAAACATCCAGTCCTTTTCCCTAATGCCCTCTAATCCCAAACACTTGAAAGTATACAGGAAACTTATGCTGAATCAATACCTTATGAATAAGGAGGCTTTTCTTACAGAGCTCTTGATAGAAATGAGTGTTTGGCTCTTTTATTGAACAATGTGTACTTGTGTACTTGTCCAGAAGCTTCATCTCTAAATGGCATTTTTAGCTGCAGCTACTAGAAACATAAATGGCAAAACCCCATGCTCTGTTGTGAAGACCATTTTGAAAATAAAACTTGTCTTGTGCTCATGTACCAAGTAATAGTGATAATAAAAAAGCTGCTCAGAAAGTGCTACTACTTGAATTAGGCCTGTCTTCATCTTGTTAAAATAAATGTATTTATTAAGTATGCATACCTTTATCTCTTATGTAATGAGAAGAACAGAGGCATATCTGCAGCGTCTTTTGTGCTCTACAAGTTCAATGTGACAGTCACCAGACAAAAAGTGATTTATTCTGTGTCTTGTAATGGGTGGAATAATTAGCAGTGATGGCATCCATCACTTCTACAATATGCTTATCTCAGAACTTTTCCACTGATTCAAGGGAAAAGCAGGAACAGAACAATAAAAGTCAGTTATGTACTTGGTCCTTTAATTTGGTGTGCCTGATTTGGACACTGGATTAATAGGTCTCTACAGCTTGAACGAAGTGTCACTTAGTAATGTGGACACAGTCTGGCTTCAGTTTGTCAGAAATTAATTCAGCAAGGCTGAGAACAAGAGAAAGATAAGCACCACAACTGTGTATGGGATGTTAAGGCTGTCAAAGGAGTTTCAATTCTTCTCTCTGCACAGACACTTTATTCACTGGGAGTATAAATAGCTAAAGATTTTGGAAAGGTTTCCTGTCATTGTGAAGCATGTGATCTTGGATTTGAAGGAGGAGATGGTATCTTAACAAAATAGTACATGAGTAAATCATTGCTCAATTCTGGTGTAACTTACCTCTGATTTCCAACACCTGTTCATTCCTTCAAAAGTTCAAGTTTTTAGAAGTGAGACCGTTTGGGAATCTGACTCTGACTCCATGCACTTCTCTTTCATACTCCTGGCACAGACAGGCATTTGGGGTTACTGTATTTCTCTCTGGGCTTTTTTCTTTTCTTTTCTTTCTTTTCTTTTCTTTCTTTTCTTTTCTTTCTTTTCTTTTCTTTCTTTTCTTTTCTTTCTTTTCTTTTCTTTCTTTTCTTTTCTTTCTTTTCTTTTCTTTCTTTTCTTTTCTTTCTTTTCTTTTCTACAGCTGGTGCAAAGTTGCTTGCCATCAAACTGCATGGAAGTGGCAATTCAGTGCAGTAGTATCCTCTGACAACAATTTGGGAGCAAATGTAATGTTGCATTAGATACGGGGCATGCTCTAGTGTAACCCATACTCCTGTGCATCTTCCTGCAGCTTGTTGCTTGTTTTCTGCCTTCAATAGTCTTCTGTTAATAAGTAAAGTTTATTTACTAGCTTTGTTGGTTTTGAAAAACAGGGGAGCAATAATTGAGTACAAGACATGGAGAAAATGGCCCTTAGAAAGCAACTGTAGAAATCAAAATCAGTGGGATTAGTCTTTTTTTCTTCATTGAAAGTAAAACTCAATACCAAGTTACAAGTATTGGAAATGTCTGGGAAGGATTAGATACAAGATCCATGAGTAGCCTAAATGCAGTATGAAATTGGCTGGCTAAAGATAATTTCAAGGTTAAGAGAGAGAAGGAGATAATTTGCTGGCTATAAATAATATTTGTAATTATGCAAAGTAAGGTTAAAAGGCCATTTGGATTTTTGGCTTCCTCACCTGAGATAGTTCCCTTAATACTGATGTCTTCCTCAGCACTGTTTGATGCTTCATCATTTGGTGTGAGGCAAAGGAGGGAAGAGTTGGTTACCATGAGTAAACCATATCAGATCTACAGATTTTGAGTATTTTCCACAAGTAGATCTCAGATTAAGGATGGGGCAGTTCCACACTTGCTCTCTAGGAAAGTAAAAGTAATTTTCAGGAGTACCTGTGAGAGCTCAGAGGAGGAAGTGGAATTATCTCCAAAGCCCACCACCAGTTCTGTCCGAAGAATGCATTCAGAAGAGGAGGAGGCAATGGTACAGGTCACCTCATTACATATTGATATGAACCAGTAATGGAGAACTGAGCCTGAAAAATCACAGTACCTGCTTGCAAAGGAAGGAACATAGGGAAAATGTTTTGTTCACTCCTATTAAATTTGTACATTTGCTTGTATGATTTGGGAGTTATTTCCGTTATAATTCAAGCAGAACAAAAATTCCTTTCAAACAAGAATCTTTCTGGCTGCTGTAAGTCAAGTCACATTCAGATGAAGAAGGAAGAAAATTTTTTGTTCTGTTGTCCTGTTGACCCAGCATGATAAAAATATGTCTGGTTGAAAGTAGCAGCACTACTTACCCTGGCTGCTGTCTGACTGCATGGAGATCTGAAACTGCCAAAACTTAAACCTTCAGGTTTTCAGCTCTGCTCCTCACCCTATTCAACTCATGGCTTTGAACAAGTTATTAAATTCAAAGTGTGTCCTTTTCCCTCCCAGCAAAAGCTTGAGCATACCTACTGTATACACAGAATGTAGGATACCCAGTGAATTCGTGCTTCCGGTATTCTGTAGGTAGAAGGACAGAACTCAAAATAATAGTTGTTGTTATCTACTGGGGCAGTAACTCTGAATTCTTCCTGTGCTTGGCTTCGGCTAAAAAGTTTTCATGTTTGGATAAGCCATCATGTAATCTCAGAGGGTGTTTTAGCTGGGAATGTGGAGCTGATTGTAAAAAAGTCCACGCCCCAGAAAATAATTCTTATATAATTGGTAATATGCCAGCAGGACAGTGTTCCATTAGCTTAGATTCACAGCAGTCCTAAAAAATGGAAGCTGGGGAAGAACAGCAGCAGTGTACTGCTGTACAGTGTTACAGTGTTTGTCCTGCATCCAACCACTTTTAAGACTAGTCATACAAAATTCAGGTCTGTCCTGCAATCAGAAAAATGTTTATGGATTCAGAAATGTTAAATCAGTCACCCAGGGTGTGAGGAGGATTGGTGCAGAACTTCCAGTTCTGGCTTGCCCCTTTGTGTGCAGAGCTGAACAGTACCTTGCTGCAAAGCACCTGATCCCAGGCTGCCCCAGCTTCTCAGGTAGTAACACAAAACCCAGGACTGTGTACAGTGATAAATAACAGCAAGGAGTCCATTAATCATGGTGTCTGTGACATTAGCACTCTTGTAAAAAAGCTCTATTCATGTAGTTCCATATTAGCTATTTTTTTCATAGGGAATAAAAATATCTGGATGAGAGCCATATGATTGAAATCTATTCAGAAGTTAGCCCCCACAACAGTAGCAAAAATTTTCTGGAGAGGCCTACTGGTGTTAAATCTCTCTGCAGAGTGGCATCATTTTACTATCAGACTAGATATGATGTTAAAAATTATATCTATTATAGCCATCCCAGAGGCGTTCATTCAGAAGGGAGTAATGGAGCACAGCTAACAAAAGACATTTGTCCATTTGGACATGCTGAAGGGCCTTGAGATAAGAAATAATTCTCACATAAGCAGTTCCTGAGTTAAAATATTAATTTATAGGAAATACTTTAAAAAAGGTCTTTTGAGGAGATTTTACAAGGCTCAGGTTTCCCATTTTTGAAACCTTTGGAGCTTACCTCACCTGGTAAGAATTTGCAAATCCAATCCCAATGATTTGTGTGTTCACATTCACGCTTTTGAAAGCATAGTAACCTCCTGAGCAAGGAGTATGTTTTGTTCAGGACATAGCCATGCTGTGTTCTTGGGATTAGTTTAGGGAGCTCATTCTTCTGGTAGTTTTAGTGGACAAACCTTTGCCATGATGGAGGCTCATTTGCCTTCCGTGAATGGTGCAGTGGGGATGGATGGGCATCACTGCAGAATCCTACCTGCTTTGTTTACTCCCTGAAAGGCCTCCCTGAGCAACTGGGTTGGAAGCAATTCTCTGACAGACTGAGTTGTTGTTTTTAAAATTACTTAGAGACACAGGAAGTACAAAACCAATACAGTAACAACCCCACTTTTCTCTTTGGTGGAGCTCAGTTTTCCTGGTACTGTATGTCCCACTCCACCCATTGTCTCTCTAAGGGCTGTTCTTCCTCTGACAGGGCACAGTTTGTAACACCCCTTTTACATCCAATTTAGCAGCCAGATTTCAGCTTACACGCCAATATACATTTCTTGAGATGTCTATATACATTTTTCTAATTAATTTATAAGGGGCATTATCAGGTACTTTGCTAACAGCTGAATTTCTGACCTGTGCTGCTTGCCTGCCTTTACTGTTACAACTCAGTCAAAGAGTAATCAGCTTGTCTAGGGTGGTTAATTCTGTGTGTACCATGCTGCCTGCTGCTTGTGTAGCCATTACCCAGTAGGTATGTAGAGAGTGGTACTTTGAGAGATGGAGGAGGAGGTGTGAGAGTTATTTTGTTCGTGTAGCTTGCTAGAAACACTGAAAAACTATGAAGGCTACCATCCTTCTGTTGAGCTCAGTTTTTAGTTGATGTAGAGCCTTCCACTCCTCTAAATGTCAGAGATTACATATAGTCCAGCTACTAAACCCCCCTGGTCAGCAGTGTTACAGGAGAAGAGTGCATTGATTTGCCCTTTGTTTTTGTGATCATTTCTTGTTAACTTCAAGAAGTCTGGTTCAAATTAATAGAAAAGATATCAGGAAGCAGCAGCTAGGAGAAATTGCCCCTTTTTAAGAATTGCCTTTATATTAGTAGATTATTAGATGTTTGAGTCTTTTCAATGGAAAAGACAGTGTCAAAGTCCCATTTGTGCCTGCTTGCTTCAGATTGCAGATTAGGAGTTCTTTTAAAACCATGTTGAAAAATGACATTTATAAGAAAATGCAAGGAAATTGGACTGTTTAAAAATAATGGACTTCATCAGAGAGCTTGGGGACAGGTATTATAGCTGGCATCTCTCCTTATTTTGGTTTTGGGAACATCTGATGTTAATCTTGATTGCACAAGATGAAAGAACCATCCCAAATTTCAGCAGAGTCCCCTGTGCTTAGGGTTACTCTGGTAACAATTTCATTTTCGAGAATTGGGAAAGTTTCTCAAAGGTGATCACTAAAATGAAAGGTTTCTCTTTGCTTTGACACATTTAAGAGGCCAGATCTTGTAGGCACTCAAAGCACTCGATGAAGTCCAGTTTTCTTCTCTGCACCTGATGAAAATGGTGTTACATTTGGTGAGACGTTCCCAAGTAATATCTGCTGTTTACTCACTGTTATTTGCTATCATCTGAGCAAAGTGTGCTTACCGCTCCAACCCGCAAGAAATATGAAATTTGCCTCTGGCTCTTTAGATTTTATATTAAGCTATTTTTCAGTCTTTAGTGAAGAAAAATCTTTTTCCTGCTGTTCTCTCCTTAGTGCTGGAAGTGGCAGAAGTCTGGTCCTGCCATCACACAGCCTCACTTCCTGGCAGCATGTCTCTTACTGCTGTGAAATTTTTTTGTTCCTCACCATGTAGCTCAAGCAGAGACTCCCAGCCTGTCCTAAAGCCTGTCCATGACATGCAAGAAGTTGTTGTTCTCCCCAGTGCCACGAGCCATGTTTTGGGGTGAGTCTGTCTGCTGATTGTGTGCACAGAGGTAATGTTTTCTGTCTGCTTCAAGGTATGCTATCAAAGGTTGTGCAGGACTAAACCCTAAGCCTGATTTTCTTGGAAATAATACATGGAAGCCTCTTCTTCCTTTGTACAGGCTGGACTATTCAAACAGAACAGGGAAGCTGGGCATGGAGATGTGGGTGTTGGTGGCTGGAGCAGCTCACCAGAGCTACTGCTCATTGATAGTGTCAGAAATCTTACCCTCAGATGATCCTGTCTTGTGGCAGCAGCTTGGTCTGCCTAGATCTGTTTTGGAGGTTTCCTGTGGCTGGGGGTGGGGTGAGGAACAGGAGAAATGTGGAATTAGGAGCGACAGCAGGTTTTGGCAGTAGCAGGAGAAGACTTGCTTGCAAATCCCAGTAAGAGTGCTCCTAGTTCTGAAGTTCACTTTTTCAAATGACAAAAATCTCAGGCAGGGAGACTTCACACAGCCCCAGATATGGGGAGGCAAAGCAAAGAGAAAGAGGAGGGCATGTTTTCTTTGTTGTCTTTATGAGTGATCTCACACAGTATCATCCACCCATGTTTTGTTTTTCCAGACATTTTTCATCATTCTGGATTTTTTTTTTTTGCCTTTTTCATTTCCCCAGATGTTCTCTGCAGTTGTGTGTCAGCAAGGAGAATGGATGCATAATTTCCTCACATTCACAGTATTTACTTAGAAGGGAAGCTTCATGTACGTGTAGAGACAGACACATAGACTCAGGTGTGTAAAAGCATGATGGTAAATGCTGCAGGCTCAGAAATGGGTATCCACAATGGAACTACTTCCACAGATACAAGCTGCCAGCCTACACATGTTCTGGCACCTGCTTAACTGTACTCAGACTGAATACTTTATTATTTGCCATAAGGAGTAGAGGCTTTGGAACCCAGGTGTAACACTTTCCAAAATGAGCTCTTGCGTGCAGTGGCATGTCAGGAAAGGCTGCTGTGCTCTTACCCTGGGCTCCAGGTGTTTGAGTCTGTGAGTAGGTCCACGTTCCCATTTGCTCCATGGTCCCGTTCAGGTGCTTTTGATCCTGAGTTTATTTTAATTGCCTTGCATTGTCCGTTGGCTATCTCTGTAGTTACAGAACTACAATGAAGTGATCTCTCATTATGTGATTTGGTGTAGGCATAATTATGAAATTATAGACCTATGATAAAATTCACATCTGCTTCTTTCTCTAGAAAAACCTCTTTTATTTTTCCCTTTCAAGGTTGAGTGGGAGGTTCCACAAAGAAGGTGAGGGGCTGTGTTTGCCTTGCAAGAGGGCAGGTCAGGAGGTCGGCAGGGGTGGGTCGTGGGCACACAGAGGTGGGGGCAGTTCTGTGCAGGTGTTTGGCCAGGTCTGGCCAGGTGCAGCCCTGCCACACCTGCACCCTTCAGTGTGGTTTATCTCAGATCTGACATACCTTTCCACACTTGGTCTTAATGCAGGCTTAGCAAGTAGAATTCCTTACAGAAGTCAGATGGTCACTGCCTTCAGGTTCTCATAAGGGAATGGAAATAATAAAGTATTCAGTATTTGTGAAACATCTTTACAATGAAACAAAGGAAGCTGATAAAGTATGTCCTGTGATTGAATGTTAGTTCTGTTACAGGACAAATACTTGATGGATTGAGATGTCCTATTGAGAGCAGATCTGATCACGGGCCTTTAAGTGAATACAGTGCCTTTTAACTCGTATCTTATTTCCATTTAGAAGTAATTAAATGACTTTCAGATTAAAATGGGAATTACTTTGTGGTGATTTAGATCTTCATACAGACAAGGTGTGTAAGTATCCCGTTTTTTATTTTATCTGTATTTTAGCAGAAATTTATAATAAAATTGAAATGTTGCTTTTAATAGAAGCTTTAGGTGTTATTGAAGAAGTCAGTTTGGATTGTTTTAGTTCTACATTGGTTTTTTTTAACTTTAGCAACTATATTTTAACCCAGCCTTATGCAATAACATGATTAAAATATAGAATTAATTTAAATAAAATACATTTTTAATTGACAATACCTTTCAAATACAAATTTTAGTTTTGATTTGGGAAATACTATCTCATCAATATGGACCTGCTCATGGAAATGCATGGATATGGTGGAAATTCAATGGTATTGGCAAAAGTGAGGGCATTATAGGAACAGCCAGGAGGTTAAATGTCCATGCAATCACCTTGTGGAGACTGAAATTCTCATCTCCAATTAACTGTTCGCCCTTTCTACCAGACCACTGCAGCTTTTATTGTGTTGTCTCCTATTCTGATGTTTATTCAGTGTTTTGGAATAGAAAGATCAGGATTTGCTTATAGCTTAAAAACAATATTGGAAAAAAAAGTCTCCTCTGACTTTCCTGCCAGATTGAATTGCTGTTTTCTGATTATCCCTAAATCAGTGCAATTGTAAAGAGTGGAAAATGAACAGGAAATATGTTTGACCCAAACTTTCAATCTTGGCTTGCACACTGTACACACATCAGCCGTTAGGGTATCCCAGGGTGTCACAGCCTGAATCGTTTCAAGGTCTGAGAATGGTTCTATTTAATGCTGGTTGTATTTAACACGGGACTAGTATCACGAAGTGTTTTCCCATGGCAGAGTTTCATTATCTGCTCTCAGCAGTGGAAGGGGAATTTTTTTGGTGCTGGGTGCATCTTTGAGTGCTGGGCACAGCTGAGCTGACTGCTCCCTGACAGCTCAGAGACATATGGAGGGGACAAATGCCTTCTGCTGGGAATTCCAGTGTAGCCCTGGGAAGGGATACACCAGGGCTATCCCTTGGGTATATAACTTCTGTGCACGGGCATGGAGGGCAGGTGTATCACATCCCCTGACAAAGGAATTAGCAACTCCCTACTGGTCCTGGAAGACAACAGATCAAAGATTTTACTAGAACCCAGAAATCTCTGTAACTCAGAAAAATTCTCAATTATCAGACAAATCTTGCCCTCTCTTCAACATTTTGAGTAAATATTTAAAGACATGAAGCAACCACTTCCATAGGAAGAAGATTCCTCTTTGGCTGGATATTTCTTTTCTTGCAGCATATTTCTCTCTAGTCTTAGGCACTGTTTTGTTGTCTTTAATACCCCTTGATTGCATCTTGTTATCATCTTGTCTTGATTAGCTTTGTGGCTCATTATACAAAAAGGGTGCTAATCTCTGTTAATTAGTTCCTTATTAGAGTCAGTTGAGATTTGTAGCACAATAAGTGAGCTGTATTTCTGATGATAAATAATTGGCTGCCAAGGAATCCTTAGCATGAAATCATGTCAGTATAACTGATGATTCTTGATTCTTCCAGCTGCAATTCCCAAAACTTCTTTTTTTGTCCTGCAGTTCTGTTACTAGCTTGAACATTCCTTACTCCATGCTACGTTCTGTGATTTCATTACTTCATATCTAGACAGCTATTTTGTTCAGAAAACTGTCTCCTGTAAATGGCAGGAAGGACTTTCTTTTATTGCTTTCCACACTTGTCTTTATTGTGTCCTGGTTTTGCTGTGTCATAGCATTGAATATTATAAGGTCTTAGGAGAACATTAACACCTGAAATGTTTTCTAGAGAACTGGTAATAGGAAATGGGATGTAAGGTTGTAGCGATACTTCAAATCAGTGGGATGCTCCTGTGTCTTGGGGTGACTTTATGCTCTTGTATCCCCTATCACTGCTCTATGCCCAGACATGATTCCTGTGCCTTTCTATGCCTTTAAAACTGGCTGCAAGAGACAGAGAAAAAAAGTGAGCGAACTTTTCAAAACAGTTTGTGCTTCAAGGACACAGAGGTTAGCTACTGCTGCTGAGGAGCAGAGGAAACACCTCTTCTTGCTTTTCAGCTCTGTTTCTTCAGAGAGAGACGGAGAGTTGAGGTTTTTTTTATGGGACTTTGGCTTTTCCCTTCTTCTCTTCTGGACTTGTTCAGAACACCAGAACCCCACCGGGGGACCTTCCACCAGCCTGGAGGGGGGCCCCCACGCCAACCCAGCTCCGAGGAGGAGGAGAGAGACCACACCCACAGAAGGACTCTAAAATCTTTCAGGTTTTTCTCTCCAGAGCAAGAGATTTTATTATTTAGCGTTATTATTATTATTTTCCTGTGTGCTTGTTAAATAAATAGTTTTTATTTTCTCCTTCACTTTCCTCCGAGGAAAATCTTTTTTCCCAAACCCGGCTGGGGGGAGGGGTGGTTTGTAACCTGCCTTCCTTTGAGGAGACGTTCCTTTTGGACGTTTCCCTGAATTTGGCCTAAACCACCACATCCTGTATTTCACGAGAAATCTGAGTCATTGCTCTGTACCTGGCCCCCCTGATGACGGCCACGGCTCCATGTTGTGGTATCTCTCAGAGGTCACCTGACCTGCTGCTCAAGAGGGAGAACTGTGGGAACTGGGTGTAAGGACTAAGCCCCCCTGTGTTTCCTGACCTCTGGGACATACCCCAGGAGATGAGGCTGAACCAAACCCAAGCCTTTTCTCAACTTTCTGGTATGTCACAGTGCTGGATGTCTTTGTTTCCTGGGAGGCAAACGAAGATGTGCTTTTCAGCGTTAATCCATATCCAAACAAACAAAACGTAGGGAATCTAAGCATTTTGAGACTTGCGTTCCCCCCCTGCTCTGCTACAGCTCTCATGCACTGACCTGGGTAGTGCTCCTTTCTCCTTTGTAAAATGAAATACAGACACCCCTGGGAGCACAGTGATGAACTGGAGAGAAGTTTTTTTGGCCGGTACTAGTGAAGGATTGTCTGAGGCCAGAGTGGGTACCTCTGCAGCAGAGCATCACTGCCCTGGTATGTTCATATAGAGAAGGGCAACTATCAGTGTGTGCTCATTCAACCAAGCAACAGGAACAGGCAGAGGGGGAGAATGTAGGTCTAACCTCTAACTTAGTTTTCAGTCTATTTGTAGCCTTTATACTTCTATCTATTTGTTTTGTTAACATGCAGAGCTCAGTGAGATGCCAAATGTCCCTGCTGCTGTGTCACAGTCAGCAGGGTTGTGTGGAAGAGTGGGATTTCCCTGCATAAATGTCCCTGATGGAGCCAGCACAGCCTCCCTGCAGTGCTCCCTGCAGTGCATTTATTTCAGTAGGGATCCTCGTGGTTAAGTAGATTATTGCTTTGCAGAAGGGTTGGAGATATTCCTAGTATGGGTATCCTGATCTGAGAGATATTTGGTGAGAGCTTTGATCAAACGTGCTGCTTTTCCCAAGAAGCAACAGAGAGAGCGGTGCATGATTGGTCTTATATAGTAAGAGTGGTTTGCCACATGGAAGAGAAGTAGGGCAAAAAGCCTAAAGAAAGTAAGAGAAGTGTCAGTTTGAGTAGCTGGCTGAGGAATCCTTGGGTTATATGTTCCTCCCAAATACTGTAATGTTTTGAATGTCATTAACATATATTTTACAGAGCAGAAAAGTAAGTCAATTATTTTAGTCCCAATGATAAATTTTGAAATACTTTAGCTAGCTTGATGCTTGTTTTCAATTTCCTTACATTATGGATGGAGCCTAGAGGTACCCCCCAAATATATACTTTACGATTTGCTTTTTATTGCCCAGCAATACTTCAGTTTTATAAAACTACCAGAAAACTTCTTCTGTTCAACACACATAGAAAAATTATTATTGTGACTCTCCCCAGAACCACATTTATTTTGGAGATTGCTTTGACATGGTAGAGGGGCATTCTGGAGCATGTTACTTCCATTACAGGAAAGGTGAATCGCCCCAAATCGGGCCAGGAGACGCTTCAGAGACAGAGTCAGAGAAGTGGGTATTTGCTTTATTCAGCGCGCTGGGTGTGGGGGATCGCTTCTCAAAAACACACACCCCGGCGCTCCCTACAACACAGTTATTATGGGTTAAATCATGAATATTCATCACATTCCTTGGGACAGGCATGGTTATCCAAATTATTTCTCAGAAGTCATTAATATCATTAGCATATGTGCCATGCATGCACTGTGTGTCCTGGTGGTCGCACTGAGGAAGGCTTCTCCTCTTCCTCGGGGGTCTTTCTGATGAAGATAAGTGGTCTTCCTCACAATGCACTTTTCACCTTTCTCCTCAGGGCATGCGTAGTCCTTTGAGGAATGATTCGGAGGTTTCTGAGATGATCCTTGTCCCCTCTATCTTGACAAGATTAGGGCGAATCCAGCTTCTTAGGTTTTGTAATTATCATTCGCTGTCAGAATTAACATTTGTTGTCTCCTAATAGTTAACTGTGCTTACATGAGTTAGCTATTGACTGCCCCTTCTTCAATCCCCCGTTTTTCTTTGGTCATTTGTAATTCTTTACAAATCTTGTATGTCTGGAAAGTAAGTACCCCTCTCTATCTTATTTCTAAGTTTGTGCTTGTGCCACTGAGCATAAGCGTCATGATTCCAAGTACATAATGTCATATAATAATAACTACTAATATAAACACTAAGTAAAAATGCAGTAACACAAACAGTTATTATAAACAGTTGTTTAAGCTAGGCTAAGTTGGGTAACTATGATGTAAGTTTGTCCCATACCTCTGTAAATTCCCAAGAAGTGTCATCTATGGTGATCTGATGCAATGTTCCTGTTTTATCTAGAATCGTTTGCAAATCTGTTTCTATTCGTTTGTCTAAATCAACATAGCTGCAACAGCTTGTATTTATTTCCAGTGTGTTTTAGAATGTTCACTTTGGATAAATAATTTTAGTAGTTTTCTGGGTATGATGATGATATTTTCTATCTTAGCTCACCCATCAGATCTTATTTGTTCCTTCCCTTTTTGAATTCAATTTAAATCATCAGTGTCATATGGTGGGGGTTTTTCACTCATAAGGATGTTAGAAGGGATAAGAGTTAGGGCTTGAATTTGAACCTTACCAGCCACTGTTTTTGCTGTTTTGTCTGCCATAGCATTTCCCAGTTCAGGGATAGTGTTACCCTGGGAGTGCCCTTTACAATGCATTATAGCTACTTTTGAAGGTTTTAGCACTGCTTCCAGTAACTGTACGATTTCAGTAGCATGTTTGATTTCTTTCTTCTGTGAGATTAATAAACCCTTTTCTTTCCAAGTAGTCCTGTGATCATGTACCACCCCAAAAGCATACCTTGAATCAGTCCAAATGTTGATACGTTTTCCTTCGGCTAATGCCAAGGCTCGAGTCAGGGCTATTATCTCCGCCTTTTGAGCTGATGTCCCCATAGGTAACGGTTTTGCCTCAGTGACAGCATCTGTGTTTGTAATTGCATACCCAGCAAACCGCTTGCCATTCTTGACATAAGTGCTCCCATCAGTGAACCAGTTTTCCGCATTTTCCAGCGGAGAGTCCTTCAGGTCTGGGCGATTGGAGTAAANTTTTCTTTCCAAGTAGTCCTGTGATCATGTACCACCCCAAAAGCATACCT
>VXAZ01008703.1:3636-16246 GCA_013399875.1 Gymnorhina tibicen
GGGCGGGGGCACGGCGGGCGGCCCCACCGGCTCCCGCGGGAAGGGGCTCCCGTGCTCCAGGGGAGGCGGCGCGAGGGGCGGCGGCGGCGGCAGGTGGTGCTCGAAGGCGGGGCTGAAGTTGTTCGTTCGGAAGTTGTTGACGCTCTCCGGGAAGGGCGGCACGTGCTCCTTGTAGGGCGCCGGGAAGCCGCCCATGCCGGGCAGCTCCGAGGAGCCCGAGGGCCCGTTGTCGAAGGCGCTCCCGCCGCTGCTCAGCTCGAACCAGCCCGCCCGGCTCCCCTCGCGCCCGTGGCCCCGGCTGCCCTTGCCCAGCACTCGGATGGACTCCACGGTCTGGATCGGCTCCCCGGACATGCCCCGGCTCGAGGCGTTGTGGTAGCCCAGCGTCTCGATGGGGGCCCCCTTCTCCTCGGTGCTGTCGGGCAGGTCCAGGCAGGAGGAGGAGACGCGCGTCTCGATGCGGTAGTGCTCCTCTGGCGGCTGCGGCTCGCCCTTCACGGCCCCGGGCAAGCTCCCCACCTCCCCGGAGCTGCTTTTGGGAATCTGCCCAAAATGCTTCTCCTCAGAGGGCTTCCGGGAGGCGTTTTTGAGCATGTTCTTGAACTCGATGGTGGAGGTGGCGGAGATGGAGGAACCCATGGGTTTGTCCCCGCCCGCCGCGGGTGGTCGGCTGGCGGGGCTGGGGAGGGCATTTTGGGGGGAGAAGAGCGAGCGGTGGGGAAGCGCGTGGGGCGAGTCCGAGTATTGCTTCTGCGGGAGGCCGGGTTTGGGCAGCGTGTTGTGGTTGGAGTCCGGCGTGAAGAACACGTCGTTCTTGCTGGGCGACGGGGACCCGTCCGAGGCCGAGTCCTTCCCCCTGCGGCCGTAGCTCCCGAACATCCCCGGGGACGAGGCCAGCGGGTCGCAGCTCTCGCTCTGATCCAGGATAGACCTCATGGCCGGGGGGAAGGACGGCTTCACGCCAAACTCCTGCGACCGCTGACCGTAGCTGGACAGCACCGGCTGGTACTCGGCAGAATCTGGGAGTTTACTCGATTTCAGGATAGACTTGACCGGCTTCTTCTCCAGGTTCAGCATGGCCGAGGGCGGCGGCCCGGAGTAGTCGAAGTCGCGGTAATCCTCGTCTTCTTGGAAAGATGTGTCTGGGTAAAACTTCTCCTGGGAGGAGTCCATCAAGGAGGAGGGCATCTCCCTGCTGTCCGCAGGCGGCTTGTACAGGCCGGCCGGAGACTCTCTGCCGAGGCCGAAGGGCCGGTAGCCGTGCACGGAACTGGGAAGTTCTTGGGAATATCCATCATCCCGGCCCTGCAGAGGCGACCTTGTACTGCTGGGAGTCGAAGAACCGGGACTCATGATTTTCGACAGCAGGGAGATCGTGTCGACGTTGCTCGACGTCGGCTTGTCCATCATCTCGTCCTGGGTGGGCGTCCCGCTGCGCTCGTCGCGCACCGGCGTCCCGTCCACATTGTCCATGGAAGTGCTGGTGGGAGCACGCTGGAAGTCAGAGCTGTGACTCTCCGCTGCCATGCTGGACCCCAAGCTGCTGAGGATGGGAATATTCAAGTTCAAGCCACTGAAGCCGGGATTTCCCTTCAGGAAATTGTGTATCTTCATCTCCAAGCTGGGAGAAGGGGGCTCTGATTCCAGCTTGGCTTTTGAAATCTCAGAGGATTGACCCAGGGAGGTTTCTGCTGGCAAAAGGGAGGAAGGACTGGTAGGGTGGGAACTGGAAAACCCCAGGGAATTGGTTGGTGGCTTAAAACCAGAGCTTGACAGTGCTGGGGTATGTCCGACGGGAGCCTTATTGACCGAAGTGGAGGAAACCTCTGCGGTGGTCGAGTTTGGAGAAAAACCAAAACTTTTGGCTATAAAGGACTGCGGATTGGAAGGAACGTTCCTCCCCTTCATGCACGGCACGGTCGCGTTGGCCGGCGATGCCGAGGTGCTCTGCGAGGCAGGTTCTCCCGACTGAACGGAGCTTCCAGCCACGCTCTGCAGCAAGGACGACAGCCCTGGAAAACACAACTGCTGCGTCAGGCACCGAGGGCAGGAAATCACCCCAAGCCGCTGCCAGGGGAAAGGCTCCTGTGTTCCTGACACCCCCTCAGGCTCCAGCCACGACAAGGACTGGATTTTGCTGCTCTGACAGGAGCACCCGGTGAGGTGCAACCTTCCGCCAGAGGCTTGGATTGATCTACAAATACAGATTACACCATCGGGTCAGGGGGGTAAGGACTAGTCCTGGTCTGCAGCCAGGAGTGGGAAACCCTGCCCTGCTGGCCAGGGGACCCTGGCGAGGCGCCGGAGCAGGAGCAGAACCTCTGGGCAGCTTTCTGCACACAGAAAACACAGGGACCTCCGGTCTCCTGTCCTGTTCAGGCACCTGACGGGGAACGTTCCAGATACGCGCGCGTGGGCCCCAGCACAAGCAGAAGTACAGACAAGTGACAGATTCCACTGGTCCTGGGCTACCTGGGAAAGCGCCCTGCGCTACCCTGGCACATGCCAGAGACGTGAAACATTCCAATGAAGTTTCTGTCCCTCTGTTCTCGCTTTAGGACAAGCAGAGCAGCACGTTTCAGCCTGGCCACTGCCCTCAAACACCTGCCAGCCCTCCCCCAGCACCCACCCCGGTACCTTGAAGCGCTGGCGCCGTCTGAGTCTGGGTTTTGGAGAGAGCCGACAAAATGCTTTCCGGAGTTATCTCAACTTTGGAGAGAATATTTGCTAATGGATTCGAAGGAGCAGAAGGGGTTCCCAGGACAGGAGTCTTCAGGCCACTAGTGAGAGCTGAGGGGCTGGTCGGCGTCCCCGGCGAAGGTCTCGAGGCGGGACTCACACCTGGGGCGGGAGCACACACCACTCACCCGCGCTGCTCCGGCAACGCGCGGGCTCTTGGCTCAGGTTTTCCACAGGCACAACGGAGCACGAGCAAGGAGAGGCTCAGGAAGCGGCACCGCGTGCCAGAGACCGAGCCGGACTCTGAGAGCAGTTACCCACTCGCGTTTATTTTGAGACAATTAAAGCTTCAGATGATCGCCCAGCTCCGCCAGTGCCGGTGCCCAGGGCCCGGCTCAGCACTCACCTGTGCTCTTCATCACCGACGTCAAACTGCTCAGGATGGAGCTGATCTTGGCCAGGTCCACGTTGGCCAGGTTGGGTAAGGCGAGTGCCGGTGCCGGAGCGATGGGAGCTGCGCTCACCGCCTTCGGAGCCGGCGGGGTCGGAGGGGCCGGGGCCGGCGTCGTCACCGTCCCCGAGGCTGTGCCGGCCGCAGCGGCCGATGGCACCGCTTTGGGGACGCTCTCGGCCTTGGCGGGGGCCGGGGCCAGAGCAGCCTGCTTGTCCTTCCTCTCCTCCACTGCAGCAGAGAGGGAGGAAGAGGGGCAGAAAGGTCACTCAGTCCCCCAGAATGACTCAGGGCACATCAGTTCTGACTCCCACAGACGTAAAGACATCTTTGTAAGTGTTCTGGGAGATGGAAATGGTCACAGTGGGACTGGGACTGCCCTGCTTGTGCCACGAGATCCGAACCCGGCAGCCCCAGCCCGCAGCCCAGCACAGGCTTTGTGCCTCCTCCCCATCCCAAGCGAGGCTGGAAAGGGCCGGTTTGTCCTGCGATTCCCACGCCACGATCACGTACCAATGATTTTAGACGTGTCGTCCTCCACATCGGAGAGCTCCATGTCTTCCACGTCCCGATTGTCTGTCGCAGGCTCCGGAGAGACCATCTTGCGGCCTCCAGCCGCCGGAGACCGGGTGCTGTTCTCCTCGCCCATCCCCTGGAAAGGGGACTCGGAGCCCGTCGGAGACGGGGCGTCCATGCTGGGAGAGGGGACGGGAGACTCCTCGGGATCGGGAAGGGTTGCTTTCAGCTGGTCCAGCTTTTTCTTCAGATTGCTCACTCGATTAGCGAATGTTTTATAGGCCTGAAGAAGGAAGGACACCAGACCGGGGGTCTCTCATGCCTCAGTCACTTCCTTAAGGAAGCAACACGCAGCCTGAGAAAACCAATTCCAAATCCCTGCAGTGTAAGAACTCGGCTTCTCCGTGGGACTCACAGGGCATCAGCCACAAAAAGTGGGGAAGATAAAATCTTTTTCCACTGACTTAAAACAATTTTCGTAACCCCCTCGTTTTTTAACAAATACATTCCGCCCATCTGGGGCTCTTGGTAGGGTCTGGAGGGTGTTGGTTGTTTTTGTAACGCTTTGCTACTGTCCTTTCTTTGCTTGTCTAGTTCCCACATAAATCCCCAGTTTCCAGAATTCAGGATTTGTCACACCACCTGCAATTTTGCCCCATTTAAGAATCTAGAGGGGCTCCAAAATTCCAGCAACACACACAAACTGAGCTTCCAACTGCTGGATTTTGGGAGCATATCCTCGTCTTGCCCAAAGCCTCAATTCAGCCCTGTTTGGAAACCACCCATCCAACAATCCCATGAGCTTTTTAATCTGGGAATAGAGAGATGAGGCATTTCCCAGCCTCCGAGGTGCCCAGGGAACAGAGGCAGATGCTGTTCCACCTGTGGAGGATCCAGAAAAGGCGCACTTACGTTTGCCACCACCTTGACTTCTTTGTACTGCGCCTCGTAGAATATCCCGGCGTTCTCCAGCGCCTCGGTGAGCGAGGGGCCGTTCTTCACCTGCTTGTCCAAGCCATTCACAAATTCCTCCAGCTTTGAACTTGCTTCTTCGAACTCTTTGGAGAACTTCTTCCCTCCCGTTTTATCTGCAGGGAGATGAACGCCACGGGAATGAGCTGCCACGTGCCAAACCACGGGAGCGCGGCCTCAACGGCAGCACCCGGGATACTGGGACACCCCCAGACCACCCTGGTCATCCTCTGGGATCTGGCAAGGAGGAGGCCTGGCTGCTGGCAAAGCGCTGGTTTTCAGCCAGTCACTCGTTTGGTCTGAGCTCTGCACCTCAGAGATTCCACAGAAATTCCAACTAACCAAGATTTTTTTGGCTCCTGATTTCTGGTTCTTAACCCCACTCTGGAATTCTGGCGTTTTCCGTCTCGACAGGACCGAGGAGCTCCCACAGCTCCCTGGGTGCCCTCGGGGCCTTACCTTTCAAGCACTTGAGTGTCTCGGTGCTGCAGACGTCCACCCTCATAGTGGAGAGCTGCTTCTCCTTCAGCTCGATCTGATCTTCCGAGCGCTTGTACAGCAGCAGCTCGTCAATGAGGGACTGGGGCTGCGAGAAAGCAAACAGGAAAAGCCTCCTCATCACATTCCAGGCAGGAGAAGCCCTGCCTCCGCTCTGGCTCCAGACCGCTTCCGAGCGAGAGCTAACCCAGGAACCACGTGGATCCCGGGATTTTTAACCTCACATCTCACCATCAGCAAGCCTGGGCTCGGCCGGGAGCTGCAGTTACACAGAGCAGGGACAGCTCTTTTGTATTTGCTCCCTATTTCACTCTACAGGTGCCTGTGCATTTCATGAACGTGTCCCACTCTGTCACGGGACCAAATTTAGAGCAATTTCTTGCCACCAATTCCTCAGCCACTCCAAACTCCCCTTCACAAGGATGTCCTGAGCCTGCCCAGACCCTCCCCGTGTCGGCCCCGTGGGTGTCACAGCCCGTGGCTCTTGGGCCTGGGGTCACCCCACGTGCAAACCCCCGAGGTGGGGGTCGGTGCCACAGCGTCACTTCCACTCACAGACTTACTCGGAATTCGGCGACAATCTTGGACTTTAGAGCAGCTTTCGGGTTGGTGGAGGCTGTGGGGATAAAGGAAAATTGTGAAGAAATTAAGGAGCCACATCCCGATGGGAAGTCAGCCTCAAAAGGCAGCCTAATAAAAGATATTTTAAGATAACTCCATGTGTTACCCATCACATCCTCCCCTCCATGCATGTCTCCCTCAGCGCTCCGGGCTCCTGGCAGCTCACGGGGACACGGACACGCGCACAGCCGAGCGGGACCGAGCTCAGCGAGCGACGCTGCTGCTTTTTAACACGCTCTTAACCTGCCTGGGCACACCTTCTCCTCAGGAAGACAAGTCCCTGCAGCGGTGGAGCTAACGGCCTTTCCCAAGGAGTTACACCTCTCTACAAGAAGGGAACGTCATTCCCAAGGTGCCAGGCCTGGAGCTGACACGGAGCCCAGGTTTCTGCGGGCAGGGTCTCCCCTGGGCACTCCCTAGGTCTGACCATGCTCAGAGCCTGAACAACTGTCACACCTGGTTACAGGTGGGGGGACGAGTCCTGCTGGCAAGACTGAATCCATCAGATTCTGGACATAACAGGAGAAACAGGAAAGAAGAAATAAGGAGCTGATGAGAAGCAAAGCACTGAACCCTCCATCCATGCTGGACACAGCCCAGCTCTGTCTGGGAAAGCAGCTTGTGGTGTTAGGCCCAGTAACAAACACTCCCAAACTCTTCTGTCCTTCCGATGTCACCCTGTGCCACTCGTCACACCTCATGTCACACGTCACACCTGACATCTCACCACCTCTGTGGGGACCACTCGGGGCTTTGGTGCAAAATGAGGTCATTAAGGTCGCTGTTATAATAAATTCTCTCCTGCAGGTCTGAGGCCTGGACTGTTGGACTCCCACATCCTGTCCCTGCACCCCCAGCTCCAGGTTCCTCCTCTCAGCCCAGCCTGCTGGGGCAGGAGCATTCCTGAGCCCAGAGGGAACGTCCATCTCCTGCTTCTCTGTGTCTTCTCTCCGTCTCTGACCAGTCTAAGACCAGTTTCCAAGAGGTTCCACCAGCTCTCTCCTCTCCTGTCCACAACCTCTGCTCTCCTATCTTATTTTTGCCTCACTTCTTTTCTTTACAAAGCAGTTTTCTACCAGCACCTCCTTGGTGTGCACATCTTAGGGCCCTTCTGAGCCTGCAGGCTCAGCTGGCTCAGCCCACGCTGGGCTCAGCCTTTCTGCTCCTCGAGCAGCCAATTTCTGCATGAGTGCACAGAGTTCGCAGTGGTTCCTTACTTTGTGATTTCTTCCACGGCTTATTCGGTTTGTTCAGAGACTCTTTCAGCTGCTTCTGAGTTTTGAAAGTGGTACCTGGAAAACATTTCATTTTTGGCAGTCTGGCATTATGGGAGCCCTGTCAGAATCTGGTTTTTGGTGCCGTACAGTTGCACGGTGAAAGAGTGAACAGAAATTTGTTTTAAAATACCTCGACCAACTTCCTTAGAGGAGCTGCTGGATGCCCAAGAGAACCTCAGTTTACTCAGGAATGCAGCAACCTGGGGGTGGTCTGCCATTTTTAAATCAAGTTTCTGTTTGCCCTTACACTAAGACAGTTCAAAAATCACAGTAAAAAGGGAAAACACAAGGAATCTAAAAACCAAACTCTTTAGGGAGGCTGTAACGGAATCGGCACCGAACAGGCAAGCAGTGCCCCTTGGGAAAGCTGCTATATAATAAAATACCTGATTTACCTGAAACCTCACAGACTTGTTCTCACGTTACAGAAATGAGGGATTTCAGAGCAAAAGCACAAACGTCACTTCTCAGCATGCAACACCCAGCTCAGGCCTGTCCTCGTGCCACAGCCCGACCCGAGACACCGCGCTCCTCCTGCCGTGATGGCCACCGGCCCTCAGACCACTCCCGAGGGCTTCCCCAGCACCTTCAGCTCTGGATGGTGTGGGTGAAGCCAAAACCTGGACTGATTTCCTTCAAGTACTGGAGCACTGGCTAATTCCTGGTTTTAACCGACTCCGCGTGTTTCTTCCCTAAGGACCTCAGGGCTCTTGGCCCTCCAGCTTTGCTCCTGCCTCTTGCTACCCCACGGATGTTATTAGTTAAACCGGCCTATTACGGAACAGGACTCGGAGGCAGGGCCAGAGCACCCTGCTCAGGACGTGTAGGAGCACTCCAGCCTCACGTTCTGTTTGCTCTCAGCTGGAGCAGTTCCAGCTCAGGTGACAGAATTCACGGCTGCCTTCAGAAAGGTGCAAAAGAGGTGAAGCGGGAGAATCCAGCGCAGCTCACGTCCCACGCCCGGCTACGTTACAGCCTGTGCCAGGTGCAAATGCCCCTTGTTCCCCTCAGTGACCCCAGACTATTTCTACAGCTTCAGCGGGCTCTCGTGGCAGTCTGTAAGGTGAGGAATGCAAAGCGTAAGTAACTTACTCAGTGCTTCTTTCAGTGCCAAAATGGTTTCCTCGGGGTACACGTTTCTGTCCTCCCAGATTTTGAAGATTCTTTCGATGGATTTGGAAACGGAGGGATCCCTGGAAGAGAAGAGTTCTTTACCCCCTGCTGCAGGACACTGGTGCGAGGCTTCCCTCGCTCCACTTCCCAGGATGATTTGACCCAAACCACCCCCCTGTGCAAATTAAAACCCAGCTCACGCCCACCCTGGCCCACTCCGCAAACACGCGGCTGTTCGAACCGCATCCTGCAAGTTCTGCTGATGTTCCTACAGAGTTTGAGGTGTCAGAACAAAAATTCCCCCTTTCTGAGACACTTGGCCTCCCCGCACCCCAGGAGTTCATTACTCACTTCACTAACGAAGCGGCCTCGGGAAGCACCTCTGCGAAGGTGTCCCGAAAGACAATGGCGTTTTTCCTCTTGCAGTTCTGTATGACATCATTGGCCAAGTAAAAAAGGTTCAGCCGGTGAGGAAAAGCAGCTGAGGACAAAAGAAAATTCAGAGTCAGCATCAGACAGAAGTGCCACAACAGCCACACCTTGATCCCAGAGTTTCAGTGCTGCTTTTGGGAAAGTTTCAGAGTTTCCAAGGCCCAGCAGGCAAGCCCCGGGGGCTAGAGGGGACATCTTCAGCTTACAGATGATTTCCAGACTCCCCCAGCTGTGCTCACTCCTCTGACCCTCCTCACGTTCAAAAGCTCCAACCTGAGTTACTTCACCAAGCCCCTTCCTGAGTAACCGTGGGAAGCTCATCCACACGCTAATGGCGGTAACGAGCTCCTTCACTGCCCTAAAGGACATTCCCAAGGATTAAACCAGAGGAACAGTGCCAAGAGATGGTGTTGCTTCACACGCCCGTGCTGTCACCTCTCACCTGCCCGTGTCACCCCGGGTGCAACCAGAACCAGTTTTTATCTACAGATCCCTCAGTTCTCTATCCTGCTTCATTTTCCAGTTGTCCCTACGTTGGCAGAGCCACTTCCCGCAGCACGGCCGCACCTCGCAGCTCTCCTGGTCTCCAGATTCCCCTCGGGAAGCTCAGCATCCTTCCTGGCCCAGAGCCCTGGCTGGGAGCTCGCCCCTCACTCACAACCTCAAACACTCTGCCCTTGCTGCCCTCCTGACACCGGGGAGAGCGCACAAGTGAACACAAGTTCAGCAGGAAGATCCCGCACAGCAGATCCTCCTCTGAGGGGAAGCGGAGCTGAGGACACAAGAAAAGGCTTAGCTCGGATGGGTCCTCAAATCCCCACGGGTCAATGTCCTTAAGCCTCCCTGAGCCCCTGCCAGCAGCGCCGGTTCTCCTGGCCCTGCGCCCTCGAGCATCCCTCCAGACTCGGGCGAGGAAGGACACAGGGACAGAACCCTCGGGAAGTCCCTGCTCCTGGAGCCCTCTCCCTCCGCCGTCCCTGCCCCGGGACACGCAGCAAAGGCTCGAGAGCCGAGCCACGAGTCACTGCTGGCAGCTGCTCACCCCCAGCCCCGCACGGAGCCCCGGCTCCCACAGCCCAGAGGAGCTTTTCCAGCACAAACTCGGCGAGCCAAGGACTCATCACCAGAACCTGTTGCTCACAACCCGTGCCCTGAACGTGCTGACAGGGCAGGTTGAGGTGGGTCTTCTGGAGCGCAGAGCGCTCCGCTCTGCCCGCAGGGCTGGGAATTCAACTGGAGCAGGGCTGCACTCGCCTGGCTTTCCAAAACAATTTGGAGCCAGCTTTCCCCAAAACGCCAGCCTCGATAATCTCGCAGATCATCATCCCATTGGAATGGGGCTCTGTGATTTAGTTAAACCCAGCACTCTAGTGCCAGTTCTCCCGCTGCTCACCGGATGTTCCCTCCATTCCAGGGACATTTCACCAGCAGAGCGATGATTCCAGATCTTAATAACGTAAAATAGATTTCAAAGAACTATAAACCTTTGATTTAAACGATCCAACATGTACACAGCAGAAAGAAATCTGGACTGGGGCTCCAGCCTGATGCTGACCACACAGAGCACCGCCCGCCCGGAGCCAGGTCAGTGCCACGAGTTATAAACCAAGATACGCCGGCACCACACGGGAGGAGGGATCCACGCCGGGTCCATAGGAAGGCTACGGACACGATCCACAAAGAGAACCAAGCGTCCTTGGGTCCGAGAGGCAACGGGCTGTACCCGCCAGGTGAACGGCTCCTCTCAGCTCAAACCCGCGAGGAAATGCGGGCAAGCAGGAACCTGCAGCGCTGAGCCCACCCCAGCCCCGCCACCTGCTCCGAACCAGGTGCGACGGCACCAACAGAAACGGCATTTCAGAGCCTGGGGATGGGTCCCGTTTAACTCAAACACTGACCAGGCCCTCCTGCACGGACACTCGGATTCCCATCAGAAACTTCCCAAAGGTGAAGATACAGCAGCATCTCCTCGCAGGAACATTCCCGTTGGGAAGCTCTGGCTGTGACCAGCGTGGCTCTTGCACAGCATGAGCCCTGACTCGGGAGCGAGATCCCAAACCAACAGCAACACGTCAAATACCAGCACTCTCGTTTTTCCTGGAAGGACCCAATTCTGTGTCCCAGGAGCCCCAACCCCACCACATTCCCTTGCCAGGAGCTCCCTGCGAAGAGCAGGTTTGATGTGTTTGTGACAGCTTTGGAGTTAAAACGCTCAGAAATTAACCCAGGGCCACCTGGACTTGCTGTGGCACCACCAGTGAGATCCTCTGGCTGGGACAGGGCCTTCCCACAGTGTGGGAGCTGTGAGGTCCTTGGGGCAGAGGGTGAAGTGTACCACGGAGGGAAAAGCAGGAAAAAAGTCCTATGGAAGCAGGAAGTAACCAAACAATCAGGGGTCAGGGCACGGCAGCATCACAGCCGCTGTCAAGGACTGGCTTAGGAGGATAAGATGGTTAAGGAGGGACCTGCACGAAAGGAGGGGTGTGGAGGTGAGATCCTCACAAAGGTTGTGAAGGGAAACCTTGAAAGAATCCCACAAAATCCAACAAGAATTCCAGGCTGGTGCCAAGGGCTCAGGGCAGGAGCCAACAGCCCAGCAGCAGACGGGAGCTGGGGCAGCAGCAGGGCATCAAGGTGAGAAGAGTTCAATGGCTTTTGATGAGCTTGGGAAGGGGAAGGAGTGATGGAAGAGCACTGAGGGCCTAGGGAGGAGCCAGGACGACTGTGACAAGGGACACCATGTCCAGAGGAGTTGGCACATCCCAAGGACAGATGGGCTGGATTTTCTTCAGGGGGCATGTGCTCCGAGTGGGAGGGAGCCCCACGGATGATGCCACAGTGCCAAGGGGTGTCTGAGGGAGAAGGATTTCCAGGAGAGGTGGCAGCGACAGCAAGGCAGGAGGACCCAGGGCACTTCCTCCAAGGCTCTCACCTTCCTCTCCTTAATGCCATGGACTACGGACAAAACAGATCAAACTCTGGGGAAAGAGGATCTTCTGCATTCTGCAGTAGCACCTTGATAGAGAAACTCAACTCTCCCAAACTTTCCAAAAGGTTCAGCACACACCAGACTGACACTTTGGGGTGGGAATGTTATCTCCACGTTCCTGCCAAGCAAAGCTTCCTTGAACTCCCACAAGAAGAGTCAAGCCTTCCCACGGCAGTGGAGATAACAGTGCTGTGCTGAGCCTCCTGCCAACACCAACCTTCTCCCTCCAGGTCAGGGACGCATCCTGATGGGCGCTGCAAACCCCAGCACTGGCACCCGGCCCCTCTGTGCCCACCCCAGGCTGCTCTGGCCAGGCAGGGCACGGAACGGGCCCTGGTCCTTGAGCCCCCAAAGTGCTGCTTTAGGAGATCGTGGATTCAGAAGGACAAAGGTGCCACCACTAAGGTGCAGGCAAACATGTTGTGTTCTTCCAGGGATGACAAGGTGATGCACACGGGACAAGAGAGAACGTTTTCAAAGTAAAAGGGACGGATTTAGATTAGGTGTCAGGAAGGAATTCTTC
This sequence comes from Gymnorhina tibicen, assembly GCA_013399875.1. Taxonomy (NCBI): domain Eukaryota; kingdom Metazoa; phylum Chordata; class Aves; order Passeriformes; family Artamidae; genus Gymnorhina; species Gymnorhina tibicen. The sequence continues at coordinate 15,708 of VXAZ01008703.1, forward strand.
CCTGGGAGGGTGGTGCGGCCCTGGCACAGGTTGCCCAGAGAAACCGTGGCCGCCTCATCCCTGAAGTGTCCAAGGCCAGGCTTGGAACAACCTGGTCTAGTGGAAGGTGTCGCTGCCCATGGCAGGGGGTGGGACTGGATGGGCTTAAAGGTCCTTTCCAGCCCAAGCCTTTCTACGATGCTGAGCCCGACGCTGCACAGCGGCCGCCGACACCGGCCGGTCCCCGAGCGCCCGGTGCGGGCTCGCCCCGATGGCGGGGCCGGAACCTCCGGCCCGGCCGCGCTCGCTGCGCCCCGTTCTGCCCCCGGCCGCCCCCCGGCCCCGCACTCACAGCGGCGCAGCCACTTCATCCAGTGGTACACGATGGTGCTGTGGTGCCGCTTGTTCTCCAGGCACCACGAGGAGAGGCCCTGGATCGACTCCATCGTGTTGGTCACCGCCTGCAGCTTCCTGTCGAGCGAGGCCTCGAGCGCGCCGGCCGCGGACGAGGCGGCGGCGGCCGAGGAGGAGGAGGAGGACGAGGAGGCCCGGCCGCCGCC
>VXAZ01008706.1:0-20629 GCA_013399875.1 Gymnorhina tibicen
AAAAAAAAAAAAAGGGAAAGGAGAAAGTGCTTTTCCACTCGGCTTCGCGGGAATTCGGTGGTGCCTCGGTGAGTTTGGACTCGCCCAGCGCCTTCCACCTGCTCATCCCATCCCTCCCACGCTTCCCGCTGCGCCCCAGGCCCGGATTTGGGAGCCGTGGATTCGTTTGGCACCGAGGGAAAAAAATCAGCTCGGAGCAGCCTGGCCCTTCCCAGCTCGGCCCCCGCCGTCCCCTGGGATTCCCGTTCCAGCAGGACTCTGGATCCATCCCAAACAAGCTGTTGCTGTGGGGCAATAATCCACAGGCACGGGAAAACCTGGATGGGAATTCCTCCTGGACACGGACACGCTGCCTTGCGGGTCTGCAGGGAAAAGGGGCCACTTAGGGCCAGATTTTGGGGCCTGACCCTTTGTGCCACGTCCCACCTGGTGCCTCTCCTCGCTGGGATGATCCATAGGATATTTAAGGATATTTAAGGACGATCCATAGGATATTTAAGGATATTTAAGGATATTTAAGGATATTTAAGGATATTTAGGAATGTGTCTATGCCTGAGCACTGATTTTTTTAAACCCCTGTAGAAACCCTTGAAATTAAACCCCGGGAAGATAATTTGACCTCTGGGTGTTGCCAAAGGATTCCTTGGGAGCCCAGAATTCCCGAGGGATGATCCAGGGTCAACCCTGGGCTTGTGGGTCCCCTTTTTTGTGCTCAGGTTTGAACCTGTGTCCCGGGAAATTTTACCTTTCCTGATCCAGGTGGGAACTCCCAAAGGAATTCCTGCTCTCCCTCCTTCTCCCAGCCCTCCCTTCCCAAGGAAGAAACCAGGAAAATCCCCCAAAACTTTAGGATCAGCGCTGGGAGCCGAGGTGCTCGGCCTGGCGCTGACTGGGAAGCCCCATTCCCAACATTCCCACATTTTGGATTTCCCAGGAAAGCACCTCCTGCCCAGCTGAGCCCCCTGGCTGTCCCGGTATCCCACTGGTGACCCCGCTGCTCCTGCCGGGAGGGCGGGAGGAGATTTTCCGGCGTCTCCACGCGGCTCCCGCTCCTGCCAGAACTGGGACGCGGCCTCCAGCAGGGAGCAGGGGAGGAGCTGACGCAGCTCTGGCACTTCCAGAGGGGCCCGGGATCGTCCCACAGCCAGGGCAGGGACTGGCACCTTCCCAGGGCAGGGTTATCCCAGGGAATGCCCGCTGGGATTCCCAATCCTGCCATAAACCAGCCCCTCTCCGTATCCCTTCTCCAGGTGCAGCTTCACCTCCCCCTCCAAATGCAGCTCCAGGGCCTCCAGGACAGCCCCAGGACCACCCTGGGGAGCTCCAGGATCCCCCTGGGAAGCCCCCAAATCCCCAGGGGAGCTCCAGGACCCTTCTGGGAAAGCCCCAAAGTCCTCTGGAAAGCTCCAGGTTATCCCAGAGGAGCTCCAGGATCCTCTTGGGAAGCCTCAGTCCTGTGGGAATCTCCAGGACCCTTCTGGGAAGCTCCAGGATGCCCTGGACAGCTCCAGGATGCCCCACAGCAGCTCAAGGACCTTCCTGGGAAGCCCCAGAATCCCCTGGGAAGCTCCAGGATGCCCCAGAGCAGCTCCAAGATGCTCCAAAACAGCTCCAGGATGCCAGGGCAGCCCCAGCACATCCCTGGGAAACCCCAGGATGCCCCAGAGCAGCTCCAGGACCCTCCTGGGAATCCCCAGCACCCCCCAGGGCAGTCCTGGGAAGCCCCAAAATCCCTTGGGAAGTCCCAGAACCCCCCCCAGACAGCCCCAGAACGCCGACATTCCCACCCCTTCCCTGCGTCTCCATCCCCATTCCCTCCCCCCTCTCTCCAGGACCAGCAGGATCCGCTCCACGGGCAGTTTCCCGCCCTATCCCAGGGAACGGCACCCACGGGGGCCGCAGATCCCGGGGTCACCCTCCCGGGGGCACCTCTCCCGCCCGGGTTCCCCCACATCCAGCAGGCTCATCCCTACCCACATCCTGCCCGGAGCCCCGGGAATCCTCTTAGGGGAGTTTTACCGGGATAATCGCCTCGAGCCCCCCGCTTTGTGCCGGCACGAACCCAAAAGGGAAAGGGGGAAGGTGCCGAGGAGCTGGAAAAGCCGAGCTCCTTAAGGAATTAAGAGACATCGGAGATGGGAGAGCTCTGATGGGATCTCAGGACAAGGCTGAGGCTCGGGGGTTTGTCCACCCGGGCAAGCGATTCCCGGGATTTCCCAGCGATTCCCGGTGCCCCAGCCTGGAATGCGCAGCACCGAAGCCTTCCCGGTGGGAGGCTGGTGATCCCAGAAAAAAACAAGGGAAGCGAAAAGCTTCCAGCGGAACCGAAAACTCCATTGCCATGAAACTTCCTATCGCCCAAAAGCAGCTGGGAAAAAAATCCTTCGGAGAATCCTTCAGGGACGTTGTTTTCGTTATCTCTTCCCCCAAACAACGTGTTCCCAGGACTGGCACTTCCTCCACAAAGCTGGAAATTTCACGGAATAGCCTTCCCTGCTGGGAGAATTCCGGCTGGTTTTCCAAACTCTTCCTCACCGAGGCCCCTCCGGACAACCTCCCTCCTCCCCGAGTTTGTTTATATGCTTTGAATCCCATTAGGAAACCATTCCCTCCTTCAGCGCTGCTGTATCCAAGTTTCCATATTTAGTTCTTCCAGCTATTCCTGTTCCTGAACCAGCTTTCCTGCCGGGACCTGCTGCATCCCAGTTTTTCCCTCCAGCAGCTGCCACGGGCGGGGGGGGATTATCCCACATCCTCCCTGCCCTGATGCATGCTTGTTGCACTCACTGACCCACCCCGATCCCAAATCACTCCCCAGGCCCTAATCCCAGGATTGGGAATGCAGCGAGGGCCGGGCGCCGGTGCCGTCCATGGGATGGGGAGCCGGGAATTGCGGGCCTGGCGGGATTTTAGGGAGGGACAGAGTTAAGGAAGGGTTTCCTCCTGGCACGTGGCTCCATGTCAGCCGGCAGAGGCAACGCAGGGAAAGCGCCGGAGGAATTCACCGGGAGCAGGGAGACGCTGCTTAGAGGGAAATCGGTGTTCGGATCCCGGCAGCCAAGGTGAGTCCAAGGGCAGCGCTGGAATCGCCGCCTCTCCGCCCAAATTCCTCCTTCGCCGGGATCCAGCGCTCTGGGGGTGTCCCCGTGGTGTCCTCAACCCCCCAGGGGCTCCGGCGGGATCGGGGCTGGGAGGGTTGTGCATTCCCAAATCCCAGGCCGAGAGGGATCGGCCGCGGCGCTCCCCGGAGGCTCCCGAGGTGCCGGGGTCTGGCTGGGGACTCTCGGGGTCCCGAGGACAGCGGGGGGGTGGCAGCTGCTCTTGGGGTCCAGCTGGGACAGAAGGGGCAGATGGCAGCTCCAGGGTCCAGCTGGTGGCCGGAGGGTCCAGCCGGAGGGTCTTGAGCTCCAACTGGGGGGTGTGGGGTCTGGGTGGGGGCTTTGGGGTTCGTTTGATGGGTGTAGGGTCCAGCTGTTGGGTGTAGGGTCCAACTGGAGGCTCTTGGGGGTCCCGTTGATGGGTGTAGGGTCTGGCTGGGGGCTCTTGGGGTCCAAATGCTGGGTGTAGGGTGCAGCTGGAGGCTCTTGGGGTTCGGTTAATGGGTGTAAGGTCCAGCTGATGGGTATAGGGTGCAGCTGGGGGCTCCTGGGGTTCAAATGATGGCTGTAGGGTCCGGTTGAAGGGTGCAGCCTCCATCTGGTGCCTCTTGGGGTTCAACTGCTGGGTGTAGGATCCAGCTGGTGGTTCCTGAGCTCCGGTTAATGGGTCCAGACTCCGGTTGAAGGGCGCAGGGTCCAGGTGGAGGTTTTCGGGGTCCAGCTGCTGGCTGTAGGATCCAGCTGAAGGCTGTAGGGTCCAACCGGAGGCTCCTGGGGACCGGCTGCTGCTTCCACCATCCCTCAGGATCCACCTGATGGCTGCACGGTCCTGCCGCCGCCTTTTGGGGTCCGGCCGCCGCCTCCCCTCGCGCGGCTCCCGGGCCGCTCCCTCGGGGGGGTGCCGGTCCCTCGGGGGGTGCCGGTCCCTCGGGGGGTGCCGGTTCGTCTCCGCTCCGCCCGGGCCGTCNAGCGGCGACAGCCCCGGGCCCCGCGGCCACCGGGCCGAGCGGGGTCGCACCTGCCCCGGAGCATCCCCGGCCGGCGGCGGGGGAGCGGGGGAGGTGGATTTTGGGGATGCCCGGCGCGGCCGCGGTACCGGGGAGCAGCGGGATGAGCGCTCCGGGAGGGGGCGAGGGAGGGAGAGGAGGGGTCTCGACCCCCGCGGGGACAACGCCGAGGGTCGCCCCGTACCCCGCGGCCGCCGGCACCCCAAAATCATCCCCCAGGCTCTGAGCCGGGATGCGAACCCCCCAAAATCAGCGCTGCGCCGAAAACGGGGGAGCTGCGGCCGCGCTCCCCCCGTTCCCGAGGGATCCCGGGGCCGCTTCCCCGGAGCCCTTCCCGGTGCGGGGCGGGCAGCGCTTCCCGGCCGGCGGCTCGGCACCGGGAGCGCCTTCCCGTGCCATCCATCATCCCGCTGAAAGCCCGTTGACGTCAACCCCGTCCCGTGCACGGCGGTCCCAGCGCCGGGAAAACCGGGATAGGGACCGGGAAAAGCTGGGGGGTCCTGAGGAGGGTCTGCCCCGGGGCATCGCACCGGGCTCACCCCGTCCCGGGCTTCCCGGCGTCTCCAGCCTGGGATTCGTACGCGGATTTGCCTCCTCCTCGATCCGGAGCCTCCTCCGCCCTCAGTGGGGTTTGGGGCAGGTGCTGCGGGCGGTTCCGGAGGGAAAACGAAGGAATGGGTGAGGAAGGGTGAGAGGATGCCCCGGGATGGGCAGAGCTCCTGTGCTGCTCCCTCGTGCCACAGCCAGGGGGACAACAAGTGGGGACAGCCCCAGGGCAGCGCGGGCATCGCCCTGGCACCGCGACGGGCACGGGCCCGGCTCTGTGCCCCCAAATGGTCCCCAGGGCCACTTGTGGGATCTGGCATTGAGCTGCGGGGTGGCCGTGATGGGCACTGTGGTGGTCAGTGCCCGCCCCCAGGGGTCAGAGGGGCTCTGTGGTGGTCAGTGCCCGCCCCCAGGGGTCAGAGGGGCTCTGTGGTGGTCAGTGCCCACCCCCAGGGGTCCGGGACCTACAGCAAGGGGGCTTCCGAGGCTGAACCCCATCCCCGGGCGCTCAGGGAACATCCCGGGGGCTGCGCTGTTTGTTTCGATTGTGTGCTGGGAGTGGGAGGCTGCGGATCCCGCGGGATCACGGGATGGGCTTCGCTTGCAGCCCGAATCCAGGGCTTTGCTGCCAGGCACGGGAGCCTGGGATCGGTTTTCCACTGCAGGACAAGGGACCACCTGCCCGAACCATCCCTGCCTGATCCCCCTGGCTGCTCCCAAACCTCCTCTGGCTGTTCCCAAACCATCCCTGGTTTCATCCCCTGGCTGTTCCCAAACCTTCTCTCGTTGCATCCCCTGGCCATTCCCAAACCATCCCTGCCTGATCCCCTGGCTGTTCCCAAACCATCCCTGTTTTAATCCCCTGGTTTCTCCCAAACCTCCCCTGCCTCATTCCCCGGCCATTCCCAAACCATCCCTGGCTGATCCCCCTGGCTGCTCCCAAACCATCCCTGGTTTCATCCTCCTGCTGTTCCCAAACCATCCCTGGCTGTTCCCCTGGCTGCTCCCAAACCATCCCTGCCTGATCCCCCTGGCTGTTCCCAAACCATCCCTGCCTGATCCCCCTGGATGTTCCCAAACCATCCCTGTTTTAATCCCCTGGTTTCTCCCAAACCTCCCCTGCCTCATTCCCCGGCCATTCCCAAACCATCCCTGGCTGATCCCCCTGGCTGCTCCCAAACCACCCCGCCTGATCCCGGCTGCTCCTCATCCCTCCCCTCCAGCCCCAGTTCTCCCTGTGCCCGTTTCTTCCCGCACCGACACCTCCCCAAGGCCGCTCCCGCTGTGCTCACACCTCTCTCCCGCTGTTCCATCTCCGCCATCCCTTTGTGAGGCCGAACTCCTGCCTCCTCCCACATTCCCAGCGCTCCAGCTCTGTCCCCGTTCCAGCCTTTGTGGGACAGGGACACAGGGTGACCTTGCAGCATCTCGAGCTGCTTGGCCCCAAATCCGGGGGTGAATCCTCCTCGCTCCATCCCCCCCGGGAGCTGCTGCCATCCCCGGAGCTCAGCTCTCCGTGGGCTCCCGCTGCAGCGCAGCCCTTCGGGAAGCATCACACGGATACAAGACGCAGTTTAAGGTGATGAAAATCCCCGATTTTCCTGCTTATTAAATCCCGAGCCGTGTGGCAGCAGCTCTTGGCGTCCCTGTCAAGGCGCTTCAAATGTTTTGTCACCGCGTCTCCGAGAGCCGGGAGACAGCCTCGGCTGGGAATTATTGGGAAGGGACTGACAGCCCTACTCAGGAGCTGCTTCCCTGCCCTGGGATGCTCTGCTGGGAGCCTCTCCAGGCTCCTCATCCTTCCCACGGACAGAGGGACTCCCGGCGATGGAGGTTCCACCCCGGAAATCGGGAATTGTGCAGGTTTTAGTTGTTGGGTGGTGAAGCGACACCAGAGCTTTCGGCCTCGTCTTCTTCCCACAAGTTTTCCAGGGAGCAGCACCTTGCTGGGATCATCCCGTGCCCCTTCGTCCCATCCTCCTGCTCTTCCAGGGATGCGGGAGCTGGTGCCAGCCCCGGTGAGCCGCCCCAGCTCCCCGTGCCACAGCGAGGGGTGTTTGCCGCAGGCTCTGCCCCCTCCTGGCATCGCTCCGGCTCCCAGAACTCTTCCCAAGTTTTCTGCTGATCCCTGAAGAAGCTCAGGAAGAATTGTGCAGCCTTAGCAGTTAAGAAAGCAACTTTTTCTGCAAGCAAAGCTGCTCCCCCCCAATTCCTGCTGGGCTCGGGAGCCAGCCGGGACCCGCGGGATGGATGCGGCTGGGCTGGGAATGTCGGATCCAGCAAGGCTGTTGGCACATCCCGCTGCTGGACGCGGATTTGGGCGTGTGGGTGGGTTTGGTGACCCATCCTGGAGCTGGTGGCTCGTCCCCGGAGACCCCAGGGGCGCTGGGCGGGTGCCAGCGGCCAAGGGTGGAATCCGCTCAGCGCTTTGGAACCTGAGGGATTTCGGGATACGGAGCCCCTGGAAGGCACAGGGATATTTACCAGCGTGGAACGGGGAGGACGAGGGCGATCTGCGGGGTGCTGGTGGAAGGAAATCAGATGTTCCCTGCTGGTAGGAGCAGCGGAAAGCCGGAGCTGAGAGCAGCCCTTCCCCTGGAGGAAGCAGCTCCATGAAATATTGATGGGATTCACACACAGCAGCCGAGCCGAGCGCGCTGCATTGCAGAGCTCGGAGCCGAGCAGCCGGAAAGGCAGCGGCAGCCGGGAACGGGAAAAGCTCCTCTCCACGTTCCCTCCGTGCCGGGGGAGATCGGCCCCGGCTCTCGGTGCCACCGGGAGAAGGGTTGGGATCTGAGCGGGGCCATCCCGTTCCAAACCCGTCCCAGGGCCGGTTTCTGGCGTCCCCACGGAGCTGTCCCAGTTTTTGGGGCCACGCGGCTGCGGCGTCCCAGTGCCCACGGTGGCTGCTTGGCGCCGGCTCCTGCGTGCCCCCAGCGAGGTCCCGCTCCGTCCCCGGCTGCCCACAACCGGCGCCGCGGTGCCACCGGGGCAGATTATCCGCGCTCTGCCCTGGGATTATCTCCAGGGTGAGCGGGACCATCGGGAATGCCCGGTGCTTGCCGCAGTGCCCCCGTGGCTCCGGCGGCCAGCTGGGCTCGGCGGGCGCTGGCCGTCCCCCAGCCTGGCCCTGCCGGGTGGCTTTTGCTCCTCGGATTCCTTGATGTTGCCAAGGAAACGCTGGGATTTTCAGCACGGATCTGATTTAACCGGGCGCGGACGTCACCCAGGGACACGGGGGACGGGGACGGCGCGGTCAGGGCGCTGCCTCCGCTGTCCTGCGGCCCCAAAGCAGCCCGCCGGGAAGGGCTCGGACACGGGTGACCCGGAATTCCACCCTCCCGGTGGAAGACGGGCACGAGGTGGGTGCAGGAGGATGCTGTGTCCCACTGGAAGACGCTTGGTTCCCCATCCCTGGATGGATCCCCTGGAGCTGTGGCAGCCGGAGATGGACGCATCCTTTGGGAATGGGGACGGAAAGGGAATTGCCATGACCCAGGCGTGCTTGGACACAGCGGGACTGAGGAAGATTCCCATGGGACATTTCTCCCATGCCACTGCAGGGCTGTGGCTCCCGGTCTGGATCCCACGTCCAGGAGGAGGTGGAAGCACGGAGAGCACCCGGAGCAGCCCCAGCTGCTTCCAGGCCACAGGAATGCCGTCCTGCAGGAGCCACTCCCGGGTCTCTGGAAGAGCTGAGCCCTTGGGGACATCCCTGGTCGCTGTCACCACCATCCCATCGGCCCCCGAGCTCCCCACCCACACCACGGCCGCCAGCGCTTCCCATCCCGACGGAAAACCGGGCCAGGCTCCCATCCCAGCCCCTGCCCTTTGGAAAACCATCCCGACCGGAGCCATCCTGTGGGATTTGCTCCAGGGCCTTCCTCCTCTTCTTCCTGCCGGGCACAGCTTTGCTAAACCTCGCTCAGCCAACAGCCAGGCCTTTCTCCTGAGGCAGGAGCCGCTCCTGTGGGATCCCCTGAGCACAGCCCCATCCAAACTTCCCACCTTTCCCGACAAACGGAGCGCATTCGGACCCGTCCTTTAATTTTAAGCCGGTGCAGCAGCAATAACGCTGCACCCGCGGCAAATTCCAGCCAGGACAGAACTTTGCTAACCTGCCAGAGCCGGGAGATGCTGAATTCCAGGGCCTGGAGCTCCTCCCCAGTTCCCAGCTCACGTGCACCCAATTATCCCCCTTGTTGGGCAATTAAAATTATACGAGCAGCTGCCTATCAAAGCCGAAGCAATTAATTAGAATTAAATGCTTTTAGGGGAAATGAGCCCTTGCCTTATTCCCAAATTCTTGGAGGAGCACGTGCGTGGGAGCTGGGGTGCTGCAGCTCCCGGTGCGTTGCTGCCCGAGGACTGGCAGGGCCTCGGGGTGGCAGCTCTGGCGAGCTTTTATTCCCAAAAATTTTAGGGAATTTTAGGACCTACCTGCTGCAGACATCCGCAGTTCTCGGTGCTGTCGCTCCAGGCTCGAGGCAGCCCCGGCACAGGGGACAAGAAGAACCTCCTGCCCCACTGCCGGGGGTTTCCAGCCCCGTTTTTCCCCTGGGAACACCCACCTTGAGCGTTTTGAGGGAGCAGACAGCTCCCAAAATCCCTCTGCCTCCTTCCCTGGCAAGGCAGCATTCCCAGCCACCCCCACCGTGCTCATTTAGCGCCTTCCTCCTCCTCCTCCTCCTCCTCCTCCTCCTCCTCGTTTCCCACCTGTGTGGGGGCACCTGCGGGGCTGCTCCCTCCTTCTCCCGAGCTTTTCCCAAAGCATCCATTTCTCCCATCAATATTTTGCCCCCCATTCCTGTTTCTGTGGCGTATTTGGGGTCAGCACAGCCTCGGAGCACCGGGTTGTTCCTTCCCACACCTGCAGCCCCTGGCACTGCCTGGTCACCGGGATCTGTCCTGTCCTGGGGTCACCGGGATGCATCCCCTCCTGGGGTCACTGGGATCTGTCCCTTCTTGGGATCACCGAGATCCGCCCGTCCTAGGATCACTGGGATCCGTCCTGTCCTGGGGTCACCGGGATCCGTCCTGTCCTGGGGTCACCAGGATCCATACCCTCCTGGGATCACCGGGATCTGTCCCCTCTTGGGATCACCGGGATCCGTCCCCTCCTGGGGTCACTGGGATCCATCCCCTCCTGGGGTCACTGGGATCTGTCCTGTCCTGGGGTCACCCGGATCCATACCCTCCTGGGATCACCAGGATCTGTCCCCTCCTGGGATCACCGGGATCCGTCCCCTCCTGGGGTCACTGGGATCCATCCCCTCCTGGGGTCACTGGGATCTGTCCTGTCCTGGGGTCACCCGGATCCATACCCTCCTGGGATCACCAGGATCTGTCCCCTCCTGGGATCACCGGGATCCGTCCCCTCCTGGGGTCACTGGGATCCATCCCCTCCTGGGGTCACTGGGATCTGTCCTGTCCTGGGGTCACCCGGATCCATACCCTCCTGGGATCACCAGGATCTGTCCCCTCCTGGGATCACCGGGATCCGTCCCCTCCTGGGGTCACTGGGATCCATCCCCTCCTGGGGTCACTGGGATCTGTCCTGTCCTGGGGTCACCCGGATCCATACCCTCCTGGGATCACCAGGATCTGTCCCCTCCTGGGATCACCGGGATCCGTCCCCTCCTGGGGTCACTGGGATCCATCCCCTCCTGGGGTCACTGGGATCTGTCCTGTCCTGGGGTCACCCGGATCCATACCCTCCTGGGATCACCAGGATCTGTCCCCTCCTGGGATCACCGGGATCCGTCCCCTCCTGGGGTCACTGGGATCCGTCCCCTCTTGGGATCACCAGGATCCATCCCCTCTTGGGGTCACTGGGATCTGTCCTGTCCTGGGATCACCGGGATCCATCCCCTCTTGGGATCACCGGGATCCATCCCCTGTTGGGATCACCAGGATCCGTCCCCTCCTGGCGTCACCGGGATCCATCCCCTCCTGGGGTCAGTGGAATCCGTCCCCTCTTGGGGTCACCCTGTCCTGCCTCGAGCCCCACTTTTCCCAGCCCTGCCATTCCCAGCAGCTCCACGGCATCTGGATCTGTCTGCAGGGATCCGGGGGGGTCATCAGCTCCCTGAATCCCGGCCCAGGGATGCCCCCAGCACATCCCACCCCGCTGGACCACTGTGCCCCTGCTCGGGGCTGGGAGGAGAACTGGGTCAGCCGTGTAACCATGGAGATGCTGAGGGAGATGCTGAAGCAGCGCCAGCGCAGCCCCGGCTCTCCAGAACCCTGGAAAGATTCACCCGCCCTGGCACCCTCCGGATCCGGCCGGGATGGGGCTGGGAAGCTGAGCTGAGCCTCCTCCTTCTCCCCGGCGCAGGGCCGGTAAGACGCCTCCATCTCCTCCTTTTCTTTTTTTTTTGGAATATTTTTTGGGGTGCCACGAGCCGGGAGCGCAGAGCTCGGCCCCCGCGCCGCCGCCATCCGAACGCAACAGGGATCCCGTTTTTCCTGCCGCTCCTGCTCCTCCGTCGGCGCCAGGCGCCGGGGGATGCTCCGGCCATGACACGGCTCCCGGCGGGGTCCGGGGGCTCCGCGCGTCCCTCGGGATCCGGAGCTGGCTCGCCGGGGAACTTCCCGGCGCCTCCGGGGGCTGTCGATTCCCGCAAGGACGGAGCGTGGTCGCGGTAAGCGCTGCGGGGGCTGCGGCGCTGCCCCGGGAGCTCGGGAATGCGTTCCCATGGCAGGGCAGGAGGGGGCTCGGATGCGGCGTCACGGCGGATGGCTCCGAGATCCCGCTGGGCTGGGATACAGGGAATGAAGGCACGGAGGGGAAGGGGGAGATGCGCGTTTGAAGGGAACGCCGGGGCCGTTCCCTGACTCCCCCCGCGCTGCCGGGAAGGGGGAGCCGGGGCAGGGGCAGCAGCGGGGCTGGGGGTTCAGCGTCGGGCTGAGGGTGCTGTGGTGGTACCGGGGATGCTGTGGGGGTACCGAGGGTGCTGTGGCCATGCCAAGGATGCTGTGGTGGCACCAAGCGTGCTGTGGTGGTGCTGAGGATGCTGTGGCCGTGCCAAGGATGCTGTGGCCCTGCCAAGGCCGGCTCAGCTGTGGCAGCCACAGGCTCCAGCACTCAAACCCAGCCTCCAGCCCAGCTCATCTCGGCACCAGGCACCCCCCGAGCCCCCCAGCCAGCACCCGCTCCGGGCAGAAACAGATTGTGCGGAGAGATAAGGGGTAAAATCACGGGCAGGGGAAAGCAAATCCTCCCTTCGGGCCGAGGAGCGCGCTCCGCTTCCTTTGCGGCGGATTATCCCTGTGTGTGTTGCATTGGAAATGATCCCATTAGCGCTCTGCTCTCCTGATCTAATTTGCTCCCACCAGAGCCCGGCGCTCTCCTGGTGGCTGGAGCGGCGAGCGGGGAACAGCAACAGGAGCCTTTTGTGTTCTCCTGGCCCTACGGGGTTGGGTTTTTCCAGGGATTTCTCACCTGGAACGCGGAGGGGCCTGGGCTGGGCCTGGCTGAGCCCTTGCGCCGAGGGATTTGTGTCTGTTCGGGCACAGCCTCATCCGGGTTTGCCCGGGGGGAAACTGAGGCACAGGGTGCAGCGGGACGCGATTGGGATCCGTTCCCTGTGTCAGGTGCATCCTGAGGGAAAACGCAGAGGTTGCAGCAGGTTTGGGGCCGGAGAGCGGCGGGTGGCGTTGGAAAGTGTCATCCCAAAGGTCCCCAAGGCAGCGGATCAGCCCTGATCCCTCTTCAAGGAGGTGCTGGACACCGGCACACGGCTGTGATGGGGCAGCTCCGGAGCTGGGATGCACCTGATGCCAGTGGCTCCATCCCTCTGGAGCTGGGATACATCCCACACCAATGGCTTTATCCCAGGGGCTCCATCCCTCTGGAGCTGGGATGCATCCCACACCGATGGCTTTATCCCAGAGTATCCATCCCTCCGGAGCTGGGATACATCCCACACCGATGGCTTTATCCCAGCAGATCCATCCCTCCGGAGCTGGGATACATCCCACACCGATGGCTTTATCCCAGGGGCTCCATCCCTCCGGAGCTGGAGCTCAGTGCTGAGCCCCCCGGGCACGAGGAGTGGGGGGAAGGCCGTGGGTCGGTGCCCGGGCAGAGCCGGGGGGAAACCCCCAGCCGGGAGGGAGCTCATTAATGGCATTAATGACTAATCACCCACTCACCCCTGGAATGGATAAATCCGCGAGTTCAGCGGTGCTGGAGCTGATCCCGCAGCTCCTGCCAGGTCTCGTCCCAGTCACGCCCCGAGTCCGTGATTCCCACCAGGTTCCATCCCAGCCATGCCCGCTGCGGAGCAGCAGAGCCCCCGCCCTGCCCCGCTCCCCATCCCGCAGCTTCCCCGCGCTCGTGTCCATCCCTCTCTCCTGAAAGGGAAACATTTTTCCAGGCGCTGCCTCCATCCATTATCACAAAGTGGCTTGGCTTGGCCCGCAGTTAATAATTCACCTTTCCCTGGAAGATGGATGCTCCGTCCCTCTGGAGTTTAAATATTCATGGGCAAGGGAAGGCGGCGGGGCCGTGCGGGAGGTCTGGCATCCGCCTGCGGTGCTCCCGGCCCCCCAGCACTGTCTGCTCCAGGGATTCCCATCCCGGGGTGGAATCACCTGGAGCAGGCTGACCTGGACACGTTTGGAGAGGGGATGTGCAGGGAAAACTGGGCTGGATGCGATTTTGGGCACCCTCAGGGGTGCATGGGGCTGTCCCCAAGGGACCTCTTGTCCCTGGCCAGGTTGGTGATGATCAGAGCCTTCTGCCCATCCAGGTGTCTCCTGGATTTTGGGAGTGTCCAGGTCCCTCAGGGGAGGGCTGGGAGTTCACCCCCGGGGATCCTGCACCCCTTCCTGCTGCCGCCATGGGTGGGGAAAAACCTTGGAATCCACTGAGACGAAAGGAATCATCCAGCTCCACCCCTGGCCCTGCACAGCCACACCAAAATCCCACCCCGTGCATCCCTGGGAGCGCTGTCCAACAATCCCGGTAGCTCTGGCAGCCTCGGGAATGTGCCCATTCCCTGAGGAGCCTTTCCCCGACCTCCAGCTCTCCGTGCGTGGTGCCAACCCGAATTCCCCGGATCCGTGAGCGCTTCGAGGGGGCCGCCTGTCCCCGCGGGGCTGCGCCAGCGGTGCCACCGCCGCTGCCACCCCTCGGCGCCCCAACGCGTCCCCGCCTTGTCCCCGCAGCTGATCCCGGGCAGCAGAGCCGGTGCCGGTGCCCGGCGGGCGCGCTGACCATGTTCAACGGGGATGCCAGCTCCTCATCCGCCCGGAATGTGGTGCGCAGCTCCAGCATCAGCGGCGAGATGTACAACCTGGAGAAGAGCGCGCGCGGCAGCGCCGACTCCGTCGCCCTCACCGCCAGCAAGAAGCGGCGCTCCAGCCTGGGCGCCAAGATGGTGGCGATCGTGGGGCTGTCCCAGTGGAGCAAGAGCACCCTGCAGCTCAACCAGACCGGTGAGAGGCCACCCCGCTGCCCGCCTTGGCGTTTAGGTGGCCACCCCCCTTGCTTTGGTTGCCCGCGTGTGACGGAGGCGCCTAAAAAATGGTGCTCAAAAAATGGCACCTAAAAATGACGCCTAAAAATGGTGCCCAAAAAAGCCACTTAAAACCTCCCTTTTCATCCCTCCAACCTCGGGTTTTAGGTGGCCACCCCCCTTGCTTCGGTTGCCCGCGTGTGATGGAGGCGCCTAAAAAACGGCGCCTAAAAATGGCACCTAAAAAGTGGCACCTAAAAAATGGCACCTAAAACTGACGCCTAAAAATGGTGCCCAAAAAAGCCACTTAAAACCTCCCTTTTCATCCCTCCAACCTCGGGTTTTAGGTGGCCACCCCCCTTGCTTCGGTTGCCCGCGTGTGATGGAGGCGCCTAAAAAACGGCGCCTAAAAATGGCACCTAAAAAGTGGCACCTAAAAAATGGCACCTAAAACTGACGCCTAAAAATGGTGCCCAAAAAAGCCACTTAAAACCTCCCTTTTCATCCCTCCAACCTCGGGTTTTAGGTGGCCACCCCCCTTGCTTTGGTTGCCCGCGTGTGATGGAGGCGCCTAAAAAACAGCGCCTAAAAATGGCACCTAAAAAGTGGCACCTAAAAAACGGCGCCTGAAAATGGCGCCTAAAAATGGTGCCTAAAAAATAGTGCCTAAAAATGGCACCTAAAAAAGCCACTTAAAACTCCCCTTTTCATCCCCCCAACCTTGGGTTTAGGTGGCCACCCCCCGTGCTTTGGTTGCCCGTGTGTGATGGAGGCACCTAAAAAACGGCACCTAAAAAATGACCCCCCCCCCAAAAATCCACCTAAAAAACGACACCCCCCAAAAAAAAATACACCAAAAAAACCCCCGACACCTAAAAAACGGCACCTTAAAAAAAGCCACTTAAACCCCTACTTTTTAACCCCTTCCCCCTCGGGTTTTAGGCGCCCACCCCCCCTTTCTTGGTCGCCCACGTGCCATGGAGGCATCTAAAAAAAAGGTGCCCAAAAAAAAAACGACGCCTAAAAAACGACACCCCAAAAAAGACACCCCAAAAAACGACACCTGAAAAGTGACGCCCCGAAAAGATACACGTAAAAAAAATGACACCTAAAAAACGACACCCAAAAAAATGACACCTAAAAAAAACGACACCCAAAAACGGACACCTGAAAAACGACACCCAAAAAAATGACACCTAAAAAAAAAAGCCACCTAAAAAAATCGCATTTTAACCGCCCCCCGCGAGGCGAGGATGTCGCTGGAGCTCTGCCCGACCTCGGTGTCCCCCTCGCCGGTGACTCCCAGTCCCGGCTGCGGGCAGGAGCTTGGAGAAAAGACTTCTCCAACGCTCCGGGAAATATTGAAATGCTTAAAAATAGCTGTTCAAGGGGCGGGGGGAAGCACAAAGCTGCTTTTAGTGCCGGTTTTTCCCTGGTTATTGCTTTTTTATCCCTCTTCTTGCCGGCATTCCGTGAATTCGGGAAAGGAAGGGTCAATCCGGAGCCCTCCCGCCGTCCGAGGTGGCTCTGAAGGGGTTAAATTTTTCCCAAAAGCGGAGCTGCACCTGGAACGGCGGGCCCGGGATGCTCTGGATTTTCCAGGGAGCGGCCAGGACCGGGCAAACCCCTTCGGTGGGGACAGCCCCGAAGGAGCGGGACCGATGGCGGTGGTGGCACCGCGCACACACGGGCACGCGGCGGGGGCCGGGGACGGTGCCAGGGGTGGCCGCTTGTGCCACCCTCCTGCCGCTCCCGCTGCCATCTGCCACCGCCGGGGACACGCGGCGGGGACGGGGGCGGGTGGAGGAGAGGGGACATGGGGCGGTGCTGGGGCTGTGCCCACGCTTTGGGGGGTGCTGTCCCCCCCTGGCACGGGGACAGGGGCACAGGGGGGTTTGGAGGCCAAGGGGGTGGAGGAGAGGGGACATGAGGCGGCTTTGGGGTTGTGCCCACACCCCTGCGGGTTGCTGTCTCCTCTGGCGCGGGGACAGGGGCGCAGCGGGGTTTGGAGGCCAAGGGATAGAGGAAAGGGACATCGGGTGGCTTTGGGGTTGTGCCCACACCCCTGCGGGTTGCTGTCTCCTCTGGCGCGGGGACAGGGGCGCAGCGGGGTTTTGGAAGCCGAGGGATGGAGGAAGGGGACATGGGGCGGTGCTGGGGCTGTGCCCACACCCGTGGCATTGCGAGTTCCTGTCCCCCTGGCACGGGGACACGGGGACTTTGGAGGCCGGGGGACGCTGCCAGCGCCTGTGGGGTAAGCGGGGCGGGTCTCAGGCGCAGGGGGGACTCTGAGCCAGCCCAAGCCGCGGTGACATCGGAGCAGAGCGCGCTGGCAGATGGGGTGGGCACACGGGCACACGGGGCCAGCCCGGGGCTCTCCTCCCCTGCCGCACCTGGATGTGTCCGTGCGGGATCCCGCGGGAATTCGCCGGGGATGGGTGCACAGCTCCCCGGGAATGATGCGCGGCTGGAAAAACAGGGAGGCGGGAAGGCGGGGAAGGGCAGGAGGGGCAGGAGCCGGAGCCGATCCCGTCTCCAATTCCAGAGGGAGGCCCCAAAAAGCTGCGCAGCACCATCCGCAGGAGCACGGAGACCGGGATCGCCGTGGAGATGAGGACCAGGGTGACCCGGCAGGGCAGCCGCGAGTCCACGGACGGCAGCACCAACAGCAACAGCTCCGACGGCACGTAAGGAACGGGGCGGGGACGGGGAACGGCGCCGGGATCCCTTCCGGGAGTGTCCGGAGGGATGCTCCATGAAAATCCTTTGCAGGTTCATCTTCCCCACCACCCGGCTGGGCGCGGAGAGCCAGTTCAGCGATTTCCTCGACGGGCTGGGGCCGGGGCAGCTCGTGGGGCGGCAGACCCTGGCAACCCCCCCGATGGGTGAGCGGGGCAGCGCCCGGGGAGGCTCCGGAGGGAGGGAAGGGCGAGGAAGAGGCCGCGTGGTTCTTCCCAGGGCTCCATCCCAGCACATCCCGGTCCGGGCATGGCTTGGGAATGCTCTGCCCCACACGGAGGAGCGTGCAGGGATCAGGGCAGGGCATCCCCGAGAAGCGGCAGCTCTGCTTTTTCCCGGGGCTTCCTTTTCCCGGGGCTTCCTTTTCCGAGCATCCCGGAACCAAAACCCCCACCTTCCGTCCCACTTTTCCCTTTGAAATCCCAAATGGGGGTCAAAAGTTGCACCCTAGGTGTGGAATTCCCAGCCAGCAGCAGCGTGTCCCCAGCTGGGGACAGACACCGAGGTGGCCACCCTGGATCCTGCTGGGGCTGGAGATGCTGGGAATGGGAAAAGCTGCTCAGGGAAAGAGAAAGGGAGAAGGAAAAAGAAGGGGAAGGGGAAAGGGAAGGGGAAGGGGAAGAGGAAGGGGAAGGGGGTGGTTGGACCCCTCCGAGTTCCTGGTCCCTGATCCCTCCTGCCCCAGCCTCCCCTTTTTCTGGGGAATCACCTGGCCAAGCCCAGCCTGGGGAAATCCCAGCCTCATTCCCATCGGGAGGGATAAAATCCCAGTGAGAGGGATGGAGCTGGTGGGGAGGAGGGGCTCCCACCCCGATCTCCCCTTGCTGCTCAATCCGAGCTCCTTCCCACCCACCGAGCCCCTCATTCCCAACACATCGGGCGCCCGGCGGGACGCTGGGTGTGAGGACACTGGTGTCCCCTGGAGAGGACAGCCCCACCCGCGGTGAGGACACGGGGCTGTGGCCGTGCCCAGGGGGAGGTGACCATCAGGGGTGGCCCTGAAGGTGTCTCCCTGCTGGCAGGCGATGTCCACGTGGGCATGGCTGACCGCAACGGGCAGCTGGAGGTGGACGTGATCCAGGCCCGGGGACTCATCCCGAAGATGGGCTCCAAGTGCATCCCGGGTAGGTGGCTGTGGAGGGAGGGGTCGGGGGTGGTGGAGGGGGGGCCGGGATCGTGCCGGGATCCCGCTCCACGTCCCCGTTTCTCCCGGTTTCCCACGGCAGCCACCTACGTGAAGGTTTACCTGCTGGAGAACGGCGTCTGCCTGGCCAAGAAGAAGACCAAGGTGGTGAAGAAAACCTGCGACCCCTCGTACCAGCAGCCGCTGCTCTTCGAGGAGAGTCCCCAGGGCAAAGTCCTGCAGGTGGGCAGGGACACCTTCCCCTACCCCAGGTGGCTCCAGGCCCCGTCCAGCCTTTCCTTGGACACTGCCAGGGATGGGGCAGCCACAGCTTCTCTGGCCTGGGATGCCCTCCTTGGAGCTGGGATGTCCTCCTTGAGGTCTGGGCACCCTTCTTGGGGTCTGGGGAGGCCTGCTTGGGGTTGGGATGCTCTCCTTGGAGCTGGGATGTCCTCCTTGGAGCTGGGATGTCCTCCTTGAGGTCTGGGCACCCTTCTTGGGGTCTGGGGAGGCCTGCTTGGGGTTGGGATGCTCTCCTTGGAGCTGGGATGTCCTCCTTGGAGCTGGGATGTCCTCCTTGAGGTCTGGGTGCCCTTCTTGGGGTCTGGGGAGGCCTGCTTGGGGTTGGGATGCTCTCCTCGGAGCTGGGATGCTCTCCTTGAGGTCTGGGATGTTCTCCTCGAGGTCTGGAATGCCCTGCTTGGGGTTGGGATGCTCTCCTCGGAGCTGGGATGCTCTCCTTGAGGTCTGGAATGTTCTCCTCGTGGTCTGGGATGTCCTGCTTGGGGTTGGGATGTTCTCCTTGAGGTCCGGGATGCCCTGCTTGGGGTTGGGATGCTCTCCTCGAGGTCTAGGATGTTCTCCTCAGGGTTTGGGTGCTCTTGTTGGGGTTGGGATGCTCTCCTCGAGGTCTGGGACGCCCTCTTTGGGATCTGGAACGCCCTGTGCCAGGGCCTCTCCACCCTCACAGGGTGAGGGGAGCAAGGACAGGGATCCCCGGAGCCCTCCCTGCACCCTTCACACCTCCCCAGCCCCGACCACCGCGGGGTTTTTCCATCCGGGCTCGCCAGGAGTTCGCCAGGGTTTCCCCGGAATTCCCGCCCAGCTCCCGTTAACCCCTTCCGTGCCCGCAGGTGATCGTGTGGGGCGATTACGGGCGCATGGACCACAAGTGCTTCATGGGGATGGCCCAGATCATCCTGGAGGAGCTGGATCTCTCCAGCGCCGTCTCGGGCTGGTACAAACTCTTCCCAACCTCCTCCCTGGCCGACTCCAGCATCGGACCCCTGACCCGCCGCCTCTCCCAGTCCTCCCTGGAGAGCTCCACCAGCCCCTCCTGCCCGTAGAGGCCGGGATTGGGAAGGAGACACCCAAGGAGACCGAGCAGAACTGGTCGCGGAGAGCTGTAAATATCCACCTTTTTTTTTTTTCCTCCTTTTTTTTTTTTTTTTGTTTTTTTTGGTTTTTTTTTTTTTTTTAAATTCCTTCTCCCAAANGGTTTTCTTGGTTTTTTTTTTAATTTTCAATCTCCTTCCCCAAAAAATTCCGCCCTGGACGCCCTCCCCGGGAAGGGAGAGGGAGCGAGGGCCGTGTGTGAGGCAAGGAGGGAAGGAGAGGCGAAAACCCCCTCCGAGGGCCGCGACTGCCGACGATCCCAGACTGTTCCCAGACCTCGTCCCGCCGGGAGCTCCCGGCTTCTCTCCCGACCCCGCCGGGAGCAGCTCAGTGCGGCTGAGGACGAGGTCCCTCTCCTCCCGTTCCCTTTCCCTGCCTCCGAGGAAAAGGTGGGGGGAAACCCCCCCCCACAACCCCACCGGGCTCAGAACAATTCCGACTCAGCACTAATTTCTGTTTTCCAAGGAATGTAGCATCTTCTCTTATGTAGCTTTGCCACGTGCTGACAACACGCTCACTGCAATATCCCAGAGAAACTCCGGGTGGACCGGGAACATCTGCCAGTCTCATCCCGTCTGGTCGCTTTCCCAGCACTTTTGGTGGCCATTTCCCTGCCTTTTTTCCCCCTCCCCGATTTTTTTTTTGGGATTTTTTTCCCCCCGTCCCCCGGGAGCATGTAGCCTGTGACTGTTGCCAAAGCAAGAGGGGACGGGGAAAGGGGCGCTCGCGTCCCCTCGGCGTCCGCTGGGCTCCTCCTCGTGTCTCGCCGCTGACCGCGCTCGTGCCCGGCCGAAACCGGACCCCACGGACGAACTCTGGGAATGCCCCGACCCGACGGAGCGGGAATAACCGGGATCCTGGCGGATCGGCTGCCTCCCAGCCCCTTCCTTCCCCGCTGGAGGGCTGGGACGCTCTCCTTGCGGTCTGGAACGCTCTCCTTGGAGCTGGGACGTCCTCCTGGAGGTCTGGCTGTCCCTTCTCGGGGTCTGGGAAGCTCTGCTCGGGGTTGGGATGCTGTCCTTGAGGTCTGGAATGCTTCTCCTCGAGGTTGGGATGCCCTCCCTGAGATTGGGATGCTCTCCTCGAGGTTGGGATGCTCTCCTTGAGGTTGGGATGCCCTTCTTGGGGTCTGAGATATCCTCCTTGGAGTAGGATGCCGTCCTTGATGGCTGGGATTCCCCCCTCAGGGGTTGGGATTCCCTCCCTGAGGGCTGGGATGCCCTTCCCAAGATCTCGGATCCCCTCCTGGAGATGCC
>VXAZ01008711.1:0-42245 GCA_013399875.1 Gymnorhina tibicen
CGCGGTGCCCGCGCGGGGCCGGCGCGGGGCGCCCGGGCCGGGGGGAGCCGGGGAGCCGGAATGCGTGAGTCGGGACCGGGAACGGGAACGGGAATCGGGCCGGGGCTCCGGGCAGGGCCGGGTCCCCTCGTCCCCCCGGGCCGTGTCGCGACTGTCGCGGTTGGTTCCATGTCGGGAGCGCCGGGAGCGGGCGCGGCCGGGCCGGGGATTGAGCTCAACAGGCTTTGGGGTTTTCCTGGTTTTTTTTTCCTTTTTTTCCAGTTTCTTTTCCCGCGTTTCCTCTTCCCCGTTTTCTTTTCCTCCTTTTTCCTTTTCTAAATTGCTTTATTCCTTTTCCCTTTTCCTTTTTTCTTTTGAATTTTTCGCTTTTCCCGCTTCCCTTTATTCCTTTTTAATTACTATTCCCCTTTTTCCTTTCCCTTTTTTCCTTTCCCTTTTTTCCTTTTCCCTTTTTTCCTTTTCCCTTTTTTCTTTTCCCTTTTTTTCTTTTCCCTTTTTTCTTTTCCCTTTTTTTCTTTTCCCTGTTTTTTTTTTTCACTTATTTTCCCTTTCTTTCCTTTCCCTTTTTTGTTTTTCTTTTCCCTTTTTTGTTCCTTTTTTCTTTTTCCTGTTTTTAATTTTTTTCCTTTCTTACTGGCTGAAACCTTCTTTACCAGGAAGCCTCCCTAATTCCATCTATTTCTGCTCTCCTGGCTCCAAGATGACAGAGAGGAATCAGAATCCCAGACTGGTTTGGGTTGGAAGGTTGGATTTTAAGGCATTTGGACTTAGAGGAAAATCAGATTTTCAAAGCCAGAGCTCCCAGTGTATCCTGGTGTTTGGACTGATCCTCAGGTAGAGTTTCCCAGGAGGATCTGCATGAATCTCAGTTCCCTCTGCTTTCCCAAACAAAGCCATCTTTCCATAGGGAGCAGGGCCCTAAAAGCAAGGAGCATCTCCACAGGGCCATCATTCCATAGGGAATGCAGCAGGGCTGATCCAAGGAAAGCTGGGCTGTGTGGAGACCTGTGTTACACCTGTGGGTTTGCCTCCCAAACAGGAGGCAGCCTGGCTTTAAAAACGGGGTAAAAAGGCAGAAACTGCATGACAAGAACATATTAAAGTTGAAGGAAATCTTTAAAATTTTACCAAAAATACCCCAGCAAACGAGGAGAACTTTTCCTCCAGCTCCTTCCTGCTGCATTCGGGTTGGCCGGTCAGTGGAGCTGGGCTTTGCAGCAGTTTGGTTTCATCCGTGAGGTCTTTATCCTGTCAGCATCGGTGAAAGTAAGTGGGATTTTCCAGGACTTTGCAGCTGGACGAGAAAGTGAGAGTGAGTTCCCTGCAGAGGGATCTGTTTCCGGCCTGTTGCTTGTCTCCAGCTCGTTGCCCGGCTGGACAGAGCGGATCATTCCCGAACAAAAGCAGGGCATTGGCTGCACTCCCTGCTTGCCTTTGGAAGAGGGAGCTCACTGATCCTTGGTTGCTCCCTGGATCCTGCGCTTCGTGCCCTGCTCGGGCAGGGTTGATGCACTGATTGCTTCTTCCCTAGGAGAGAATTCCAGAGAGGGAAGTTTTCCCTGGGGCAAGGAGCTCCCCCGGGCTGCCTTGGCGTTGGGGTGATGAGTTTGTCTCCTGTGTGCTGAATTCCTGACACTGACGCCAAGCACCTTAAACCCCCCCAGAACAATACCTGGAGTTTATTTTTAATCAGCCCAGTTCCCTCTGACGTGTGCCATCCAGTCATTTTTCCCTTTTCCCCCTCACCTCACACGTCTTCCCAGTTCTCTGCGGCACCACGTTGCCGTTCCCTGGGATAAAGGAGGAGTTCTCCAGCAGCAAAGGCAGGAGGGTGTTTTCCCAGGGGGAGGCAATCTCTCTTTGGAGCGCCTCCTCAGACCTTTATTCTGGTATTCCCTTCCTTACTACAATACATATTTCACTTCTGGATTCCCTTCCCTTCCTGATATCCTGCCTTGCCTCCTGGTGATCCCCTCTCAGCTGTTTCCCACCGAGGTTCCTTGTGTATTGATCCTTTTTTGGTTTTCCATAACTTATGCCAACTTCAAATCTAGTTTCTGTGCTTCAGTAGTCTGTTAGTCCTGTGGCAGCACATCTCCTTCCTGGGAAATCACGTGCTAGAGAAAGAGATGGAATGTTGGGGTTCCTTAAACAAAGTTTATTTGGGAAAAAATATCTCAGGTGTGTGAATATCTCTTTGGGATTCAGGCCCTAAATCTGTTTCGGTTTTGTCATTCCCATTATTGTGTTAATTTGCTGCTACAATTCCAAGGAGCCCCAGGATTTGGGTTGTCCTCCCTTTCCGTGGGCAGCCACAGGCCAGGGATATTTTTTGGAAGGTTTCCAGGTGATGTTCTCTGTGGATTTGCAGCTTAACTTTCCCAGCTCCCAGCGTGGTGCTCAGAGCAGTATTTTTGGGAATCCCTGGTCCTGTGAGGGGTCGCTGAGCACAGTGAGGACTCAGCTGAGCCCTTTGGTGCCCCAGACATCCAAACATCACCCGGCCCTGGCCGGAGCTCAGGGCAGAGCTCCAGGAGTGGGAGGGGAATGGATCACAGAGCGCTGGAAAGCTGGGAAAGATGCCGGTGTTCAGGGAGAGGTACAAACCCATCCCAAAGGCTGCTCCCATCCCTGCCTGGCTTTTCCTTCTGCTTCCTGGGTTGAGTGACTCCTTCCACGCAGCTCCCCGTCTCTGCTCCTTTGCCCATCCCAATCCCAGCCCCTGCTCTGACGGGGGCTGCAGGATGCCTTTTCCCAGTGGCATTCCGTGGGGCTGAGGCACGGAGAGGCGCGAGACACAGAATTCCCTGCTCTCCCGGCGCGAGGTGCAGCGGGAAACCCAAAACCTTGGGCTCCTGCCCTAATGCCTCGCGCTCTGTTGGTAACTCGGTGTTCTTCCCAATGGATGTGGGACCCCTGGGAGGAAAACCCCGAAGATTTGGGCCCCGTGCTGCAACCTAAATCCTGCTTTGGGTTCTTCCAGAAGCGCGCGTGCCGACTGCTGGACGCCGTCCCGCGGGAGGCTGGTGCCCAGCTCATGGACTGCGCCGTGGATCCGGGCTCCAGGCAGGAATTCCTCCCCGGCTCCGCTCCCTGGGCTGCAAAGACAAAGCAGAATTCCGTGGTGAGTTCCCACCGTCCGCGTGTTTGTCACAAGGTCACTTTTGAAACACGTTTTGGAATAAAACTGCAAGTAATTGCTCTCTTTTTTTTTTCTATTTTTTGATGGGTTTGTGTCTGGTTTTGTTCCTCAGATTTTGGAAAACCACGGGAGCAAAGGCACTTCCCAGCCGTGCCCGAGATGCGTTGCTGGAGAATCCGTAAGTGTGGGAATCTGCTTTTTGGGACAGAAAAAGGATTGGGATTTGTTCTCCAGTATTAGATCCATAAAACAGAAAATTAATAACCCCCACAATTGCATTGCTCAGGAATAAAGCACGGAAATTTATAAAAAAGGAGATGGATTTAGCATTTCTGCAGAGCACAAACTAATGTTTCCAGCAGCAGTTGGAAAATCTGGAGATTCTCAACACATTTTTCAAATTCCCTCTACAAGGCAGAACTTGGGAAGTAACTGAGGCAAACAATAACATAAAACTTCCTCTGTCCCGTTTTTAATTGCCCTTGATTTACTGGGTCATAACGAAATATTTGGGAATCTCATTCTATCTCCTTTTCTTTTCTGTGATTGGGTATTTCCTTTCTAAGGAGTAACTACAGCCCCAAAATCCTGCTCCTTCCAGAGCCAGAATGAGGAGAGGTGTGAGGAAATGCTGGATGTTCATTGCAAAATCTCTGATTTATGGAATTAGAGGCAAAGTTTCCACCGAAGTCTCCATCAGGAGCTGTGGCTGAACAGACACTGATTGTGTTAATTTATTTCTGCTCATCTTGAAAATTAAAATAGAGACCAGACCCAGGGCTGCCTGTGGGAAGGTGGAAACCACTTTGTGTGGGTCACCAGTTGGAATCTTCCACCCATCTCCTCTGGAGAACATCTCAGGGCTTAAAACCCAAAAAAGAAAGGAATATTTGGGGATTAAATCCCAAACTGGCACATGAGGAAGTTCTGCAGCATTCCAGAATCACAGGGACAGCAGAGTTTGTAAAATTCTTCAGTGTCAGTGACCTCTTCATTTGGAATTACCAGGACTGGGTACAAATACCACCCTCCCAAGTAAGAATGGAATAAAATAACACCATTTCAGCCTGGCAGATCTTGAACTGCGGCCTGAGAACGAACTCGAGATAAAAAGGGGAGGAGGAAACATTCACCTCTTCCAGAACATTTATCTGTGGAAGTTTGGGACTGTTTGGGACCTGTTCTGCTCACCTTTAAATGCCTTTCAGTGGCAGCTGTAAGGAACAAGGAAAATCTCAAACAAGAAATCCCAAAATTAAAGATTTTTTGTACTTTCAGCGTTCTGTGCTTTCCATTTAAAAACTCAGGGTAGGACAACAAAAATCCAGAGGCCTTGTAGAGCTTCTCACTAAACTTTTTCCTTAATTAATTAATCTCATATTGCGGGCTTGAAATGGAAAATGCTTTGCTGAAATCGAGTTTTTCAATTTGTTTTTGACTTTAAATACGTTTCTGTCAGGCTTTCATTGTGGTCTCTTCAGATAAGCAGTTCTTGTGGTCAGGAATGTAACAGATAATAAAAATAAATAAACTTGGTAGGAGTTACTATAGTAAATTACTTTCTTAAAATAATAGAAAGCTGATAGGGAGAGTATGGAAGAGGAGGAATACTCAAGTGGTGTTAATTCGAGGGAAACCAGGTTGGATTTGGGGCAGGAAGAACATCACCACCACTGGGAAGGTTTTTCTGTTACCTGATATTAAAAGCCTTTTTTTTTTGTTCTAGGAGTATTACTGAGAGTTCTTAAAACAGAGGCAGCAAATAGAAAACATGCAAAAAACACGCAAAAATATAGATATAAATAAAAACCATAAATATAAAAACCAGATATAAACAAATGCAGACTGGAGTTTAAAATAAGCTTGCCACCCAAAAGGTGAATTTCTGTTCTACCCTTACAACCTTTACACATTTAGTGGCAGAACAGAGGAAGGGGTTCAAGAATGATGCCAAAATTGGCTCCGTTGGGTTCTCTAGGGATGCATTTTAACTTCACGTGCAAAACTAACTCCGTAACTCAGTCGTGGTCAAATCAGTCTCTTTGCATCCAGGTTTTTTAGGTGTCCCCTGATCCCTGGAGGGACAAAAAGAAGGGATATTTGTGGTGGTACTTAGCGATTGAAAATAAAACCTGGAAACGAAGGCTCAGCTCCTTTGTAGCGACCTGAAATTTTGTCCTTGCAGGGCCACTTCAGCCACATCCTGGGCTTCTAGGGACGGAGGGGAGGCCGAGGAGCAGCTCTGCTTTTCCTGCTGCAGTCCCGGGGGTGCAGCTGGAGCCGGGACCCTGCGCTGCCCCGGCCGGCTCTGCACGCCCGCCCTGCCCTGCCCTGCCCTGCCCTGCCCTGGCACGGTGACCGGCAACTTCACCCGGGTCAGAGTGCTCCTGCTCCTCGGGGGCTCGGGGTGTGCTTCAAAAGGACAAGGAAAGGCTGATTGATGTTCCAGGTAGCTCAGAATCTCTTTAAAAAGGACAAGAAAAAGCTGATTTCGTGTTCCAGGTAGCTCAGAATCTCTTTAAAAAGGACAAGAAAAAGCTGATTTCGTGTTCCAGGTAGCTCAGAATCTCTTTAAAAAGGACAAGAAAAAGCTGATTTCGTGTTCCAGGTAGCTCAGAATCTCTTTAAAAAGGACAAGAAAAAGCTGATTTCGTGTTCCAGGTAGCTCAGAATCTCTTTAAAAAGGACAAGAAAAAGCTGATTTCGTGTTCCAGGTAGCTCAGAATCTCTTTAAAAAGGACAAGAAAAAGCTGATTTCGTGTTCCAGGTAGCTCAGAATCTCTTTAAAAAGGACAAGAAAAAGCTGATTTCGTGTTCCAGGTAGCTCAGAATCTCTTTAAAAAGGACAAGAAAAAGCTGATTTCGTGTTCCAGGTAGCTCAGAATCTCTTTAAAAAGGACAAGAAAAAGCTGATTTCGTGTTCCAGGTAGCTCAGAATCTCTTTAAAAAGGACAAGAAAAAGCTGATTTCGTGTTCCAGGTAGCTCAGAATCTCTTTAAAAAGGACAAGGAAAAGCTGATTTCATGTTTCAGACCAGTTAAGTTGAGCTGCCCTTGGGCCCAGGCTTCACCTGGGGCTGGGCCAGGGGTTGTGTTGATTCCAAAGGTTTTCCCAGCAGTCCTGACTCCTTTGGAAAATGCTCCTTCGGAAAATCCTCCCTGTGCAGGGCCACAGGCAGGAGCACGAGGACACAAATTTGAGTTTTTAAGTGGCTTTGCGGCTCTGAAGTCCAGGAAAAATCCCATTGAAGCTTATATTTAAATCCCCCCCCAAAAAAAATCTGTTTAAAAAGGCTTGACCTCATCATCCAGCGTGCTTTTATTGGCACGAATCTAACCACGGGTTAATTAACCTCTTCAAGGTTAATTTTGGGGGTTATCAAGCTGCAAAATCCTCAGGCAAAGGATTTCTGCAGGCCTAGAGCCCTTCCCGTGCTGTGTGTGGAGCTGCAGCTAGCACTGAGGTGAGCTTTTCTAAACCAGCCAGGCTGGAAACAAACTGGAGTTTAACTGTGTGCTCCAGTGAAGGCTTCAATAGTGATATTTTTTTAAATAGATGCGTTTGTAATTTATTTGGGGATTTTCCAGGATCGTGAAGCTGGGACAGTGAATATTTCCTTTCAAGCAGATTTGTGTCAAATCTGCAGTGGAACCACAGAGTTATTTTTGTATGCCTTGCAGAACTCCGAGATTTTGTTTTCTTGATGAAAAAAATGTATAATCTTTCTATTTCCTACTGCTGAGGTTTGTACACAGAATAACCAGAGCAATGCTTTATTTACCTGTATATAGAGAGAAAGGCCCCTGGCCTGGCTTTAATTCAGGTTAAAAGGATCCAGTTCTTATTTTTAACTCTGTATTTTGTAAATTGGTCCTTACAAAAGCAGAAGCATTAAACACCACTTTGGCTGCAGCATGGAGTTGTCTGGTTGTGTTGTTCCACGGATGATTTCTGAGGACACTGAGTAATAAAATAGAATGAAACCTCTGAGAGGGTAAGAAATGTATTTATGTCATGTAAGATCTTTGTAGGAGGTTTAGTTGCTTAATTTGATGGTAATTACAAGTCCACTTGGCATCTTGACTGCCAAAAAAAAAGATGGAAAATCAAAATACTGGGATAAGTGGGGTTTAAAGGCAACCTGGATCTGCCAAGCCAACGTTGAAATGAATATAGTTAATATATTTAAATTTATTTTTGTTTATTTTAAATATTATAATTTATTGAGTAGATTTAAAATCCGTGGTGTTTATGTCTAAATTAGTTGCTTAAAACCTCAGCAGCCCTCCCGGGAGCGTGATGT
The DNA here is from genome assembly GCA_013399875.1 of Gymnorhina tibicen. Lineage (NCBI taxonomy): Eukaryota > Metazoa > Chordata > Aves > Passeriformes > Artamidae > Gymnorhina > Gymnorhina tibicen. The sequence goes on from VXAZ01008711.1 coordinate 7,446, forward strand.
GATACCCTGTGTGAGCAGATCCGCAGTCACACGTAAATAACCCTGGGTTTGCCTTGATTGCTGCCTCTAATTATCAAATTAACAGCCACGTGTGGGCGTTTTCTCCCGCATCAAGCTTCCCCTCAGGACCCCTGGGGTCCACACCGAGCTGGACTCGGTGCTCTGAGCTGCACCGGGGATGGGGCCGTGCCCAAAGTGATTTTGGCTGAGGGTGGAACGGTGTGGGCAGAGTTTGGAGCCTGCAGCGGTGGCTCCTTCTCTGCCACCTTTCCCGAGGGCTTGGCCGGGGACCCATCGGCTTCCCCAGCCCCGGGGACACCGGGGCTCAGCCACTCCTCGCCCTGCCTGAGTCGTTGAAGCAAAAGAAGTATTGGCCACAATGTTTAAAAAATAAAAAAATCCCAGGAAGACCCAACAGAATCACTGAGGTTGGAAAAGCCCTCTGGGACCTCCGAGCCCGATGTTCCCAGCGCTGCCCAGGTCACCCCTGCCCTGTGTCCCCAAGGGCCACATGCACAGGGCTGTTAAACCCCTCCAGGGATGGGCACACACCCCTGCCCTGGGCGGCTGTGCCAGGGCTGGGCAGCCTTTCCAGGAGGAATTTTCCCAATATCCACCCTGAGCCTCCCCTGGCCTGAGGTTGTTCCTTGTCACAGAATCCCAGAATGGTTTGGGTTGGAAGGGACCTCAAAGCCCATCCAGGGCCCCCCCACCCACTGTCCCAGGCTGCTCCCAGCCCTGTCCAGCCTGGCCTTGGGCACTGCCGGGGATCCAGGGGCAGCCACAGCTGCTCTGGGCACCCTGTGCCAGGGCCTGCCCACCCTCCCAGGGAACAATTCCTTCCCAATACCCCATCCATTCCTGCCCTCTGGCAGTGGAAGCCATTCCCTGTGCCCTATCCCTCCATCCCCTGTCCCCAGTCCCTCTCCAGCCTTCTCCCAAGCCTGGAGCTCGCTGTGCTTGGCTCTGATACCCCAAACTGCTCCTGACCCCGAGTTCCCGAGCCCAGCTCCCGGAGCAGCTCTGTCCCTCGGGACGCGGGGTCAGCGCAACCTCCGTGGGCACCTCCTCCACCCGAGGGGCTCTTCCTTCCCCTCGGGACGGGCTGGGTGAGCTCCCAACCCTGGCTGGGTGCTGCTGGCCCTGTGGAGGCAGGGGGGGGGATGTTTGTGTGTGATTACGGCGCCGTTACTGCAACAATCCCGAAATCGCCGCGTGATATTTGCTTGCAACACGGGGTGTCATTCATGAGTTATACATAAATGGCAGCTTTACATATTTAAAAGGAACATGGACTGCTTCATATCTGAAGTACGGTTCCCGGGGGAGAACACCACCATTTGATCTATTTTTGATTAAAATGTAAAAATTAAAAATTAAATCAAATGGTAGTCGAATTCCTCGGGGAAAACATACTTCAGTTATGAAGTATTCCCCACAGTAACCTTGAGAATCTTACAGCTGTATTGTCTCATCTGTAGGTGGTCTTTTTATGTCTCACATAATTAAAATGAATTGCTGTTACAGAACCCCTACTACTGCATACAGATTTATGAACCTGGAGGCACCTCCACTCCCAGACAAACAGGGACAGCCACGGCTCCCTCCGCAGCTGTGCCCTGGCTGGGCGGCTCCTGGGAATCTGGGATGTGCCGGGAATCTGGGCTTCCGTGGGGAGTGATCCCTTCCCTGCCTCCCCAGGGTGCGTGGGGAGCTGTAAGGCCAGGCTGCATCCCCGGGAAACGCTGGGGTCTGGGGAATGGAGTGGGCAGGATCACTCGGGCTGGAAAAGATCTCCCAGTCCCAGCTGTGCCCCATCCCCACCTTGTCCCCAGCCCAGAGCCCTGAGTGCCACCTCCAGCCCTTCCCTGGACACCTCCAGGGGTGGGCACTCCAAACCTCCCTGGGCAGCCCCTGCCAAGGCCTGAGCACCCTTTCCATGGGGAAATTCCTGCTGCTGTCCAACCTGAGCCTCCCCTGGCCCAGCCTGAGGCCGTTCCCTCTCCTCCTGTCCCTGTTCCCTGGGAGCAGAGCCCGACCCCCCCGGCTGCCCCCTCCTGTCAAGGACTTGTGCAGAGCCACAAGGGCCCCCCTGAGCCTCCTTTTCTCCAGGCTGAGCCCCTTTCCCAGCTCCCTCAGCCGCTCCTGGGGCTCCAGCCCCTTCCCAGCTCCGTTCCCTGCCCTGCACACGCTCCAGCCCCTCAGGGTCTCTCTTGCCATGAGGACCCAGAACTGGACTCAGCCCTCGAGGTCCCTGTGGTGGCACAGGGGGACAGTCCCTGCCCTGGTCCTGCTGCCACAGGACTCAGTGGTTCAAATATCCAAGGAGCCCTTGCTGCACTAAGCAATGGCTAAATGTCACCAGAACACGATTGTGAAATTGGATTTCCTAGGAAAATGTGCTCTACACAATCTAATGCAACTTATTTCTAGCAAGCTGCTTTATCAGGCTGCCTTGGAACATGGGAATGTATATTTGATAAGATTAGAGAATCGTGGGGATCAGGAAAAATAAGACTCTAGACTTTGCATTCCCATTTTCACCCGGCTGAAGGACAAACATGTCATTTATTTTGTGTTTGGTTGTGATCCTCGTGGTCCTGGTAATGTACCCGCAGCAGTGGCTTGTGACTGTGCATCCTGCTCAAGCTGTGACTAAAACTTCCCTAACAACATTTCCGTGAAAAAGAAGGGTATGGAAGCGAAATGCTGGGATTTATAGAGAAAAGAAAACAATTCTAGCAGTGAAAGCATCGAGTCTGAGAGTTCCACAGTGCCTTGTGGAAGCATTTTGTAATGAGCAGCAGGAGCGTTCACATTTCAGTGTAATACTTGAAAGAAAATGTCTCTGATCTTTGAGTTTCTTTGGAGAGGGGAGTTTTTAATGTATAATCAGACTAAAATCCTCCTGTAATTGCACAGTGAGAGGCCTGTGAAGTTTCGGGAAGGCTGCAGATGGAACCCAGACCTACAGAAGCAGGAAGGTTTTTCCCGATCTGGGGAGCCAGCGCTGTGAAATCAGCCTGATGTTTCCCCAGGTGCAGATTCCACATGGGATCTCTCTCCACCTGCTGTGTTGTCACCTCGTGCTGGCCACTGATGGTTGTGGGCAGGCACCGTGGTCACTGATTAATCAAATTGTGTCAGGAGTGGAACACCCAGCTCCTGTTGTACTTCCTTCCCCTTTCCGCTTGTTCCAGATCCAGCCGTGCTCAAAGCTCCATCCGGCTCCTTGGGAAGCTTTTCCCTCTCAAACCATTAACATTTCCCTCTTAATTACATGGAATCCCAGACTGGTTTGGGCTGGAAGTGACCCCAAAGCCCACCCAGTGCCACCCCTGCCATGGCAGGGACACCTCCCACTGTCCCAGGCTGCTCCCAGCCCCAGTGTCCAGCCTGGCCTTGGGCACTGCCAGGGATCCAGGGGCAGCCACAGCTTGAATCCAAATTTAGTAATTAGCCCTTAATTAATAAAGAGATGTCAACGCACCTCTCCCTTTGTCAGTGGTGCCCCAAGCCAGGCTTGTCCATGCCCTGGGAATAACAAGACACAAGTGGGATGTGAATACTCCATTACAGCCCCTCAGCAGGGCAGAGCACAGATGAAACCCTCCCAGATCCCCCCAAATCCTCCCTCTGCTCATGAACACCTTCCAGAGCACCAGCCTTCACCCCCACCACCCTCATCTTCACAGGCACGAGGAGAGGGGCAGGAATCCATCCCCAGTCCCTCAGCACCCACTGCACCAACAGGGCGCTGGTTTGTTTGAGTCTCGGACAGAAAAAAGCCTTTAAATAAAAGTTAACTTCTCTGAACTCAACACCTCCAGCTGGAAAATCCCAGCAAGTGCCAGATGCTTCAGTCCCTGACTCAGCAGCTCAGCAAGGAAAGCGCCTGGGAAGCTTTTAAAGTGAGCATTTCTGAGCGAAGCCGAGAAGGACAAGAATTCTGAGTAATTTGTAAAAGAGTCTGTAAGGAAAGGCAGATAGCTGGTTTGAGTTGTTTGGTGAAGAGAGGCTATTTCACTGAAGATTGGGTAATTTAGGGGAGCTAGTAAATAACATTCCGAGTTTTCTGTCTGGATTGAAGGCCAGGATTACATTGCTTGCGCTGAGCATCCTCTTGATGTCGTTCCAGTGCTGGTAAAAGCTGAGTCACAAAATCCTGCCCTGTCCAGACTTCGCTTTCTCAGTCCCTGTGAGCAGCAAATCACTTCCCCGGACTGGGACAGTCACTTTAGGGAAGGGGAGAGAAGTTTTTCTCTGTCATTTCTTGGCCCCAGCGTTGCTGTCTGTGCTGAAGAGCAGCGGGGTGGGTCGGGTTTAGTGCCAGCTCCTACAGAGAGGAATTTGGGGGTCTTACTGTTCCCACTTGGGCTGAGGGAATGCTCCTGGAGCAGCCTTCGGGTTACGGACGTGATTTCCTTGGGGGGATCCTCCTGAGGCGTTGGTGCCCACTGAGGGCCTTGTCTGCACACCACGCCTGGAATAAAATCCTGGAAGGGTTTGGGCTGGAAGGGACCTTAAAGCCCACTCAGTGCCACCCCTGCCAGGGCAGGGACACCTCCCACTGTCCCAGGTTGCTCCAAGCCCCATCCAGCCTGGCCTTGGGCACTGCCAGGGATCCAGGGGCAGCCAGGTTTGTGTGCTGAAAATTCCTCCTTGGTGTGAGGGATGGGAAATTGCTGCACCCAGAAATGGGCAATGGGCTTTAAATAAAGCTCTGCTGGGTGAGAAGCTTGTTTTGAAAGGAGCAGAACAATGAGTTCATACAGAGGCAATTGTTCAGGGCACTGCCCCAGACACAGCACCAGAGTGGAAAGGAATCAATATTTCCATGGGTTTATGCTGAAAATAGAAAATGTCTGGCTTTACCATCACTACATCTTCCGTAATTCAGGTGTAGCAAAGTCTGAGCCTGAAGGGAAAGCCAGACAGCAGAAGTTCTGTGGAATTTATGGCCTTCAGCTGCAGGAGGGCGGGGCTGGATGGGATACTGGGAAGGAATTGTTCCCTGGGAGGGTGGGCAGGCCCTGGCACAGGGTGCCCAGAGCAGCTGGGGCTGCCCCTGGATCCCTGGCAGTGCCCAAGGCCAGGCTGGACACTGGGGCTGGGAGCAGCCTGGGACAGTGGGAGGTGTCCCTGCCATGGCAGGGCTGGGATGGGATCAGCTTTAAGGTCCCTTCCCACCCAAACCAGTCTGGGATTGTATGAATTTCAGACTAACTGGGCCCAAGGAAAGGATCCGTGTGGAGCTCCCCTTACGATGTGATTGGGACTGACTCAAACACAAAACTTGGTTTCCTTCTAGGATAATGCTGGCAGGTAAAGGGAGCTCCGTGGCTTTTCAGGTTGTGAAGAGCAGATGATTCAACAGCAGGATGAATAAATAATGAAGGAAAGTGAGATTATAAATTGTACTTCCTCATTTGAAAGGCCTCGTCTCCTGATTCATCATTATAAATGTGTTACAAACTCCGGGTCATTTACAAAATAATAGAACGCTTTAAGATTACCCTTAGCTTTATGTAAATGTAATTTTAATATTCTATCTTCATTAATTATCTAATCTTGGGAGCAAATAAACTCCTGACACAATTCTGTAGCTATTTTGCCAGCAGGATTTCCTTTGAAGTCGGCCGTGGTTGTAAGAGGAAGTGGATGACAGGACTGAGCCTCACCGGCACTTTTAGAAGAAAAGAAACTTAAACAGTAGCTGAGAATCCAGACTTCCTATGGGCACAGAGCTATTCCTGCACTGCCACATATTCATTAGTGCCAGAAAAGTGGCATTTTATTCCCGCTGCTCCTGTTCCAGAAGTGTGGAAGGGGTTTGTTCCCACCTCCTCACAGTCCTGCTCTCCTCCCTTTGCTCTCAGTGCAGAGCCTGGCCCTGAATGAAGACCCCACGGGGTTCAGGGAGCTGCAGCTGGACCTGGTGTATCTCTGAAGCTCTATTTTCTCCCTAAAGCAGGTTTATAGCTCATCATTTTGGCAGGTGGGGCTGGGTAAGCTCTGCGGAGCAGCGTGAGCAGGGGAGCACCACCCCAGACGTCACAGAATCCCGGAACGGTTTGGGTTGGAAGGGACCTTAAAACCCACCCAGTTGCAACCCCTGCCATGGACAGGGACACCTTCCACTATCCCAGGCTGCTCCAAGCCCTGTCCACCCAGGCACTGATGCCACGGTGACAGCCTGGACCCGGGGAAGCCTGTGCAGGCTCCCCCTTGTATCCCTCCTCGGTGTCCCATCCCCACGGCAAAGCAGGCAAATCAGCCTGGATGTTTTCCACCTTATTTTGAATTTCGCCGAGCTCCACGCATATAAATGCTCATATTAAAAGGAATTCATTAATAACTTACATTGAGTTTCTTCAGAGCAGAAAGAGCAAAATCAGTCCACGGGACGGGAAAGCGCCGGGTTCAGAATCCCCTCCCGGGGCCCAGGCGGCAGCGGGGCTGTTACCGCTCCCCTCAGAGCTCCTCAGCTGAGACAACAATTTCCAAGTGTGAGCTCCGGCATTCCACAACCCCGGGGCTACTCATCCCACCCCCCAGCTCCCTGCTCGGCGCAAGGTAGGGATGGATATTCCAGGCTATCGCTGTCATTAATAATCCCATCCATGCCTTTCGATTATTTCAGTAATTACTTCTCATAAAAAGACTACGGAGTATGATTACAAACATGGCTTTGTTTTGATTGTCTGTTTTCCCGGCGAATAGCAGATGCCTGAATTCCTTGACTTAGTTTAACAATGTAAATAATGTTCGCTGTGCTTTCCCCCTGCCTGGCGCTGACCCCAGGAGTATAAACTTAATAACACAACACTCTAATAAACTCATCTGCAAACTGTTCAAAGTTCGCAAATTAAACCTTATTTGCATACAAAAAACACATCAAAAGAACATTAAGGGCCAAATTCTGTTCTTTTGAAGATCTGCAGGCGCCGCTTGCCCATCGCTGCTGCCGGCCCTGTGGCCGGCGGGGCGGCAGGACCCACGGCTCGGCCCATCGCCCGCCGTGCCCGGGGCTGGCAGGGCTGGGCAGGGGCTCCCCAGGGCCGCCTGCCCCCCAAATTCCCCCCTGCTGCCTGGGCCGGGGCCGTGTGTGCCACCCTGCGTGCCCTTGCTCGGCTCTTCCAGCCCCAGCGCCAGCCTGACCGTTCCTGACCGGGAGGATGCGCGAGTGCAGTGAGAAAAGAACATTATTTCAGGAATACGCCGTGAGTGACCGCACAGCCGGCCCAGAGCTGGTGGAGATGACCGCCCCACTACCGCTGGAGTGTCCTGGAGCAGTGTCCAGGGGGTCACCCCGTCCTGAGCCCCCGAGGCACCGCAGGGCTCCCGCGGTCCCGGCTGGAGAAGGCGGAGGGTGCATCCCGGGCCGGCCGGGCGCGCGTTCCCAGGCCGGAGCTCCTCAGCGAGTAACTCATCCCTGCCGCCACAGGAAGGAGCTCCAGCACTGCTCGTGGAGCATCGCTCGGCTCCCCGGCTGCCCGGGCTCCGGCTGCCCGTACAGCTCTGTTCGCCCCGTTCCCTTCTCCCGAGCATCCCTGTTCCCTTCTCTCAAGCATCCTTGCTCCCTTCTCCCGAGCATCCCTGCTCCCTTCTCCCGAGCTTCCCTGTTCCCTTCTCCCGAGCAATCCCTGTTCCCTTCTGCCGAGCATCCCTGTTCCCTTCTGCCGAGCAATCCCTGTTCCCTTCTGCCGAGCAATCCCTGCTCCCTTCTCCCGAGCATCCCTGCTCCCTTCTCCCGAGCATCCCTGTTCCCTTCTGCCGAGCAATCCCTGTTCCCTTCTGCCGAGCATCCTTGCTCCCTTCTCCCGAGCAATCCCTGTTCCCTTCTCCCGAGCATCCCTGTTCCCTTCTGCGGAGCATCCCTGCTCCCTTCTCCCGAGCATCCCTGTTCCCTTCTCCCGAGCATCCCTGCTCCCTTCTCCCGAACATCCCTGTTCCCTTCTGCCGAGCATCCCCGGCCCGCAGCCCGACCTGGAACCCGGCTGCGGGGCCCGCGGGGAGCTCAGCTCCCTCCTGCGCTCCCGGCCAGGGGATGCCGCTCCGGGAGCAGCCCCGGCTGCTCCAGACCCCGCTCCTGCTGGGAACCCGGGGCTGGCGAAGCTGACCCGCGAGGGTCTCGGCGCACCTCGCTTCCAGGATTTGCAGTTCTGAGCGAGCCCAAAGAAGACATAATGTTCTGTTTTGTCTGCAGGGAGAGCTCCCAGCGTAACCTTTGCGGCGGCGGCAGCGAAAGATCGGCTCAGGTATTGATCAGCCCTTCAGAAACCCAGGGAGCGCTCCCGACACCGGCTCCATCCACACCTGGGGCGGTGCCACGTGGGTGAATCCCCAGTGGGCAGCGCCAGCTGCGGGAGAATTCCCGCTATCCACGGGCAGGGGAGCTGAGGGCCCGCTGGAGCAGCAGCGCTCGGGCTGGAATCAGCCCCCTGAGTTCGCGAGAGCCCTTTGGCCCCAGCAGCAACTCTGCTTCCCCCTCGCCAGAGCAAACATCCACAGGCAAATCATCCACGGAGCCCAGCCCAGCGGGGCACGGGCCCCCACGCCCACCCAAACCCCTCCTGGCGCCAGCTTGGCCAGAAGGAGTTCTCCGAAGTGGAAGGGGATAAATGAACGATTTGTAGGTGCTCGAGGGGTCCCCCTGTGCTTCCCCTCCCTGCCGCTCGTGCTTTCACTGAATCCCAGCCTGGTTTGGGTGGGAAGGGACCTCCAAGCTGGATTTGGACCCCTGTCTTTGCCCAAAGATGTGAGAGGATGAGATCTGCTAATCCTACACGGCAGAAGGTCAGGGGGAGGTCCTGGGGGTCAGGGACCCCCACCCATCCCCAAATCCCCCTCCCTGGGCACAGCCGAGTGCTCCCAAAGGCTGCCCCAGCCTCATGCCCTGCTGCCAAATATATTTAAGCATCTTTTCTCAGGTCTGTGTCGAACAAAAAGTGTTACCTCCAGGAAAGAGTGTCCCCTGGCTGCCTTCCAGTCACCTCCTGCCACAGCCTGATACCAGGAACTATAAAACACAGGCAACAGAAAAGGAATAAAAATACAGCAGATAAGTGGGGTTTGTACAAAAATTAAATAAAATTAAAGTATGTGCACAAAATACACCAGTGGAAACCACGAAGGCTTCGGCCCTAATGTGTTGCAAAGAGAATTTTGGTTCCAGGACACCCCCCAAAGGGAACAGGCCTTTATTTAGGCAACTGAAAAAAGCCCAAATGCAAAGCAAATTTAAAAATCAATTACTTAAACCAACGTTTCTCACTTTTTTTGATTTAAATCATGATTAAAAGCAGTTCCTTGGCTGATTTCAATCAAACCACACAGTCTCTCTCTGCTGATCTCAAGCTGTTAAATAAGAAACAGAAAATCATCAATAACCCATCTGTGTCACAGATGAGGAGCAGCCCCACGGGGACTGTTGCTCCCTGGTTCTCATATGGCAATCCCCGGATTTTTGAGGGATGGCAGGAGCCCAGAGGAGCCCTCAAAAAGGAGTTTGTCCCCTCAGGTGCGTGACAGGAGCCAGAAGTGAGGGCCCACACAGCAGGGTGGTGACCAGGTATTTACACTCCCTAAAAAGAGCCTAAAACACCTTTAAGAGGCACGGACAGCAATTCTATTTCACAGAAATCAGTTTTCCTGAGGGTGCTATCCCCGCTTTGGGAAAATTCACACAGGAACGAGGGACAGGGATGGGGACACTGCACCTGCAGGCGATGGAAACCAGCAGGTCAAGAAATAATTTAGGAAAAGCCCTCCAAGATCACCGAGTCAAACCATTCCCAGCACAGGCAGGATGATTAAAAGGAGCGGGGAAAAACTTGTCAGGGAGAGGAGGAAGAGCAGCAGAGCCCAGGGAGGGAGGGTGGGTGCCGGGGCTCGCTCGGAGCCGTCACGGAGCCGTTTCCCATGCTGGCGAAATTCCCTTTAGGCTGCATCTCCCCAGTTGTCTAATTGTCCTTGATGTATTTCCCGTCCCCCAGGAACGCCATCCAGACCTCGCAGCTCCAGATGTCTGAATATTATGCAGGAAGCTGGTAAACAAATTCCTCCTATTTTTCCTGCTAGCAATTAGGAACGTAGGAAGAACACATTGCTGAGCAGGCGAGGGATCCACCACAGATATTTCATATGCATTTACAGCCACTTAACGCCTCTGGAAGGGTGATAAACACCGACTATTGTAAATCTGTTTGATCACCCCTTGTTGCTACAAAATCCGGAAAAAGTCAAAATAAGGGGAGAAGAAAACCCCAAACCAAACGTTGAAATAAGAGTTAAAACTGGGATAAATTAGTGATTACAACTCCTTCCATATTAACTATCAAGCACTTGGGTGACAGAGCAGCTCTGCCCACTTCCCCCCTAGCAGCTTTTTTAAGTGATTTCAACTTTTTACCCCAACTTTAGCTCCAGAGCAGGTCCCTGCCTGGCTCCCGTGCCTCCCCTCTCCATTAATTTCTCTGCCTGCTCCAGCAATCCTGCCCTAGGAGGGATGGCTTAGGTGGCTTCAGGAGTCTTTGCCAGCATTAATTGTTATGATTTTAGAGCCCCACGGGGTGCAGGCTTCGAAAAGGAGAATTTGTTCCGAAGATTGGGAGGGAAATGAAAAAATCCAGCGCCGTGGCCGTGCAAAACCAGCACAGGGACAGAGCTGGGAAACCTGGAAAGGGAATTACGGCTCATGGGGTGAATGAAGGGATGGTGCTCCTGGAAAGCACAAGCCACATGGCCACACGCTGGAATTCTACAAGTTGCAGAAATTTGGGAGCAGTTAAATACATTTTGCTGTGAAAGGGAGCTTTATCTGGCCCAGCTGCTCTGAAGTTATCCGTGCCATGGTGTTTTCTGGGACAGTTAAGTTCATCTCTGTTTCAAGCCAAGCACTGAGCTGAGATCTCTTTTCCTGGCTAAAAAACCCCACTGCAGCATCTCCCCAAATAAACAGCTGTGCCAGAGTGGATTTCCCATCATTTTAGGCTGGATTTTGCCCTTAGGGCAGATAAATTGTTCTGAAGTAGAGAGAAAATCTTGAAGGAGATGGAGGCAGCTCCTCTGCAGCTTCAGGGTGTTTGGCTTGTGGCGCCTCAGTGGCCACCAGGCACTCGTCCAAGGGTGCCAATGGCCACCCAGTGGCTCTGTCTGAGCGTTCCCCCCACAGCCACCAGCTCCCGAGGCCTCAGCTCTGTCCCTGCTGTCCCTTGTCCAGCACGGCACATCAGGGAGCACCGGGCACCCCCTCTGGAGCCCCCCTGAGCTGCTGCTGTGCCCAGCCCCAGGGGCACCTGTGCAGGTGTGACATCCACGCCCAGCATCCCCAGCACCCCCAGCATCCCCAGCATCCCCAGCATCCCCAGCATCCCCAGCATCCCCAGCATCCCCAGCATCCCCAGCATCCCCAGCATCCCCAGCATCCCCAGCATCCCCAGCATCCCCAGCATCCCCAGCATCCCCAGCATCCCCAGCATCCCCAGCATCCCCAGCATCCCCAGCATCCCCAGCATCCCCAGCATCCCCAGCATCCCCAGCATCCCCAGCATCCCCAGCATCCCCAGCATCCCCAGCATCCCCAGCATCCCCAGCATCCCCAGCATCCCCAGCATCCCCAGCATCCCCAGCATCCCCAGCATCCCCAGCATCCCCAGCATCCCCAGCATCCCCAGCATCCCCAGCATCCCCAGCATCCCCAGCATCCCCAGCATCCCCAGCATCCCCAGCATCCCCAGCATCCCCAGCATCCCCAGCATCCCCAGCATCCCCAGCACCCCCAGCACCCCCCACATCCCTAGCACCCCCAGCATCCCCTGCATCCCCAGCATCCCCTGGCAGGAGCTGCAGCTGCTGCAGGGCCCCTGCTGATCGTGGAGATGGTGCCATCGCCCTCATCGCCTCAGGGGATCTGACCTTCACCCTGAATCATGTTGTGCCTCGGTTTTGTACATTTTTGTTCTCATGACTAAAGAAATTCTCCTTTTTGACACCTTTGGGCACTGCCCTGCCCAAGCAATGAGTCCCAAACACTGGTGCAAGAGCCAAGGCCACTGCAGCCTCAGCTCCTGCTCCGTGGCTTTCCCGATCCCTTTGGGATGGTTTCTCCATCCTTTACAAGTATCTCAAGCCCTGGACAGTGTCATGGCCACAGTCCAGAGGCAAGTGCTGCACTTTGCAAAGCATCTTTTCACCCCATTTTATATTTTTTTCCCTAAACAAAGGTGTTGGTGAGGCCCAGGCTGGCCCAGAGCATCCTGGACTGGCCATGTTTGTTTTGGAGCCAGGCAGAAAGGCTTTGGTGCCACCTCTGCTTAGGGAAAGGGTGCAGGAAACCCGAGCCAGGGCTTTTCAAGCCTTCTCAAATGAAGGTTTAAAATAGCCCCAGGACCTGGCGATCCCGTGGTCGGTGACCACAGCAGCTGAGCTGCTCCTCTCAGACCAGAAGTGAGAGAGGAGCACGAGAATGAAGTCACTGAGCCAACTGATGTCTCCATCAAAGAGCTCTCGCAGGGTGCTCAGAACCCCCCCAGTGCCCCCAAACCCCAGCTCTATCTAAAAATCCCTTCCAAATTCATTATCCTTAAGCAGAAATAAACTGCAGCAGTGCAAAATAAGTGTCCATTTGCTGCTTTCATCCCCTCTCCTCTGGCTCAGGTGTGTGCGGAGCACAGACCTGTTGGAGGACTCAGATCGCTCCCGCTCCTCGCTGCGATGAAGGAATTAAATACAAAATCTTCTGTAGGAAGCAATTGTGAAGTGTGGAAGTTTCTAGTCAGGCAAATAAATTGGATTTAAGTATATTACAGTCATAATCTTTTTCTGCCTCTCTCCAGACAGCCTTTGTACATGGAGAAATGAGAATGTATTCTCAGACAAATCTTGACCTGAGGGAGAAGGCTGCGGGAATCTGGATTTTCAATAACATAAGACAATAAAGCTCAGACTTCTAACCTGCCGCAATATGGTAAAAGTATAAAGAGCTTAGCAACTAATAAAAGAAAAGGGTCTTCCAACTCATATTTGAAGATCTAGACCCCCAAAAGGACACTTCATAAAGATCATAATGGGTTAGTCAGTATCTAACAGATACCATGTACCTTGTTGACCAATTGTCTGACAGTTGTCTTCTGCAGGCCTGGATATTAATAAGCCTTGTGTTGATTTCCTTGGGGTATTTTGTCTTCGTAATTGTACATCTCCTTGTTGTGACACTGCAGCCTGCTATGTATTTATTTAATGCCATTCCTATAGCAAAAAAAAAAAAAAAAAAAAAAAAAAAAAAAAAAAAAAAAAAAAAAACAAANNNATCTGAAAAAAAAAAAAAAAAAAAAAAAAAAAAAAAAAAAAAAAAAAAAGAAAATCAGCGTATGTATGGCATTGTTTCCCTCAGATGAGATGCACACGCTGCAAATTTCCTCCCCCTCCGAGGTAGGAGAATCAAAGCCAGGCAGAGGGAGAGCTCCCGGACTCGGGGCAAAGAGGAAATCCAGATGTGTTTTCCCCTCAGGTGTGAATGTGTCTCACTCCCTGCGATACACAGGGAATACAAAGGGATTCAATTATCACCGCATTTTGATTTCTAATAATAACAAAAACTCCTTCTAGAAGGGATTCCATTAAAGAATGTTTTGACAGATAATGCTGGTGTAAAGTAGCTGTCAGTCAGGCAGCGAGATCAAGGGGAAACAGATGCAGAGGCAGATCACAGGGAGGCTTAGGGAGTGAAAATGAAGCCTGGTACAAACTCCTCTCACTAACAAAACAAAGGCTGGCTGGGGCCTCATCCTGCTCCCAGCGTTTGCTGGGCAGCTCCCGAGTAAAATGCAAATATTTAGAGACTGCCTGCGAGAGAGGAGCTGCGGCTCTGCTCGGCTCCTCAGGCGCAGGGTGTGGGAAGCACTCGGGGTTTGTCCCACCGGAGCTCGGCTCTGTCCCAGCAGGCACGGGGAGAGCTGGGCTCCAGGCTCCTCGGCCAAGCCTCCCTCTGCCCTGCACGGGTCCCACCCCAGCTCACGGCCGGGACACCCTCACTGCCTGCAAGCCTGAAAATCCCAGATTCACCCAAATGCTGCTTTTCTCCGGCCTCAGAACAAACCTCAGCCCCCATCTGCTGCTTGGCCCCTCTTCCATGGCTCGGAGAATCCCTGCCCTGCTCCGCAGCGAAATGGGAACTTCATCCCATCATCCCATCATCCCATCATCCCATCATCCCATCATTCCATCATCCCATCATCCCATCATTCCATCATCCCATCATTCCCAGTCTGCTGTGGGCTGGAAGGGACCCCAAAGCCCACCCAGTGCCACCCCTGCCATGGCAGGGACACCTCCCACTGTCCCAGGCTGCTCCCAGCCCCAGTGTCCAGCCTGGCCTGGAACTTTAGGCATCTTCACTACCTTCACCTAAAAGTTCATCCTGTCGTTAAGAACTTTCCTTTTGCTCCGAGCCCTGCACAAAATTCCACACAAATGCTTTGGCACAACCCCCTCTCTTCCACCAATCCACCCTGGCTGTGCTGATCCCAATTTCCAGCCACCACCAGCCCCTCGGGGTCACTCCTGATGCTGCTGCCCCTCTCCTGAGGCTTTCCATGCTCTGCCTCCAATGTGGGATTCAAGAGATAAACAGGACAACGCCGTGGAGGCAGCCTGGGCTGGGAAGGACACAAGACAGCACTAAGGAGAATATTAAAATCTAGAATATTTTGATTTATAGCAGCATCCAAAGTCACAGCAGAGTGTGATGTGAGCCTGATGCAGATGGGGCTGCTCCAATCCTGATCCTGGCACATCCCAGGATAACACAAATTGTGGGAAATAAGAGAAATAAGAGATGTGTTTCAAGGCGTTTGCTTAGGGGCCAGATTAAATTACAACTAATTACAGTCCTTAAAAATAAATCTCCAAACTTTGCATGCAAGTTCTGAATGAGCTCACTGAAAACTTTGAACTATAAACTGTATTTAAAAGTCATCCAGCTTTTAAAAAATAGATTTTGTTTTTTCCATTGCTGAACTTCTGCTGCAAACTGAGCCCAAAGTTTAACACGGGATTTAGAAAGGAAGTGCCCAGGGAGAAGATTCACTCTTCTCTCTGGAATTTCATGGGTCAGACATGGCAAATTCCAGCTCCTTCTCCCGAAACAACCCCTCCATCCCACCTGGGTTAAGAGATGTCTTAACCTGCTCTAGAGGAAATCTTCAATTAAAGTGTTCTAACTTAAACGTCTCAGTTTCTAGGTAAAATTTCATCTGGGGAGGAAAAAAAATCAAAAAACCAGTAGAAGTTTCTAGAAGGAAGAAAAGAAGTGAGGAAGGGATCTGATCCACCCTCTCCACATTCCTCCAGCACCTTCCCCACCAGCGATACAGGTAAAAATACAAATATTTATAGGAGAAAATTAGGAGGGGGGGGTTTATTTTGAGATGCTGTACTCATGGGGAAGGGCTGCAAATTATGGGATAAGGCAAAGCAATAATCCATCTGGAGAATCCCAACAAAAACTGCTTCAGGGCTGTGCAAGAGTCTCAAGGAAATCAGGAAATGCTCCTTTTCAAATGGGTTATTAATACACAGTGAACTAAAGCTCAAGGCATTGCCAGTGCTTGAGGAAGGGTCAATAAAATCCCATTTTTGGGATCTCTGAGATCAGGAATTTTTTCCTTTAAGCATCCAGGGTTAGTGGCCGGAGGATGCTCTGCCCTGGAACCCCAGCAAGGACAGCACACGGCCTTGGGCTCCAGGGAGCTGCTTTTTCGTTTGGCTTTTTTTAAGCCCCCCAGGCAGAGTTACAAGATAAGAGAAGTGGAACTAAACTTAACAAGCAGCTAATTTTATCCTTTGTTTTGCCTGATAAACATCAGCTCACAAAGTCAGAGCTGAAAGCTGCAGCCACACTTGGGAAGGAAATAACACGGTGTATTTATAGTAAATAATCCTATTTTAGTCATTTTACACGAAACTCTGGCTGAAAAGTTTGGCTTCGTTCCCCCACTGCACCTGAAATTGTTTAAATAAATAAATTTCCATGAGCACGTTTTGCTGAACAAACACTAAACGGGGTTTATTTTGCCCCCAAAACTCATTTGGACACAAAGAGCCCCCGAGCAGCCACCACTCCGTGGGAAGCAGGGCTGGGCACACACAGAAAAACTGCGCTGAAACGTGAATTTTAACGCCACAAAAGTGCTGGAAACGAACAAAGTTCTGCACAAGAATTTCACTCGTGGGGCCTGGGATATGATCAAACCTCCTGTGACTGAACTGGGCAGAATTTGGGGGAATGTCCCATCCCTGGCAGTGCCCAAGGCCAGGCTGGACGGGGCTGGAAGCAGCCTGGGACAGTGGGAGGTGTCCCTGCCATGGCAGGGGTGGCACTGGATGGGCTTTGGGGTCCCTCCTGACCCAAACCCTCTGGGATTCTCTAAAAATTCTGAATCCTCCTCCCCTCAAACCCGCCAGCAACTCCACGCAAAGCAGCACTGCTGGAATTTGGTGTGCCACAGTCCTGGGAATGCTCCAGGCTGGAGCACAGGCACAGACAAGCACATTCCAGTGCCCCAGTACCGTATTCATCATTTATTATGATATTATCACTGTATTTATCCTTTGTTTCAGGCGCTGTGCTGCAGCAGGAGCACTGGTCCTGCCCACCATCTCTGACGTCGTTTCATCGACCTGCAACTTTTACATCTCTATTTTCAACCTGAGATTTAACCCGGGGACCCAAACCCAGCGTTCGCTGTCCCTCTGAGGACGCCAAACCCCACCGAGGTGCTGCAGTGGCAAAGGCACCGTCACATCCCCTTTTCCTTCTGCAGCCCAGCACCAAAGCTGCAGCTGGAACCAAGCGCAGGGATTTGTGGTCCAGCAGCTGAAAACCCTTGCTGGAGGAGACAGAGGGAAGCAGCCTAATGTGCTCTTGCCATGTGGTAATTTTCCAGATAAATGGACAGTTGCTTCAGCAGCTTCCCTGTTGAAGGTCAATGATCCATATAATACGGGCAATTACGGAAGTGTTTCCATTGCAGACTCGGTGACAAATTTTCAGTGCAAGACAACAGAGAAACTGGAGCAGCAGCACCAGGATGAGGGGACAAGGCTTGGGGTCCCACAGCCCAGCTCCTGGCTGGTGTTTGCTGGAGGAATCAGCTCGTTCTCCCCAGCTCACCTGGTAATTCTGTCCCTATTTCCTCTCATTTGGGCATTTCTTAATCCTCTTTTAATCCCGAGGCTGAGTTACCACCTCCTGGCTTTCACACACCCACTTTTTCCTGCCTTCCTGGTCAAAGTTCAGCACTTGGTTATTTTTTAAAGATTCTCTAGGGCTGAAGGAAAGGGAAAAAATATCAAATAAGGGGAAACTCCTCAACAATTTGAAAACTTGTGCTCTCAGCAGAGGCACAAACACAACCACTTCTAATTGCACCCCAAAGCAGGGCAAAAAGCATTTTTTGGGAGTGTGTACTGCTGATGCTCTGACCACCTGCACCCAGAGCTGGCTGGAATCACGGCTCATGGTTCAGTCATTGGATGAACATTCCCAGCAAAACGTGGGCTGAAGTAAATAATTGTTTTGTGTAATGAGCTGTGCATGAGGGCTCTGGTGACAGGACCTGAGGGAACAGCAGGAAGGGGTGACAGGGCAGGGTCAGGTTGGACATCAGGGAAAGGTTCTTCCCCCAGAGGGTGCTGGGCACTGCCCAGGCTCCCCAGGGAATGGGCACGGCCCCGAGGCTGCCAGAGCTCCAGGAGTGTTTGGGCAGCGCTGCCAGGGATGCCCAGGGTGGGATTGTTGGGGGTCTGTGCAGGGCCAGGGGCTGGACTGGATCCTTGTGGATCCCTCCCCACTCAGGACACCCCGTGATTCCATGAAATAACCCCTGGCACCGTGGCACGGGTTGTTTCAGCATCCCTCGCACGCCCGGGAAGCACAAACCCTCCCTGCCCAGCGCCACAAACCCGCCAGGAGGAACCCACACCAAACCTCGGAAAAGATTCCCGAGCAGCGCCAGCAGCTCCAGCTCAGAGCTTGTAAAGCAAAGAGGCTCCTGCAGCTTCAGCACCTGCTTCTAAACCACCCGCACGCACCAAAATGTAAAACACACAGGTGCCCTCAGCCAGGCAGGGCTGCACAAGCTGAACGATAAACACATAAGACCCTGAAAGACTCCTGTGATTTCTGAGGGGAATACATTAAACCTGTGGTAGTGCTTCCCTTGTGGATTGTACTTCTGTTTCAGTTTCAGTTTACTGCAGCTTTTACCCATCATGTAAGAGACAGAACTGCCATTTCATTCCACCAAAATGAACGGGAAGCATCCGTAAAGAGCAGCCTTAATGGTGGAGGAATTCACCAGGGACGGCCTTTGGAGTTGTTCAAGAACCTATTTCAAAATTTAAGCAGATTTTGCTAAAAAGGAAAGAGAAGAAAGACGGAGAGTTGAAATGCAGGATTTTAACCTTCATGTAGGAAATGAAAGGATGTTTGCAGGGACACCAGCGGCACAGCCATCCCTCCCTCCCTCCCCACCAGCAGGAGCACTCTGAAGGAGCCAGGACTGAGCCCGGCTTGTGCAAATAAGTGATTTTGGATGGGAATAATTAATAAAGGGGGTCGGTTTGGATATCTTGTGAGGTCAGTGCCTCATTTATGGAATTTTCGTTGGTAGCCCACAGCCACGGAAGAGCTGGATGGCTCTGGGATCCCAGACTGGCTTGGGTTGGGAGGGACCTTTGGGACCATCCTGTCCAACCCCTGCCACAAACAGGGACCTTTCCCACTAGACCAAGCTGTCCAGATCTCGCAGAATTCGCACCAATTCGTGTTTCTCAAGATCAGTAGGGATGGGACAGTCCAAGGGCTGAGCCCCTCACCTTCCTCAAGCCTCAGGTCCCTCCTGCCCACCAGCCCCAGAATTAACCACGCAGGAGAGAGCCCTCCTTACAACACCCCAAATGATTGATGAGCTACATATTTTTGGACATCAGGAGGAATTTCCCCATGGAAAGGCTGGTCAGGTATTGGAAGAGGCTGCCCAGGGAGGTTTGGAGTCCCCATCCCTGGAGGTGTCCAAGGAATTCCTGGACGTGGCACTCAGTGTCAAGGTGGGGATCAGTCACAGGTTTGACTCCATGGTCTGGGAGGGCTTTTCCAACCTCAGTGACTCTGGGATTCTACACAGCTGCCTTCTTGGAAGTATCCCTGGGCTCCTGAGGCTCTTCCATAATATACAGTTAAATATGTGATGTCTAATCCAGCAAAATCAGGAAGCTGGATTTTGGGCAGACCTGTCATCAGGAGAACACTTTAAATTCCCAGGTTTAACATTTTTTAAATCACTGATTGATCACTGATCTCTCATTGCTGTGCAGAGCAGCTGCAGCCAAGTCCTGCACGTGTGCTCCAAACTCTTCAGGAAGCCACACCCCAGACAAAGTCACGGAAAGGATGAATTCCGTGTCTTTAATGTGAGCTGGGGCTGCTCACGGGAACTCAGCACCCTGCGTTTCCCTGTCCTGAGCAGCAGCTCCTTGGACAAACACTCTGTGCACAAAAACTCCTCCCCTAAAGCATCCCCCAGCCCTCCTTGCCCTTGTGAAGGTTCTGTAACTCCACGCTGGTTCAGAAATTGCAGAAAAGTTACCTCTGTTATGATTAATTGTCCCCGTGGCTTCTTGTGAAATTTTTCAAAGTTCCAGCTGGTCACACAGGGTTTGGTTCACAAAAGTGTTGCACATTATTAGATTTTCTGATAAAATGGGCTCTTTTGTGACTCAGAAAGCCTCTGCTCCTCCAGACAACTGGCGTGCTCTTTGTTATTCACCCCGGAGAGGAGGCAGCCAACCTGGAGCGCACTCGGATGGAAAGAGGCATTCCCAATCAGAAATGCAGATGGAGCAACACTTGTGCAGTGTAAACAAAACAGCAGCGAAGTTTGGGAATCAGCTGAAAGAACACGTCAGGGCTTGGGTGGGGTTTGCTGCCCTCATCATCCCCCTGAGAGCGAAAGCTCAGCGCTGCCCCACCCACAGGATGTGGTGCCAGGGAAGATCCTGGCTGTGAATCCTGCTCCGGTTTGGAACTTGCCATGTTTAACCGGTGATAAATGCTGATTAAGGAGGGCAGAAACACCACTGAAGTTGGAAAAGATCTCCAGGACTGAGTCCAACCTGTGCCAGATCCCCACCCTGTCCGCAGCCCAGAGCACTGAGTGCCACCTCCAGGCCGTCCCTGGACACCTCCAGGGATGGGGACTCCCCCACTCTTCCAGTGCCTGACCACCCTTTCCATGAGACACTCCTCCTGATGTCCAGTTAAAGCCTCCCCTGAGGCCATGAAGAGGAGGGAGGATGCAGCACTGCCCACACCTCTACTGCCCCTGCAGAGAATCTCCGAGGGGCTGGGCTGGAAGGGACTCTGGAAATCACCTACTCCAAGCCCTGCCAAAGCAGGTTCACCGCGAGCAGGCTGCACAGGATCAAATCCAGGTGGGTTCTGATCACCTCCAGGGAAGGAGACTCCACAGTCCCTGTGCCCAGACTGGCCTTCACCGCCCTCCGCTGAACCCTCTCCAGTTGTTCCTTCTCTGGCTTGACCTGGGACGTGGAAACAAAAACCCAAGCCCAAAATGAAGCCATAACATGAGGTCCTGAAGCCTTCTGGAGGAACAGCCGCACGTGCAGACGGGGATGATCCAAGAGATGGAGTCCTCGTGCCAGCACACCCGGGAAGGCCCCGCACCAGCAGCTGGACGGGAGCTGAGCTCAGCCAGGGGCAAGGGCAGCTCAGGGAACAGCGTGGGTGGGAAGGGATCTCAAAGCTCATCTCGTTCCTACACGAGTGGCCAGAAGAGCCGCACGTGGATGGGGCTGGGAGATGCCGATGGAGTGCCACCCAACCTGCCTGTGCCAACCCACCAAGCTGCCAAGCCAAAATCGTTCATTCCACAACATCAGGCTGCTGGAAAGGGTAGTAGATATTAAGCTATACATGAACTGGGGCACACAGTCCTAACTTTGTATTACAGCCATGGTTTCTGACCTATCACCAGTCACCAAAAAACCGTGTTTCCATGAAGGATCCAGCCCAGTAAAAACTGGAGCATTAAGGACTCCAAGGAAAGAGAACAAACAGGAACACTGCAGTTGTGTAGATCCAAGGTGTATCTGCCCGCTGGACACCACCTGCAACTCCAGCTCCTTCCAGTCTCAAAGTCAAGATAAAAAAAGCCAAAAAAAAAGTTTAAAAAATGCCAAAGCCAAAAGAGCTTTTGTGGTTAGAAGAGTCATTGTGTTCAGGGGATGTTTCTTCAGGATGGAGTGTACAACAAGAAAGAGCAAGTTCAGGGGAGAATGATCCACGTGGGGTTAGCACCTCAGAAATTCCCAGTGCAACACCTCGTGTCTCCTACAGCTCAGGTTGTTTATCCACAGCAACACAAGATTTTAGGGTAAAAACTACATTTTCCGCTTTTTCCACCTGCTGAGAGATCCCTGTCCAAAGCCCAAGCATTTACTGGTGTCTGAACTTCCAGAAGCACAATTGTTCCCGAGGATACTAATAAATAATCCAAGTCTCCTCATCTCCTGCTGCCTGTTTTCCACTCCCCCCCGCCTCACTTTGCATTATGCAAAACAGCAAAATATTATCATCCTTATAGCATCCTCCTTGAAAGGCAGGCGCTTCAAATATCATAAAGGAGTATTGTCATAATGAGGTTAATGACAATAGGGTTTCCAATATCAAAGAGCCAACACGCAGCTGCTTTATAGTGTGGAGTGATACAGCACGGAGCTCCGTAATGAGGGGAGAGAGTTTTTGGGTTACGCATTTTAATGAGCTGGTAATAAGCAAGCGGCGGCGGAAGCGGTGATTTGCATTTCACAGCCATTCCGATGGAACACTCCGCGAGCACTCCCTGCGTGGAGGGGGAAAGCGAGCCCAACTTCGGGAGGGTTTGCGCCGGGAGCGCGCGCGGGAGATGACGTGCGTTTAGAGACAAGAGTGTTGGGGAATCGGCGCGGGGAGGGAGGACCGAGGGCAGGAATGCAATGCCCGCGCCTCCTGACCGGGGGAATAAGCAGGAAAAGCCACCACGCGTTTCATGTCCCTTACTCCTCGGCTGTGTCCCGGTTTGCACCTCGGAGTGGCGAAGCACACCTGGGAGGGTGGGCAGGCCCTGGCACAGGGTGCCCAGAGCAGCTGTGGCTGCCCCTGCATCCCTGGCAGTGCCCGAGGCCAGGCTGGAGCACCCTGGGATGGCGGGAGGTGCCCCTGCCCATGGCAGGGGTGGCACTGGATGGGTTCCAAGCTCCCTTCGCACCCAAACCAGGCTGGGATTTTGGGATCTGGTGCAGCAGAAGTGGGGCTGCCGAGGGCCGAGGCCTGCGGTGAGCTCACAGCATCCCCTGCTCGTTACAGCTCACTCCATCCAGAGCTGTACCTTAAGAACAATGCATTCCTCTATTAATGTTCCTTATGGGAGACATAATCAGCTTCATTAGGAGTCATTATTATGGGAAAACCCTGGAAAAAACATCATGTACAGGGAGGCAGCGTGATCAATTAAAAACCTAGAATATGTGACTAATATTGACAGATGTTTACAGGAACCGCCGTGGGAGGTCGGGCGGCTCCCACAGGCACAGCCCACCCTGTGCCCACAGCCCTTTTGGGGGCAGCCAGACCCACCACAGAGCCTGGCACGGCAAGGAGGGCACTGGTGTGCCCTAAAAGTGAGAGCACAAACAGGGGTGCCACCACCAGACAGTCACAGTGAGCACCTCCAGAGATGTCCCACCACAGGAGATGCTGCGTCCCCGTCCCTGCCCCCTCACTGCCACCCCTCCAGCCACAGAGCTCTCACTGCAGACTGGGCAGGAAGATTTGTCTGAAGCCAAAAAATAATTAACTGTTGCAGTCAAAAGCCAAACATTTTGAACTGATAATCATGATTTTGTGGTGGGTTCATTTCGGTGATTCAAAGCCTCAAACTGACAACCAACAGTGCCCTTCACTCTCCTGGCAGCCCAAATTTGTTATGGAACAGCACAGAACGGGCAGAGTGGGGTGGATGCACCTTTCAAAGTCACACAACTTCTGCCAGCAAAGGCCACACCAGGCAGAGATGCCCAGGAGAGCAGGGGGAGCCCCTGGGACAGTCCCTGCCCAGCAGCAGGACAGGCACAGCCCTGGCTGATGCCAAGGGCCCCTGGCAGGGTGCAGGATGCCCTGGGCTTGGGGCCTTTGCCACTGAGAGCAGTTTTTTGATGCTCCAGGTCAAACACAGCCCAAGCTCCAGTGGCATCACCCCCTTTCCCGGGGCTGAGCATCCTCACCCGTAAGGCCCAGGAAATTACAGCCTCTGCTTGGCGAGATGATGTTTTTAAGCCTCTACAAACAAGGGCTTGATCTTCCTAAGCAGTGTGGATCCTCTCTGCCACACGCACTCACAGCAGCAGCTGACTGGGCTCGGGGGCTGCGTCTGGCACGACGGAGCAGGAATTGGGATGGGCAGGAATTCAGGCTGTGGTAGCCACTAAAAGCTTTTCCCATGGCATCTCTGGGGGTGAGGGCTGAGAGCTGTAATTCAGCAGGACGAATACATCAGCGCTGCGCAGTCGATAGCATTGATTTTGGTGGGACCAGAGCTTCGCTCGGCTGCAAAGAGTTGTTCCAGGAAGAGCTGGGTAACGGGGAGAGCTCCAGGAATGCCGGAGCCAGCAGGTCCCAGGGAAGGCTTTCCCGCGGGGAACCCAGCGGTGCCAAAATTACAGGGGCCAGGGAGAAGCGTGGCTCCTTTTTAAGCACACTCCACCATTAACCCCACAGGAATTCTCCCTGCAATCCCTAGGAAAAAAGGGACCACAGCGGTCACCTCAGTGCCCAGTTTAACACCCACAGCTGGAAGAAAGGCCTTGCACTGGGAGCAGCTGATTTATGATTTCAAAGAAGGAAAACAAAGTACACAGTAATGCGGAGCTTCAGAAGGAAGCAGAATCTGAGGAAATTATATTTTTATACTGTTTTCTTATTAAAATCACGTGGCAGCAGGACCAGGGCAGGGATTGTCCCTCTGTACTTGGCAATGGTGAGGCCACACCTTAAATGCTGTGTCCAGCTCTGGGCCCCTCAGGACAAGAAGGACCTGGAGGGGCTGGAGCGTGTCCAGGGCAGGGAACGGAGCTGGGAAGGGGCTGGAGCCCGTCCAGGGCAGGGAATGGAGCTGGGAAGGGGCTGGAGCGTGTCCAGGGCAGGGAACGGAGCTGGGAAGGGGCTGGAGCCCCAGGAGCGGCTGAGGGAGCTGGGAAAGGGGCTCAGCCTGGAGCAAAGGAGGCTCAGGGGGGCCCTTGTGGCTCTGCACAAGTCCCTGACAGGAGGGGGCAGCCGGGGGGGTCGGGCTCTGCTCCCAGGGAACAGGGACAGGAGGAGAGGGAACGGCCTCAGGCTGGGCCAGGGGAGGGGCAGGTTGGACAGCAGCAGGAATTTCCCCATGGAAAGGGTGCTCAGGCCTTGGCAGGGGCTGCCCAGGGAGGTTTGGAGTGCCCATCCCTGGAGGTGTCCAGGGAAGGGCTGGAGGTGGCACTCAGGGCTCTGGGCTGGGGACAAGGTGGGGATGGGGCACAGCTTGGGCTCTGTGGGCTGGGAGGGCTTTTCCAACCTCAGTGATCCTGGAATTCTGAGGCTCCACAGCCCAGGGGCAGCTTCAGGCTCAGCCCCTTCCCTGCTGCCACACAGAGACCCAGCTCCGCTTCTTCCCTGCAAACCTGAATTTGAGCACAACCACCCTGAGCCCACCCCGAGGTCCCTCTCAGCCCTGGGGCCACCCCCACTCTGAGCAGCACAAGGCTCCAGTTGCCCCTGAGCCTTCCCAGAGCCCTCATGTCCATGATCAAATCAAGAGATACAGTCATTTACATCAGCCAGCTGTAATCTCTTTTAAATAAAGAATTATTGCTTCCTCCTTCAGCGAGGACTTGGGTGAGCTGGGCTGGCTCTTCTGGAAGCACTGTGGTGTCCCAGCGGGGACGGGCAGCGTTAAAAGCAGGGGGTAACAAGGAGGGCACGGAGCACCGGGGCAGGACTGCGGGTGCTCCCCACGGTGCCTTTAATCCTCTTTTTCATCGGTCCCATCCCAGCCCGGTGGGCTCTTGGCTCCTGCAAGGCACCCACCGGGTTCGGCCAGTCCCAGTAAAGCGTGTAACCCAGCCAGGCACGGCTGCCGCTGCCAGGCACTGCAGAAACAGCATTTCTAGTCAGGACACGGGAATAGCGAGCGCCGTGTGTGCTGAGCAGCTCCCGTGGCGAGCTGCAGGCGTGACCTTTGGAGCTGAGTGTGCAGCCCAGCGTGGGGATTATTGTCCCCTGCCTTTGGCTCGGGGTGCCAGCGGCTCGGAGGGAGCCCTCACTAAGCCCACTGTCCACACAGGCTTCAAACCAGTCCGGGAGCAGCCGGGCCCTGGGCTGCAGGGAGGGGAGCGGGGCAGAGCCAGAGCTGCTCCTGCTCGGCCAGGCTGGGAGCAGCACCCGGGGCTCAGGGGAACGATCCCAGACTTGGTTTGGGTTGGAAGGGACCTTAAAGCCCACCCAGTGCCACCCCTGCCATGGCAGGGACACCTCCCACTGTCCCAGGCTGCTCCCAGCCCCAGTGTCCAACCTGGCCTTGGGCACTGCCAGGGATCCAGGGGCAGCCACAGCTGCTCTGGGCACCCTGTGCCAGGGCCTGCCCACCCTCCCAGGGAAGGATTTCCCCCTAACCCCGATCTAAATCTCCCCTCTGGTAGTTTCAGAACTTTAAACGCTTTCTCTGAGGATTTGCAGAGCTGAGCGCTTTCAGGGAAGCAGCCGGTAGATGGCAGGGCTGCAAAGCCTGATAACGTCCCTGATAACATCCCTGATAACACCCCTGATAACGTCCCTGATACCATCCCTGATACCATCCCTGATAACTATCCCTGATAACACCCCTGATAACACCCCCGGCTCGCTCCGGCAGCACGAGGAGACAGAAAGAACCCGTAAACACCAACGCTTTCATCCTTTGACTGCCCTAACAGGATCTGCTGGGACATCTGCAGAGACATCTTGACGCCTGGTGGCCGGAGGATTACAATTAGCACCCCGAACAACCCGGATCACGCAGATCCGGTCAAATCTAAGCTGATTTTCGAAAGCAAATGAAGTGGAGCTTGTGAAAGCGCAGATAATTCCTCTGCAGTGATACCCAGCTCATTTCAGGCATCGGACAATTTAGGGCATCGCCGTCAGCACGTGTGTGAGGTGGTAAAGAAAGCCCGTGCCAGTGCCTGCTTCCAATCCCACAGGAAATAAATATCCTTTTCCCTACTTTCATCACCTTTTCAGTACAATAAATGCAGTGGTTTTCCCCCCACTGGTTATGCGCCTTCTTCACGGTGTGGATCCCACCTTGATGCCCAAACACAACTCCTAGACACTACAGGAATTTTAAGTATCACCCTACAGGAGGAATAATCAGAGCTGCTCACTCCTGGCTGAGCAAACCCCGTGCTGAGCAGCACCAGGTGATGCTCCTGAGAGCAGGGGAAGGACCCATCCCACATCAGCTGTGGCTGAGGACACACACGGACTCAGGGATTTCTCTCCTGAGCATTTCAGGACATGACTTCTCTCCACCAGCAGCTCTAGTAACCGTACTTTTATGTTTACCTGATTTTAAGAGCTTTAGGAAAATCTTATTTTGAATTTAATGGCATTTCTAATGCTACTTTAAGGCAAAACCGTTCATTTCTGTATCAACTCATCTAATCTCAGCACGGGGATTTTTAAATTTTGGATTATTTTAAATTTGGATAATTTTTGGATATTATTAATTTGGATTCTTGTACTCCACTGTTGCCAGTTCCCGAGTGAAAGCAGCTCCTTTTCCCCTCTTTCCCGAGGGATCTGCAGCAGCGTTTGCTCAGAGCTCAGCCAGGGCTGGAGGGTCCCAGCTGCTGCCAGAGTGGCTTGGGGTGTCTGCCAGAAAACCCCCACAATGGGCACTTTGGGTTTCTCACAAAGCCCAGAAAAGATATTCCTTGACTTTGGCCTCGTCCCCGTGGAATTACAGCCCTGAGTTGACATCTCTGAGGGATTCCAGCCGTGACGAGCGGATCCCAGCCCGGACTCGTGGGCACAGCCTGGGACCAACCCCGCAGAGCTCTGCCAGGGGGTGCTGTCCCCGCAGCGCTGCTCCGGGCCTGGCATCCCATGGCATCCCACAAACCAGCCTTGGCAAGAAATTCCCCCCACCTTTTCTTTTTAAGTGTTTAAGAGGGAAAAAGTAGCAGCAATTTGCTTCCTGATTTCCCTGCTTCCCTTGCCTTCTTTGTGCATTAATCCACATTGAACCTCTGGGTTGTGGCAACCTTTAAGTGCACGGGGAGGGTTTTACCCTGTTTTGGGAGGGCTGGCTGTGCCAGACAGATCCAGGCACCCCAAAACCCTCCCTGGGCTTTCCAGCAGTCCCCTCCCAGCTTCATACCAGCCTCAAAAATAATATTTTAGAGCAAGTTAACTGAAATGTGGCACGTTATCGTACACGCAGGGGCTGCTTTCCTCAGAGCCAGCCATGGGAGTTACACAAGGTCTCACTGTCCAAACTACATCCAAATTGAAGAGACCTCTCATGCTCTGCTGCCCTCAGACACTCATATCAAGCTGCCCACCTCACCTGCGGCATGAACCTGCGGGTGCTCCTCCCACTGCTCCCAAAAAAGGGTCTCCCCCACCTCTGAGCACCCAGAGGTTCAGGCTGCCCCCATAAAGGAATGGTTGAGCTCCCAGCAGCTCCAGGGAGGGGATGTGAGGGGTAAAACCATCCTGCCCAATTGTCACCCCTCAAATAAACCCAAAAATCGCAGCCCCTGACAGATGCAGCGTCACTAAAATATTTGAGGCTGTGGTGGGTTTAAAACATCCAAGGTTGATGCTCCGATGTTTCACTTACCCGGAGGAGCCCGGCAGACTCCCAGACACCCCCTGGGACAGGGAAACTCCTCCTGAGCCACCAGCCCTGGTTCCTCACGCGCACAAACCTCTCTGCCTGCACAGCTCCTCTGGTGCACCAGGGAACAACCCCCACCTGGGGCAATCCCAAAAAGCCTTGGCCAGGCAGGAGCCCCCCAGGAAAGCCTGGCTGGGATTATTGTCCCCACCTGGGCAAACCCTGCTGTTCCTGCTGCCTCTGCCTGGGGCTGAAGGAACCCAAACCAGGTCGTTTCTGACCCAATTGAAATCCCCACCCCCGAGGGTGGGGGCTTTGGGGGAGCTCTGTGGGTGCTGCACAGCTGGGGACACAGAGAGTCCCAGAATCCCAGATGAGGTTGGAAAAGCCCTGCGAGCCCATCGAGCCCAACGTTGCCAGCACTGCCCAGGCCACCCTTGCCCCGTGTCCCCAGGTGCCACATCCACACGGCTTTTAAACCCCCCCAGAGATGGGGACTCCACCCCTGCCCTGGGCAGCTGTGCCGGGGCTGGGCAGCCCTTTTGGGGAAGAAATTTTCCCAATATCCGACCTAAACCTCCCCTGGTGCAACTTGAGGCCATTTCCTCTTGTCCTGCCTTGGGAAAGAGACCAAACCCCACCCAGACCCTCCTTGCAGGGAGTTTTAGAGGGCAAGAAGGTCCCTTCTGATCCTCCTTGGTGGGTCCCAGCTGGGCTGGTGGCTCCTGGGCCGGGATTCCCGGGTGCCAGCCTTGTGCTCAGGACACTGAGGGGACACATTCAGAGTCCCCTTAAATGAGTAAATACAGACACTTAAACTTTGGATTGAGGTTTTGTTCCTCCTAAGCTGTGACCTCATCTGTCCGAGCTCTGGCACTCAGCAGCTCCTCTGGTTTGTGCTTGGATCCGAAATCCGTGAGGAATTCATTCAGCAGCAAATCCCACTGGCCAGGGCAGTTGGGGCACGACGTCCAGCACCAAACGGTGAAGATCTGATATAGGAAATAAGGAGAAAATTGCATCGGTGGGAATAATTAATCACTGGGAAACCTTACTGAGAGTTGTGCATTCTCCATAACTCACCTTTTTAAAATCAATATTATAAGTTGTGCCCACATCCGGAGAGGGTTTGGTGGAGCCCTCAGGCTGGGTTATTCCAGGGATGGGTTCTGATGGGCTCTGTGTTTTTCAGGGACTCGCTGAAGCAATCCCAAAGCCTGCGGAAACGGCAGCTCCCAGGATTTAAGCATTAAGAGGAAGTGTGCTGTTATGTGTAACAAGTGATTATATGGCACTTAAACAGGAAATCAGATGCTCCTCGCAGTGCTGAACGTGAGGAGAAGAAGCGGGGTAATGGGCGAGGTGAGAGGCGGTTAATGCCGGAATGTTCCCCCGTGCGGCCCTGCTGGGACCGTTCTGGAATATTGCATGCGGTTCCTGGCATATCCATACAGGAAAATGGCTCGGAAATATGTAACGCTCGTGGAAATGTGGCATGAGGGAGTAAAGGATCACTGTCTGCTCCCGTCTGAGAGGTGATAAATACTCAGGGAGGGGGAGGTTTGTGCAGGTGATCAAACTCGGCGTAATTGTGAGTGGTGGGGATTCCCGGCTCCACCCGGATTTACAGGAGCTGCAGCCTCTGAGTCCGGGAGCTCTCGGCCTCCGGGGGAACACATACACCATTACTGGCCTTGCTGAATACTTGGGGTAGTTTAGAAATACCACCTTGAAGGGAGAGATCCCAGAGTCCCAGAATCCTTCAGGATGGAAAACTCCAGGATCATCGAGCCCAAGCTGTGCCCCATCCCCACCTTGTCCCCAGCCCAGAGCCCTGAGTGCCACCTCCAGCCCTTCCCTGGACACCTCCAGGGATGGGCACTCCAAACCTCCCTGGGCAGCCCCTGCCAAGGCCTGAGCACCCTTTCCATGGGGAAATTCCTGCTGGTGTCCAGCCTGAGCCTCCCCGGCCCCAGCCTGAGGCCGTTCCCTCTCCTCCTGTCCCTGTTCCCTGGGAGCAGAGCCCGACCCCCCCGGCTGCCCCCTCCTGTCAGGGACTTGTGCAGAGCCACAAGGGCCCCCCTGAGCCTCCTTTTCTCCGGGATGCCAAGGGACAAATAAAGAGCACCTTGAAAATGACATTTTTTATCCCTTTGAGTATTTTATCAAAAAAAGTTTTAAGATGATAAAAAATCCCAATAACTTGAGGAATGTGTGCTGGAGCCTGCCTTGGGAAGGCACCAAAACCCCCTTGCCTGGATCACCTGGGCTGGACAGAGCCCTGGCAGGGCAGCCTGGCACTGCCAAAGCTCTCAAAGTGATCAAATCAGATTTTTTCCTCCCCTCCTATATCTACTATTTTGCTAATTTGAATTTATTAAGTTAATGAAATGAAAACCCAGCACAGGTGAGGGGTCGGTACCTGCCTCAGGAAGGGATGCAGATGCAGATGCAGATGCAGATGCTGCTGATGCTGCTGATGCTGCTGAAGTTGCTGCTGCAGATGCTGCCTCACACCCCATCCCTGCACTGGACCTGGCTCCAGGAGCATCAGGACTCCAGGCTGGGAAAGGAACCTCCCCTCCAAAGCTCTGTTTAACTGAAGCAGTGTGAGGGCAGCTGTAAAAGCTGACAGCTTTATATCCACTTTTTAGAGACAGGACAGAAGAGTTCCTCAGCCACTCCAATCAATTTTCACCTTTTTTTGTGCATGAGGAGTTCTGGATAAATCGCATCGAGGTGTTTTAAACTGCTGAATAGCTCCAGGTGAATTTTACAGGTGTCAGCTGCTGTCTATAAACTGTCCAAGAGTCTATAAAAGGCTGGGAAACAACAGCAAAATTAGGAGATAAATCTATCAGTTCAGAAAGAAATAAACAAGTGAAGTGTATTTGCAGTGTTACTTTTGAGCTGATCACTGGGAGGGAGCACTGCAGGTCACAAACACGTGCTGGCACTGCTAACAATCAGGATGCACTAATGAATTAATGGAAATATCCCCCAAATTCTTGCTTTCTTAGATTTGTGATGCCAGCCTGGCCAGCTTCAGTTCTGTGCTGATACACTGAGCAAAAAGATTTCTCTTCTTAGTTTATTTCATGTTTAAATTTCACAGCTATCACACTACAATAAAAGCAATAAATAATAAATAAGCTCTTGCCTACATCACACATAATTTCTAGAAGTCCAACAGATAAAAATCTGAGCCTTATGAAAACTGAGCAGCTGATTGTGAGCTAATTTCAAGCAGCAAAACACAGATTTCCCTTGCTAGAAATGCAGCAGAAAAACTGATTGTGGGTATAATTCCACCCAAAAGAAAGCAGACAAAAGAAAACCCACTAAAATCCATTATTTAGTGAGTTCAAACCATACCTGGGCAGGTCTCCGAGGTGCTGGCCCCTGGGATCTCTCATTTTACCTTTAAAGAAACCAAGGCCTGCATCGGTTTTTATCTCGTTTCCCGCTTTATTTGCTGTTTGTGTTCCGCCAAAGTTCATTTCTTCATGAAGCTGCTCAAACAGGAGTTCCAGCCCTCTCCATGGTTTGTGGACGGCGATACAGAACCTGGGCGGAAGGAAAGAGCCGTTGGAGCAGCGGGATACGCCTGGGTGCCTCTGTGCTTCGGGTTCCGGCTGCAGAGCGCGACCCCTGATCCACCAGGAACTTCGCTCCCACACCTTCTTCCAGCGTGGGAAGGGAGGAGGTGTCCGAGCCTTGGGATGCCCCAGCCCCGATGAGATCCTGGGATGCTGGGATGAAGAGCGCGGAGCAGGAGCAGGGAAAGGAAGGATTTCTTCAGCCGGTGCCAGCATTTGGATGGACACGGGCGGGATGCAGGGGAAGGTGTCCCCGCCTGTCCACATGGCTGGAACTGGAGGATCCTGAAGGTCACTCCCGAGCCGAACCTGCCTGTGATTTCGTGGTAGATTCTCTGATATAAACTTCCC
The DNA here is from genome assembly GCA_013399875.1 of Gymnorhina tibicen. Lineage (NCBI taxonomy): Eukaryota > Metazoa > Chordata > Aves > Passeriformes > Artamidae > Gymnorhina > Gymnorhina tibicen. Next base: position 39,370 of record VXAZ01008711.1, read on the forward strand.
AGAACCCTCCTCCAATTTCCGTTCTCGTGCCAGGAGCTCACAGCCGGTTCTCCCTCATGGGCACATCCCCGTGTCCTCTCGGATATTAAGACACCGCTAGCTGCGAGTCAGCGTTTCATACAATCTTTAATATTTCATTTCCTATTTCATTTCCTATTTCATTCCTCAGGAATATTCACAGTATTTTACCTGGTGACTTCTCTTTTTCATACTTCACGTGTGGCTCAATGGGAGCTGAGTTACTCCGCTCAGTTACAGGTCTGGAAAAAACTGGTTTATATTTATTATTCTCATCCTTTGCCAGGACAGGGACACGGGAAGTGCCGTAATTGAAGCAGATAACTCCGACTTTCTCTCCCTGCGAGCGCATTGTCATGCACATACATCTTGATTAGATCATTTGCCTCGTGAAAAGGAAGCATTTTTGTGCCTGGTGTCTCAGATAATTTCCAGCAGAGTCTGCTGGTGGAGTTCTCCGCTAGCAACATTTAAATTCGATATTCTTCCGGCTGCTGTTTATTTTTCCCGAGCGCCCGCGTTCTCCCCCCCCCTCATTCCACCTGTCTCCATCAGCGGGTCGCAGCACTTTCGCACCGGCAAACAGGCCTGGAGGCAAACATTCCCTGTCGCCGCTGGTTTCTCCTGGAATCCCTGGGAGCGAGGGGGAAGCGCCGCATTCCCGCACGCCTGACAGCCCGCCCGGGCTGGCGCACGAGTCGCTGGGATTTTGGCTGCCGTGGTCCCTGCTGGGAGCTGCTGCCACATTCTGGCTTGAACTCGTGGTCACACAACGAGTGGCCTCCCACCCCACGCCCCCGCTGCCAGGAGGGCTCCCAGCCGGGGGATTGCGGCTCCTGCACGCAGACGGATCCTTAAGGAAGGGGCAGCGCTCCAGTCAATGTCCTCTTACATCCCTGACACTTCCCACTAAAGCATTTAACCCCCGGCACTGTTGGTTTAAAAGGCTGGAGCGGAACCAACCTTTCTCTTCCGAGGAGCACAAGCAGCACGTGAAAAACACAGGACGTTTTTGAAATGTTTAAAAAGTGGATTGGTGACCCTCCTCGCGACAGGAGAGGGGCACAGTTAATTTCCAAGCCTTGCAGCTCTTCTGAGGGGTGTAACAAAAGCGGGGGGAAGGGGAAGGTTTCGGGGAGAGCATCCCCTGCAGCCTCGGGAACGCCACGTGGCTCTGGAGGAATCTGCTCGATAAATATTTTGTGGACACCGATTTGTCTCAAAAAGCCACCACCTCAGCCTCCATGCAGAAGGGAGTTGCTGTAAATGAAAGCGAGTTCCCGCTGTTTTCCAGCAGAATGTTCCTTGGTTTGTGGCGAGGTGTTGGGCTGGACGGAATCCTCAGGGCCCGGGCCTGGAGTACCCGGCTCTGCCTCCTGGTTTCATCCCTGCTGATTTCTCAGAGCCCACAGAGACATTTTATCCTGTCCAGGCAGGAGCACTTTTTAAAATGTGTGCATTTTCCACATTTTCCAGGCATTTATAAATTTCCCCCACAAACTGAGCGGCCCAACCCATGCACCCAGGATGCTGCAAAACAATTCAAGTCCGGATCCCTCAGTTACCCACGGGACCTCCTAAGACCCCTTTGGATGTCTCCTGCTGGGTCCCCAGACCTCAGGTCCACCCTCCCAGCCCCAGACCAGGCATGAAACCCCTTCCCCAAGCCCTGAGCTGTAGCAGCTCCGTGCCTGTCCCTGTGGCGGGGATGCCTCGGGACACTGGGGAGCAGGACCAGAATTGTGCTGTCTTTTCTAGGGCTAACCCCAGCTTTCACCACCTGCAGCACATCTGGGCAGCTGTTTCCCAGGGGCTTCAGCAGCAGCTGAGCTTGTCCGTGAGTGAACACAGCAGAAATAACCCCGTGAGGTTCCCCTGGCAAGACGCAGCTCGCTGGTGGTCACCTGTGCATGGGGGAGCCTTGCCCATGGTCGCTGTCCCCCTGCCCACCCCAGACAGGGCTCTGACATCCTCTGAACACCACATCCAGGCTCCTGCCCCGCTGCCTGCAGCCTCCCTCCTCTCCCAGCTGCTAAAACCCTTCATTGTTCAAGTTAAACCCAAACCAGGGAGTAGCTGCCGTCAGAACCAACCCAGGGGTAAATGTTCCCTGAATTTATAACCAAGGCCAACGCCGATAGGTTTGTTCTTTATAAATGTGGCTCCAGTCCTAAACCCCGGCTTCACTTCCCTGCAGGAATCTGCTTGACTTGGAAACCGCTACTTTTTTTTTCTAAATACCTTCACATCTTGTAGCTGCACATCCCTCACAGAGGTGCTGGAGCTCTAGGAAGTATCCGTGGTAGCGAAGAGCTCGCTAAAGATCTCAGCAGTTATCCCTCCTCGAGGATTAACCAATGCTGCAGGAGTTCCTGGGCTAAACTGGGAGAGGGAGGGGAAGGAAGAGCAGAAATAAACAAAATAAAATCTCTCGCAGCCAGTCGCGTTCTTTGCGCATCGCCGGCACGGCCGCCCGCGCTTCGAATCAAAGTGCGAAGCAGCCGAGAAGTTCTGGGACCCCGGTGCCGCCGGTACCGCCCCGGTATGGCCGAGGAGGTGGGCGCTGGGCATCGGCTCCGGCCGGAGAGGGGGAATTAAAGGAGTTGGAAAGATGTGAGCGGCGCCTCGGCGGCAGCGCGCGTCCCGCGGAGCCAGGAGCGGTGAGTTCCCACGCGGGACGTTCCCGGGGGTCGCACCCCCGCGGGACAAACTGTTGCGTTTCTGGAGCGTTTCACTGCGCGGACGCGGGGCCGGGCGGCCGCTCCGCGGGCCGGGGCGCGGGGCAGCCCCGCGGAACGCGGGAGGGGAATCCGCGGCTCCGCGGCGTCCCGGGACGGAGCGGAGGGGGCGCGGGGCGG
>VXAZ01008711.1:56400-63900 GCA_013399875.1 Gymnorhina tibicen
CCCAATTTTTTTCCAATTGTGGCTGTCATTTTATGTCAAATAGCAAATATGTAACTAATAAACCAAAGTTGTTATAATTGAAACTAATTACACATGCTGGTTGCGTAGCCCAACGTTAATTTACATACCCAGATGAACTGTATGCATCCTTCAGTCTGCCTCTTGCCTGGTTTGTCACTGGCCTTATTTTCAAAAGAACCCATTTCCTGAAGGCTTTGCACCCAAAGCAAGGTAAAGCTGGCTCGGTGTTACTTTAATCGTGAAGACGATGTTTCGGGCAGCGGAAAAGCCGGGGTGTTTTTGCGGACGATGCGGTAGCGGCAAAAGGCAATTTCGGATTGAGCCTGGCTGGTGAAATGGGTTCCTTGGAGCAATAAATGGAGAAGTGTTCACCCGACACCGGTTTTGTGAAGAAGAGGGTTAGGCTGGTTTGAAGAAGGCTTGTGTTTCAGTAGCTCGCAGGACAAAGTTATCTTTTGATCATGAACTTTGCTGTCCAGTGCCTGAAAAATTAAACCTGGAAAACTCCCTGAGTTAAGCCTAAAGAAATATGCACCACCAGTGGAGAGCAATGCTAATGTTTAACTAGCTGAAATAGCTGTTTGCTTAGTGGGGAATGTGAGGTATCTGACAGAAGGGACATCTCTCTTATTAGTAATCAAATAGGGCTGACCAGTTGTTGCCATCACTCTGGGATTGTGTCAGGCAATTGAGAACAAGTTCACCACTTTATAGAAGTCCAAGTACAAAAAAATCAATATAATTATATTTGTCTTTAGTGTTTTAGCTATGGAAATCATATCGCGCTGGGTTGTTGCCTTGCGAGCTGGATTTATTTCTGCTTTATTGGCTAAAAAATAGTTGGAAGTGGAGGAATCTTGGTGGCGTAGTAAATGCAAGGCAGCGTGTTACAGCTTTTATTATTGGATTACGGGCATGTTCATTGTGCAGAGTTCTTTTTGGAGAGATGTGTGACTTTTGCAGATGTAAATGGTGAATTGCATTAAAGTGTGACTGCAGCAGAACGCGAGGAAAATTAACCAGGAATGAAAATTAGAATAATATTTTGCTTTTCCGTGCTCGGTCGGACTCTGATTCAGGGCTGTGGAGCCTTTCATGCCTCTGGAGTGTCCACTGCAGAATGCTCGAGGAGTTGATGTTTGTGGTCCTTGCACGTGCCAAAACGTGGCGAAACATCACCTTTTTCGGGCTCCTGATGGTATTTCCGTACTGACATCCTGGAGTTGCTGTGAGATAATTTGTATCAGTCGTGTGAAGGGTGATCCTTGGCAAAACTGAGCCAAGCTACCCAACAGCAGTGCTTTTGTACCTCCCCCAAACTATCAGAACCGTGCGATCATTTGATATTCCAGCAGCATGAGAAGAGATAAAAAAATCAGAAAACATTTGGTTAATGGGTTTATCATGTTTATTTGAATAAGGAAGATTGAAACTCCATTTATGCCTAGCATAAATGCTTTAGTGATCTTAATTATTGATGAAAAATCTGCTGTGCTTCTAAATTTAAAGACAGGACAATTTTATGGCAATTTTAATCACCCTCTGCATTAGGAATTTTCAAGATTTGGGCTTTATGGGGATGGCATGGATTTTAGCCTTCTAAAGAGAGTTGTCACTTCTCATGTCAGAGAATCTGGCGCTCGGCAGAGGCCGGGGCGGCCTCTCCAGCCGGGTTTCTGAAGGACTGTGGGATGTGATGTTTGCTCCGAGCAAATTGCAGCAAACGTAGGAGGGAAGCGTGGCCGGGAGGAAGCTCCGGAGGAGCCCTGGCCCTCTGGAACCACCGAGGTGGATTTTAAATCCCTGATATTTACGTCCGCTCGACCCATGTGCTCGGAGTTTGGTGCCTGAATTTGTTGCCAGGGTTGGATTTCAGGCTTGCGTTTCCCTCTTGAGCATCACGGAACAACTTTTCCCCATCACATTTGGGGGTCAATTTACAGTTTCCCATAGGAAGTGGAGTCGCTTGGGTAGTTGGCTTAAAAAAAAAAAAAAGAATTATATCCAGTATGCTTCACTAGATCCTTTTGTCCTTTGGATACATTTAGCAGCTTTTGACCAGATAAGGCATATTTGTCCTCAGGATATGAACCAATAATTCAATCCTGAATTGAGATCTATGGCCACCCATTTCTTCCAGCCCACACTAGGAGACTCCGTGATAGTCGGAATTGTTTACGCACTGGGATAAAAAAAACCCCAAAAAACAGAAGGAATAAAAACCCCCTTATGCACCTCAGGAGTAATAATTTATTAGCAGCGCTGATATTTTAAATAAACTTGTGTAATTCTATGTTTGAATCCTGCAGTGGGCTGGAAATGTAAAAGCCAAACCCGAGGCCTTGGAAGCGGTTTTCGGTGTCAGGAGCCTCCGCGACCTTTTAATTCACTGGGAATTTTTATTTACGTCGCCTGGATGTTTCTCACGGAGCATGGCTGAGCGGGGAGGCTTTTATTACTGTACACATTTAAGTATCTGCTGGCATTTCGGGGCTGTTCCTCCAGCACAGTAACTCACGTGTTAAAGAACAAACCCACCGTAAATTGCAGCGCAGTCAGTAAAAAGATGCCACAGAAAAAGTGTCCCTGGGAAATTAGATTGACCCAAAGAAAAGCAAATAAAAGAAAGGAAAAGGCCCATATTTTCTTTGCGGTGTTGCTGAAAAGGATGGGAGTATCATTTTCATAGTGGAATAATGTTTTCTGGGAAAACACAAAAGCAGATGTTCCTCATTAGGAACACCCATTGTCTACATATCACAACTATGAACAGATAAATCTCTCCTATTTCACCCATACATTCCAAGGGCTGTAAATGATTACAGGATGCCGCTGTAACTGCTAAACCAAAACCACACTCTGGGCTAGAATCATTCCTCCGTGCCACCAGCAGATATTTCATTAGGGAGGGATGGAAATTCCTGCTCAGAGCCAGACCCTTGACTTCTCGCTGCCTTCTCGGGGGTGTCCCCGAAGGCCGGGGGTCCAACGGTTGGCGCTGGGTGCCGGTGGCGGCCGGAGGCCGGGGCGGGAGCGCGGTGCCGGGGCCGGGAGTGCTGGCGGAGCATCGCCAGCGCCTGCTCGGCAGAGGGTTTCCAGATGGTACCATCACAGCCCTACTGCTCGCTGGCATCTCCGTGGGCAGTAAATACCCCCCTCCCCAATAAATCTGGCATTATTCTATAGAGTTTAGGAGACTTATCATTCCAAGTGTGTCCTACTTTCCTGTATGGAAGCCAGACATCTGCTTATCCCATTTCTTTCATACGGAGTTTGGAATAGCTTTAGTTTGGGGGAATAAAAAGTTTTGTCATATTTAACAGCTGTTACAAAATTTCAATCCCGTAGGCTCTTAAAATACCTTTTGCCTGACCTCAGATTTGGGAGATAATTGACATTGCTGGTAGCCACCCCCCTTAACCTTTCCGTGGCTGTAATTTCAGATTATTTTCCCTGAACGACTTGGCTGTTCACGCTGGGGTGGGTTTTTAAATTTTTTTTTTTTNAATTTTTTTTTTTTTTTTTTTTTTTCCCACCGCCGGCTCGCCGGTGCAGCGCTTTAATTCCTCCCTACTCCAAGTTTACACCTTCGGCGGGGTGGCGGCGGCTGGAGGGCGAGGGGGGTTTTTTTTCCGTCAGCAGCGTTTCCTTTCACTTCCCGTCACAAAGGTGAGAGCCGCTGACCTTTGCTGGCAGTCCCGGCCGCTGAATTATTCATGTGATTGACTTTTTGTCAGTGCACACAGTTGTGCTCTGGGACATTTTATTCATTTACCTCATTTAAAGCGCCTTTCTGCACCTGTTCAAGTATTAATATCATGTAATTTGGGCCTAATGCCGATTTTGCTGAACACTCATTATATTTTTTATTAGCTATATTTCCAAACGATTATGTATGATTATTACCAAGCCTTCCAAACAGCAATGGGTTATTCCCTAGACCTTTACATCTTCTTGTCAGGTTGTTTTCAGAAGCAAGGAGGATAAACATTTGACCAGTCCCAATGTTTTTATTCCTACTCCATATCCAACCAGAGAACTTAAAGCTTTTTCCCTTATGGCTTTGCGAAAGCATGATTAAATCCAACTCTGCAGAAGCTGTACAAATGCCAGCATTTATAAGGTCAACGCTTTTGTTAAAAATGCTATGTAAATGAGGATCTGCAAAAAGGGACATTAAATAAAATTAAATTCATTGTCTTCTTTAATGTCATTTACATTTTGGCTAAGCCCCGGCCTGTCAAGAAGGATTTTTAAAATAATTTTAATTACACATCATTTAGGGATCCAAGGTTTTCTATTCAGTAGCATTTGGATAACCTGCAAAATGGTGACTGTTTATTAACTTCTTAAATGACAACTTGTCATTTCATCTGCATAATGCAATGAAAACAGAGCAGTTTGGTGTCATTTTTTTTTTTTAAATTCTTATTTTTCTTTAAGATGTGCACCAAACTGCTGGAAGAACAGACCTTAAAATAGCTCAGCTGCTCTTTTGCTTTCAGCGTCCTATTGGCGCTACCAAGTTCAGAGTATATTAAAAAATTACGACTTTCCTGGGTAACCAGTTCTGGAAAAAATTGCCATCAGGAACCCGACATCGATTTTTTTTTCTCCTTAAGAAGGTGGTTTATTGTAGATTAATGGGTTTAGCTGCGAGGGATCTGTTTGCAGACAGGGGTAGCTGGATTGGGGTTTGAGGCGCGCAGGTACGAACACCTCTCACCTGTTCAAACGGGGACACGGCACGCGCCAGGGCTTCAAATATGCTCAAAACCAGAGCAAAAAACGGCAAATCAAAGTGATCTCCGCAATTCAGCCTCTCCGAGCTCCCCCACACCCCAGAACCAGGACTTTGGACGTGCTTCCCTCTCCCTTTTGCTGTCTTTCCCTCGGGTCATCTGAGTCACAGCATTTACATCGCTCCCTCGTAATCCCTGCTGCTACCCGGAGCTCGACCCGCAGCCGAGGAGGTTGTGGGAGTACCTGGGATGCTGGCGGAGCGATGCGCTGGGGGACGGCTCCCAGAGCATTGTTCCCAAGGAGATCCCAAACGTGCTGGGTGAGACTCCTGCACCGCTCTCCCCTCCTGTCTAACACTCGATTATTTGGAGCCCAAAGCATTGCACGGCTCTAGGAGGAGGGAATAATACAATCCCGTGCTTTTGTGAGAGAGGAAAAGGGAGGGGGGAAGGGATTTAAGCAAAGCTGTCAAAAACTATACTCCAGGAGGGACCCTGATACAAACCATCCCGGGCTTCTGCTGCAGCCTTATCAGGTGAAAAGCAAAGATACTGCCAGAGCCTGTAATTTTGTTAGGATGCCTTTGATGAATTGGATTAGGTTATGGAAAAATCTTTCAAACTCAGAGTTCTGGTACGTGAGCTTCCAGGAAGTAAATAATTACTCTCAGACAGCAGATAATTAAAAAAAACAACCTGTGAAACACAAAGTGGTAGAAATGGGTTTAATAAGGCTCCGTTGCTAACGCAGAGAGATTTCGGGGGGCCGGGGGTAGGAGCGGCCCCGGTGTTGGGTTACTCGCAGGGCTGAGGAGGGAGTGCTTTGCCGGGCTGGAGGAGGTGGAAATTCCAGGCTGGGAGGATGGAAATTGTCACCGGGGATGCCAGGGGGTGATTGACATGCGGGGCGAGGGGAAGGGGACGCGGGAGCTCAACCTGCGCTTGGCAGCCCCGGCGGAGCTCAGGAAAATGAGAGCCATTCACGCGGGTCCCGCTGCCAGCCGAGCAGCTCCGCCGGGTTGTTTATCTTAACAGCAAATCTCGCAAAAACGGTTGTGGTCAAACCTGTATAATACAACCTTATACTGGCATTATTAATGCCCTGTTAAAATAAAGATGTAACTGAAAAAAAAAAAAAAAGGCTGGAGCTGGGGAATTTTACAGGCTGAGGGGCACTCTGGGCTTTACGAGATGTGAGTTTGCTGTTAACTGTTTTGGTTCTTTAATGTTTTAAGCCGAGGAAAACTTGCTGGTTCCTTGGTGTGTCAGCTCAGCTCTAACAGAACATAGACGGCTCCGTTCTAGGTTTTAATTTGCTATTGAACAAACTCTCCTTATTTCTCCAAGATGGAAAATATCCAGAGTGTAAACAGCATTTGTTCAGGAGAAAGGGAAGGTGTTTGTTCCACAGGGTTTGGAGATTCCCGTGTGGCAGGGCCGGAGGCAAATTTAAAAAAAAAAAAAAGAGAGATTAAAAAAATCTGTCATACTTTGAGCAAAACAGAAGTTTCACAGCCAGCAAAATGACACGGAGCCCACGGTGGCGTGGCGGCCGTGCCAGGGGCGCGGGGAGCAAACTGCAGCATCCACGCGCGGCGGCGGCGGCGAGGATAGCGCCGTGTTTTCCCAATAATTCACTAGGAAATGAGTTTAACATGTGTGGAAAGGAAGGGGCTTACATTTGTGTTGTTGTAAGACATGTAGCATAGGCCCAGCTAGCGGAAGGAGTCGGCTCCAGCTTGTCTCTCGTGAAAGACGAAACACGGTTACACATCTGGTGAGAAAGAGCAGTTCATTTGCCCAGACAGCTCGCTCTGCAGCCGCTGAAAGGAGCTATTTTGACAGAAACAAAGCCATGGGGGCTGGGGCAAGCGATTAGCGGGATCCTGCTCGCTCAAAACTCCTTGGCCTTAATGATAAAGAAATAGAAAAGGAAATAAAGAAACCTGGCCTAAGCCTCCAGCAGTGTTTAAGGAGGCTTTGGGAAAGTAGCAATACAAACAAGGGCTCCCATGTCAAACTCCCGCTGCACTTGGTAAAAGTTTCTAAGAAAAAAAGATTGGAAGAACAGCAGAACAAAAATTAACCTGGAAGCTGAAGGAGCTATTAAGAAGCAAAGGTTTAGCCTCCCTTCTGGGATAAGCTCATTTTCCTGAGACATGTGCAGGAGAAGAAGTTAATTTGACAGCATGGAGGGTGTGGTGCTCTCATTTAAAAGGTGAATTCACCACTGCAAATCTTCACCACACACTTGGTTTGCTCCCCGGCCCCCTGGCTGCACAGAACCTGCAGTTTAGTTATAAAGCAAACAACGAGCCCTATCAAAAACCCCAATCTGGACAAAAAAAATCCCAGTTCTCTAGTTGAAGTGAGGTTATTAATGCACAAAGGAGAGATGTGAGTGCCCTTTCTTTTGAATAACGACCAATAAAATTGAATTGGTCTTGGTATTGTGTGGATTGTCAGGAATGCTCTTTACCAATCCAAATTTGATTAGGATTTCCTCTTTATGTTTGTGCAGTTCTTCTGTGCTTCACGAGATGCTGGTGGGCAGAGAGCTGCCTGTGCTAATCCAAACAGGCTTATTAAGCCATGTAGGGATGCATCAGGGGGACTGGAGTGGGGCTGTCCTGCTGGAAACAAACAGTTCTGGAGCTGGAGGTACAAAGAGATTCAGGGAGCGATCCCAGCGTTCTGCTCCAGCCTCCTGCTCTTCCCCGGGGTGGTCATGACTCTA
>VXAZ01008711.1:68900-83900 GCA_013399875.1 Gymnorhina tibicen
AGCCCGAAGACTCTTCCAGTGTGAGGAGCGAGCTTGAAAAATTTAGGCAAACAGAAAAATCCCAGCGGTTCCTGTCCGTGAGCAGCTCAATCTCCATGGATAACGGAGCGGTTGGCCCTCCAGTTCTCCAGGCTGAGGCAGGACTAAGCCAGCTGAAAAACAAAATAAAGCACAGGATGGGATAGAAATGGAGAGTTTGATGTGTTGGAGCATCATTAGGATTTCCTAAACGAAGCCCTGGTCGCTGCAGTAACTGCAGCAGAAGCCGCGTGGCTCCTGGGAGATTTGGGGTTTCTGTGCCTTGGCTCCTTGGGTGGGAGCTTTTCTTGGAGCTGCGGCTCCGAGGTGCTCAGTGTGACAGTCAGTGACAATCCGAGACGTGCGTGATGTCATTCTTTATGCATAAGAGTCATACTCGCTTATGGCAGCCCGGCTTGCCAGACCAGATTTCTACGACAGGAAAAATAAATTTGACTGTGAAGAGAGGGGTGTTCCCACTGTTCTTATTCATTTTTTAAAGCTGAGGATGCAGAAACATGGCCATGTAAACCGCTGCACTTGACCTGAGCGCACAAAGAGTTACGGTATTAAAGACATCTCACATTCAATCACTTTTTTATCTCATTCCCTGCTATTTTGCTTTTGTGTGTGCAAGTTTTCTGCTCTCCGGGAAGTGATCTAAGCGTGACTTCCACCACCCCTGCCTGTGGAGCTCTAGAGGATGATTCAGCCAGTTGTGCTTGTGTGGGTTTCCCCGCTGTCCTTCCTGTGCAGATCAGCTCCCTGGCACCCAAACCACAGGAAAAGTAAAATTAATTACCTCGTGTGCCATCTTTGAGATCTTTGGAGAGCCTCCTGCAGCTTTTCCAACAGGATGCCTTCACATGGTCGGGGGCAGCCCACGGCTCCTGCATCACTGTGGAATTTCATCTTCTCCTCAGTCACTTCTAAGTGTTGGTTAGAGAACCATGGAATAGTTTGTGTAGGAAGGGACCTTAAAGACCACCCAGTCTGCAGCCTGGTGGGACCCGGAGCATTTCCTGGGAGAAGGGAGCTGTGCCTGTGGGTGTTGGAGGACACCCCGGGGGATGCACTGGGGAAGGTGGTGGCAGTGCTGGGCTGGTCTGCCCTGGCAAGGTGGCCAGGCTGTCTGTCCCCAGCTGATGGGACTTGTGGACACCCACGGTGTGGGTTCCTACCTGTGCGTGTCCACCATCAGTCCTGCGCCTGGTTGTCACAGAATCGTGGAATGTTTTGGTTTGGAATGGACCTTAAAAACCACCCCCTTGGAATGGACCTTAAAGACCACCCCCTTCCAGCCCCGGTGTTGTCACACGTGCATCCACAGACACACCACTGGGTGAGCACTAATGGAATTTCATTTGACATGGACAAAACCCTTGGAGGCATCACTTGGGGTCTCCTCTGATATGGTCGGTCAAGCTCGCTCGGGCCATGTCCACAATCCCGCTCTGAGAGGAGCTGTGTGTTTAGGACAGCCTGGGGAGCCCCCAGCAGAGCCCCGGGGTGTTGTGTGTCCCACCAGCCCTCCCACCCTGGCAGGCTGCCACTCACCCTCCATCCCCCTGGGACATGCACATCCCATGAGGAATGCTGGATTCCCTCCGCACCAAACAGGCCCCGTAACCCCAAAACCCCTCCCAATGCTCTAACGAAGGAGAGCCGTGGCTCCCCGTACTGGATTAGGCCCAAAGTCAGTAAAACTAAAATTACAAACATAAAATAACTACTTACTGGCACAGCATGGATGTTTTCACACATTCCCTCCTATTCCGCGAGCTTTTCTGAAGACAGTAATGTACCAGAATATGCTTGAGCATATGGCAGAATTAACAATTGATCCGGCTTCTGAAGGTGATATAAAATTTTATTCTGTGTGCTACGTCTCCGTGTGGGTCATTCCGTGTGTGCCTGGGTCGTGGAGTGAAGTGCAGCCACTCAGGGGTTTTTCAATATCATTTACACCAAGGGGTGTCTGTGCCCCACTAGCATCCCCACACCCCCTTTAGGTGTCATTTAAACTCCAAAATAATGTGGATTTACAAATCATTGCAACTCCGTGTCGTGGTCTCTGCCACAGCTCTTTGCCTGCCGAGCCACGTTGCACCACTGGTTCAGCCTTGGGGTTTTTATTGCGTTTTTCTGTGGCTTCAGGAGAGCTCCCAGTCAGCAAAAAGAGCTCTCCCTTAATTTGCCCTGTTGTGATAAACAACCCTCCTGATTACCTATGATTCCTGCGGTATAATTTTCAGATTACTTGGCTCTCCTGGGTTCTGGTTGTGGAAAGATGCTTCTGGCTTGGCATGACATCATTTGAGCTCCCAAATAATCCCAGCCTTAATTACCTGCAGGTATAAACTCGATGTGTTCCACTCTTTAAGATGTGTCCCTGTGTGTTTCTCCAGCTGACAGCGTGGCACAGAGGTGTAGAGAACCCAGTTCATACTTAAAAAGACAAAGGACAAAATAGAAAAATAGATGAATAAATGTAAGAGCAAGTCCTGGTGTCTGTAGTTGCTGTTAGAGCAACCTTGGAGAAGTGCTGCTTTTTCTAACTTCTTTCCTGGCAGAAACTGTCCCCTCCAGAAGAAAATGGTGTTGAAATATACATATCTATATCTATGTGTATATATATATATACATACACATATTACTGGGATAAATTCTGCCAGGAAGTAGTCAGCCAAGCTGATGTGTTTGTCCAAAATAAAAGTGCTGTTTAATAAATAACAAGAGCAGCTGGACTGACATTTGCTGCATAACAAGTGTCGCTTTTAACTTAGGTTAAATGCTTTAGCAGAGTGTTTCCTGGCTCCATTTATTTCTGCTTAGTCAGAGGGGGTTTAATCCCGAACAGTGTATTTAAATCACTTTTGCCATTCAACTTCTTCCAGATCAAAAAATACCCCCGTTTAAAAATAATGCACTGGATTGATGGGAGTGTAATTGTTGGAGGCCTTGAAGAAATACACAAGTTGGCAACTCTTCCCCAAGCCTTTTGTTGTTTCAGAGTTTAGCAGTTAAGAACAACACAAATACATTTTGTTTGTAGTGGGTCACAGGTTCAAAGAGACTTTGAAAAAATAGACTGGGGATAATTGGGTTATCAGATGCAGACACTGCAGGGAATTGAGCATTATCTCTCCTCAGTGTTGGGACTACTGGGTCACTTCCTTCCCTGCCCGGCTCCCCTCTGTCAGCCTGACACAACCCAGATGGCCACAACGGGGTTTTACTGGTGGCCACCCCAAAGTTCTCCCTTTCTCCACCCTTCAACAGGTTGATTTTACGAGCCGTGGCCGTACTAAATAACGCCTTGCCTCGCTCTCCCCCCGCTGCCTGGCCAGCCCGTGGCTGCTGGGAGCGCGGGGCGCTGGGACCCCAGCGAGTCCTCCCTCGCCTCCACCGCTGTTCCTCATTTCTCTCAGACAACGCCTAACTGAGCTATTGACTTGCACTTTGACACTGCCACTGCTACTGGCTTTGATTGCACTGTCAGTCTGGGAAAGACTCTTTCAAACCAGCAGTAAAACCTGTGATTGTTTAACTTCGCTCTGCATAAGCTCTTCTGTCCAGCGCTTGCTGTTGTGGTGCAGCCCTGAGAGGACACTTTGTATTGCATAGAGCCAGGGGGAGAGAGCACTAATTAATTGTAATTAATTCACTGTTTTTTTGAGATTTTAAGGGTTTTGAGCACAAGCAGATAATATACGCTTCTCTAAAAGTGTTCCCAGTTAACGGCGGCAGGACAATACACATTCTGTTCAGGAAGCTGGAGATATCTTGCAGATGTCACTTCCTGCTGCATGGCTGCGTGACTGGAGTTCCTTGGTGTGAGAGCATTCACCGTTTGTGTTGTTTGAAGAAAAGAGCCCTGACATTAGCATGTCTGGTCTCTAATTAATGTATTACCAGGGCCCTGTGTAAGGGGGTGGGTGCTGCTCCCTGAGAAACAGCTCAAGCCGTGTAAGAAGAGTTGGTGGTCCCAGTGCATCTGCTGGAATTAAATCGTTGAATCCCAGAATATCCTGAGTGGGAAGGGACCCACAGGGATCATCCATTCCAGCCCCTGGCCCTGCACAGACACCCCAAATCCCACCCTGGGCATCCCTGGCAGCGCTGTCCCAACGCTCCTGGAGCTCCGGCAGCCTCGGGGCCGTGCCCATTCCCTGGGGAGCCTGGGCAGTGCCCAGCACCCTCTGGGGGAAGAACCTTTCCCTGAAATCCAACCTAAATCTCAAGAGATAAAAATGCACCGATGCACTGAATTTATCTGTGTGCTCAGAGTATAAACAGGCGCATGCTCACAACTGAAGAAAATCATATTTCAGGGAAGTTTTACTTCTCAAAACATCGGGAAATCCTGGTGTTTGGGTCTTTCACTGCTTATTTGAAGCACTGCTTTGAATACTTCATTTTTGTGTTTGGAGTTGTGTTCAAACAGATGAAAATAGCACTTTAAATCAATTAATCTTCAGTATTTCAGCTCAATACTGAGAATTTATTGGCATCTCCTTGCTTCCTCTCCATACTGGGTGTTTAATGCGAGCTTGCTTGTTATGCCTACTCCGTAAATTAGCATTATCCACCCTATATCTGCTTGTTTCTGAAGAATTATTATACAAAGCCTCATTTTAAGGAGGTCAGACCCCTGCATGATGATTTGTTGTTCATGAATCTACTTTGTGCCAGTTTGTGTGTGCATGTGCAATCAGAAGTGACTTGGAGTGAGTGAGATAATAATCATCTGCTGCTGATATGAAGACTTCCTCTATTCGACTACCATGAATCAGGGTGATTCCAAGTGAATGAGATTTTAATCACCTGTCACTGCCGCCAGCACTTTCTCTATATTTATGATAATTTTTTTTTGTCTTTTTATTGAAATCAGTGTTGACTGAATCGAGTAATCCTGATTAGCAATCTCACTGTATGCAGTCAAGAGTGAAATGCATCAGAGCATTATTGGTACACTGAACATGCTGAAATTGGAAAAAAAAGGACAGGCTAAGTGTGCTGGGGTGTTGGCTTGGCTGGAGGTGAGGGCTGGAAGGTGTGAGATCTTTCTAATTGCTCCCCAAACCGGGAGGGTTTTTGGGTCGGGGCTGGGGAAGTTGTACTAAAAACCCCTAAAAGCTCTGCTTTTAGTTACACCTCTTGAATCTCAGCGGCAAGGAGCTGAGTGAAGTCATCAGGGTGGCATGCATGGGAATTAGGGCCATTTAGGGCAGCCTTCCCAGGAGGAGGGATTTTATTTTTCTAAGTTTTGTACGTAAAAAAAGAAATAAATAAACAGATTTAAGCAAGGGGAACAATATAACATTCAAACCCCGTGATTTGTCCCGCAGTTTTGCTGAGTGAGGCACAATTATTTAGAGTCATAGAATGGTGCGAGTTAATTCCTCTTCAGTTATTTAGGGTTATCTTTATATATTTAGGATTATTTATCTTTCTGCAAGTTCCTATTTTTTACGTACCACGATTTTGTTACCACGTGGTGTAGGAAACTTCAGGTCTTTAGTGCCGTGTGACACGGGAGAAGTAAGCGCTGTGAAAGCCCTTTTTAGGGTTAAAAAGGGTTTGACTGGCGGCTCCTTAAGTGGCAGAGTCAGATCTGCAGGAGCTTCTGTGTCCCTGCGTGCTCCTGTGCCCCCATCCCGTCGGCATGGGCAGGAGGGGACCCTGCTGGGGTTCCGTGCCAAAGGCCACAGGGTGGGAGTCTTTGGAAACCCCAAAAAGGGCCGTGCGACCCCTGTGCGGGGTTTTCTGAAGGACAGCGTGGGTGGAAATACCCTGCTGGCTGTAATTCTCAGCCTAACTGCGCTGCAATTAGAAATCTCAACATTCAGCCCAGCCCTCAAATCACATTTTGCTGCATTACAGAGTTATGTTCGGCCGAAGAAATTACATTTCTAATGGTATGATAAGTGCAGTAGTTTTGGACAGGAAAATAGTGCTCCCTAATGTCTGCCCAGGCCTCTGCCCTCACTGGGGCTGGAGCGCAGGGTTCTCTGTTTATTTGTTCCTTACGCTGATTTTTTCTGCTTCCTGCCGTTCCTTCCCCTCATTTTGTCCAGCTGTGTTCTCTCTTTCCTTCTCCTCTTTTCTTATTTTTTTTAATGCACTTTTAAAAAGCTCCTCCAAAGCACCTGCCAGCCCCCGCAGCCTCTGCTCCACGTGTGACCCCCTCTGGCCTTGGCTCTGTCCAGAGTCTCTCATTCTCCTGTTCTTCTGCCCAGCATTCCTCTGATTCTGGTATTTTTCCACCCATTCACCTCATCAACTCTGGGTTTTGCTGTCTTTGTTCCACTCTTACCACTCTAGCAGTTTTTTGACTTTCTATCACCTTGGTCATCCCACATCTTTTCATTCTCTCCTTCTCAGTCACAGGCTCCTCCTAAGGGTTTTTTCCTTCTTTAGGCCTTGGGATTTTGTCTGCTGTGCTGGGCTGGGCTGACTCCTGTCCTTTTCCTCCTTGCTGTTCACCCAGTTTTGCTTGGGTTTGGTCCCATTTTCTCCTTTTTATGTGTGTTCTTCACCCAAAGAGCCTCACCTCTCAGCCTGCCGAGAGCGTTCCGGGCCCGTCCCTGTCCCCTGCCTTGTTCTTCTCTGCAGACGTTCCTCGGTGTCTCTTTGGACTCTCTCTTTCTGAAGGTTCGCACTGAAGGGAACTAAATGTGAGCAAAAGCCAACATCAGCTTCAAAAGTTTGGGCTGGGGCCGCTGGTGCCAGCCCTGGGCTCTGTCACTCGTGTCACGGTGCTGGGCTGCCTTGGAGCGCGTCACGTTCGAGCCACGGACAAATTCTTCTCCCCTAATCCCATCTTTATTTCTTTTTCTCCCAGTCAAGGGAAGGATTCTCATCCTGGGTGTCAGGCTTGCAGCAACCTCCCCTCTTTATCCTTCTCCCCATTTTCCTCTCCTGCTCAAAGGCGGTGGGAGCCTCGGCTCCCCTCCTGCTCTGACCACAGGAGCCCCAAAGCTCTGCCTTGTCCCTGGTGTGGAGTACAAATGTTTTCACAGCCTCTGCAGCTTGCTCACCATATGTATCCCTACCGAGTGTTTGCCTCGCCTGTCTCTCTGCCTGTCAGCTGGGTGCAGCACGATGCAGATCAGGGGGAATCCGCCAAGGCACAGGAGTGGCCTCCTCATTAGTCCCGTGGTGTGAGAAAGAATAATTTGGTCTGGAAGCAGAGGTTGTGGATGCCTATCCTGGGATACACTTTTGACTCTGGCATCTGGGAAAATAGAGATCGGTGGGGATTGGTGTTACATGGAGCTGCAGGAAGGGGAGGTCCTGCAGAGCTGCTTCTGAAAGGGAAGGGAATCTTAGAATAACAGACTGGTTTGGGGTGGAGGGACCTCAAACCTCATCCAGTGCCACCCCTGCCATGGGCAGAGATGCCTTCCACTGTCCCAGGCTGCTCCAAGCCCCATCCAGCCTGGCCTTGGGCAATGCCAGGGATCCAGGGGCGGCCACAGCTGCTCTGGACAACCTTGTTCCCAAAAAAATCCAAAACACCTGGAGCCCTGCTGTGCTTTCTGCCTGCTCTCTCCTGTCTTTTTTGCTCCTCTTCTTCCACCTCCATGAACTGCTGGTGCTGCTCATTAACTCTCCATCCTAATTATATTTTTGGGTATTTTATGTCAGGGTCTGTCTTCACTGGGAGATTTTTCAGAACTCGGGCAGTAAAACCATTATCCTTACCAACCCTCCTGGTTTTCCCATAAATCCATCACTGCTGATGGACACAGCTCTTGTCCCACAATCCTGCAAACGGACCCCAGCGTTGATACCAACCTTTTCACACAATCAGAGAGCCCTGGGATTGTCTGGGTTGGAAGGGACCTTGCAGACCAAGCTGGTCCAACCACGGGCTGGGACATTTTCCACTATCCCAGGTCCTGTCTCTTGTCACCCCTGGCACGCACCAGCCCTGTACCCCCCCAGCCACAGCCCCATGCCCACCCTGGGCCTGTCTGAGGGGCTTTAGGAGCTCATCTCCTCTGTGGCTGCTCCCAGCCTGGGCAGGACCTTGCAGGGCTTGCACAGCTGTGTAGATGTGGCACTTGGGGACACAGTTTAGTTGTGTCCTTGGGAATGTCAGGTTTATATTTGGGCTTGTTTTCCAACCTAAATGATTCCNTCCTTGGGAACGTCAGGTTTATATTTGGGCTTGTCGATCTTAAAGGTCTTTTCCAACCTAAATGATTCCGTGAGTCTGTGATTCTCCCGTGTATTTTCCCATGTTTCCCTCTCCTTTTCTCTCTCTCCCTCTGCTGTAGCATGCACTCACCTCACCATGAAGCCGCTGCTGCTTTGGCCTCCTTCAGATATTTCTTGCAGACCCCCCTCGTTTGTCACTGAGCCAACCCAACACCTGCTTTGCTGTTTGCATCCATCAGCGAGAATCAACTTTTTCACCTTTTGCTAATTTTCCTACCGTCACCACACTTCATTATTTCTAAACCAGCCATTGGCTGCACGTCCAATTTACTAAATAATGCATATGGCATTCATGTCCATACTGGCCACTCGCTGTACCTTACCTTTTAATAGCTGCTTGTACCTAGTTTTTTTACTAACTCCTACAAAAAGTTAAACTTCCTCATTTTTAAGGGTTGTTGTGACCCCAGAGAGAATTTCAGGCACTAATGAGCGCTGATAAACCCTACTTCAAACCCAAACCACAAAATTTGGCTGAAAAAACATACATAGAAATTAAAAAATAAATGACTTGATTTCTAAAGAGCTCACACCAGTGGCAGCAGAGCTCCTGCTTTGCTTTATGGATTTGTGCTGCTGGTGGAGTGCTGGTGACTGGCCCTGAAGGCTGTAACTGGGGCAGATCCCCAGTGTCAAATCAGTTCTAGTTATTTCTGAATTGTCATTAATCTTTTTCCTTTCCTCATTTACTAATGGGCCTAGTTTCTCTCGGCTGCTTCTCTTTAGCATACAAACAATTACGGGCAAAGAACACCCTTAAGGTTGCAAAGACAAGCATTTGGAATTAAAGATGCTGTAATAAAGGCAACTCCTGCAAGCTTGGGTTGGGCTCCCTGTGCTTGTCCGTGAGGATGCTGGGTTCTGTTCCATAATCAGAAACAGGATTTCCCCCCCCACACACAGTCCCCACCTCACTCAGTTCTGCTCTGTATTTTTCCCCTCATTGTTCTGTGTGTGGTCCCCATGCTTTAATTACCGAGTGCTATTCAAGTCTTGCCTCAAAACACCAACCCCCAAATTTCTCCCTGAGCCATCTCACAGCGCGCTGCGGGTCTGCGGCGGTGTCCTTGTCACACAAACACCCCGGCCTCAGAAATGGAAGGTGGAACCACTGAGGAGCTAAGGATTAAGCAGGGAAGTCTCTCTGTAGGTGCTGCACAGGAGAAGTCGAGGGTCTGAGTTTCCACAGTCCGTGCAGCGCACGCGGACGTTACACAGAATGCAGTTATGTACAATATGCAGATATAATGTACATAAACGGGCTTTTTCTCTGTCCAAACCCCAGCTGTTGTTGACTTGGGTTGTAGCAAAATGCACAGACCCTAGTCTGGGGTAAAGCCAGGCCCCGAGAAATGAGCCGTGCAGGATTAATCATCACCTCCCAAACGCTGGTGTGAGCAGACCTGGCCAGAGGGATTGGCTGAGGGACAGGGAAGGTGGCAGGCAGAGATTGCTGATTCCTGTAGCCTTTTTCTTTCCAGCTCCTGACTTATCCTTTTCACAGTTTTTAGCGTTATCAACAAGTTTTGAGAAGGGTGATTAAAAATATCTGTAATTAATCGTTCATTTCAGTTGTATGAGGGACGGGCTTGTACAGAAAGTTGTTTTAGCTCCATAACCCCCAAATATACAAGAGGGTGTAAAATAAGGCACTTCGTGCAACTCTCTGCATCCTTAAGAAACCCCTAGAAATTATTTTCCCAGGCCCATGGGACGTGCACAGCTCTGAAACATTTAAATGCACTGCAGAGACATTATCAAACTTAGCTGTGACCTCCCAAGAAAGAAAAGTTCCCTAAATTTTACCAGGTATTTCTTTGTTCATGGCAGGGAAGTGATAAGGCTGGGGAACCTCGTGTCCTATCTGAGACGTGGAATGGGAGAGCCCAGTGGGAACACATTCCTCTGCTCTGACTCCCAGGGAAACTCTCCCAGCTAATTAACGAGTTCCTCCCTCGCTGAGGATCTGCTGAAGGTGCTCTGACTCCTTGTTCTTTACTCCGAGTGTTCAGGAAGAGTAGGAAACACAACACAAGAGGTGCCAGGCATCCTTCAAGGAAGGATCAACACTGGAAAATAGTTCTTTTCACAAAGTTGGAAAAGAAGACGGAGAGAAACTGAGCCTGAATTTGGGATAAGGACAATAAAAAAAAGCAGAAGGGAGATGGGGGGAAGCAGAGGGGAGAGGCAGCAAAGTTACAATGAATGAAAAAGACCAACAACTGCATGGAAAGAGAACAAAAAATGGTGAATTGGAGTGGTTGCCATCCAAAAGGTCCTGGGCCACCTCTTCTCCCGCTCTGCTCAGTGCCCTGTCCCAGTGGGAAGGTGGCACCAATGTCACAGTGCCAGCAGCCAGAGGGGAGAACCAAAAAGAGCTACAGAGGGTCTCAAATACTGGGAGCTGACCAGGAAACCGTGAATTCTGAAATAGACAGAGAAAAAAATAAATGCGAGGAAGTTGCTGAAGTTATTAAAAGATAAGATTTATGGGCAAGTTCATTTCAGTTGGTTGGCTCTCCAATCAGCTACCGTTGCTAATTGGATTAGTTGCCAAAATAAGCTAAGAATAGAACCTTCTCTTTCCTTATTGTTAAAGCTTTCCAGGGAAAAAGTCCTTGAGGACAAAAATTAAATCTTTATTTCTAGCAACATAAAATTCCCCTCTGGAAAAAGGAAGAACCTTAACACTGGGCTGTTCCTCCTCTCCTGCAGAGCTCCTGCAATCCCAGAGCGCCGGGAGAGGGAACACTCTTGTTGCTCTCCAAATCAAGTGGGTTGTGGCAGATGCCGAGTATTGTTCCTCTTGATTTTGTCAGTCTTTCTTGTCCTTTCTCGAGGATTTTCCTCGCTGCATTTTCCACAGCTGACTTGCGGCTCTCTGGGAACGTAAATACTTCTGACAGAATGGAACAAGCCTAGAGAAAGCCTTAGGTAATTTCAGAGTGCCCCTTAACACCGAGAAGCCTCAGCATCCATCCCCCACCACGGATTTTTTTTCCCTAAAGCCAGCACAGCTCTTTCCAAAACAGCTTTCTGAGAAGGGAATCGGGTCCTCTTGCATTGCTGGATCAAAGTGCAGATAAATAATAACCTGGAAATAAGTTATGTGCATAATACAGGCTTCTGTGCTCTGTGTCGGATCCTTCTGCCCTGGAAAAAGAGCAGATCCACTGGAAGTATTAATATCCTGATTTCTGGTATTTATGTTGCATTTTCATTATGGTTATTTTTGTATTAATATATTAACCCATAGTAAGTGTTTAGCCTCCTCTTTGTTGCAGCCTGTGGGATATGAACTTATATATAAGAAACTCAGCACAGCCCTTATTTGGCACCTTAAATAAGCAGATTATGCCTCTCCTATGGAAACATCCTGGGAGAGCTGGGGGTGCTCACCTGGAGAGGAGAAGGCTCCAGGGAGAGCTCAGAGCCCCTTGCAGGGCCTAAAGGGGCTCCAGGAGAGCTGGAGAGGGACTGGGATGGAGGGACAGGACACAGGGAATGGCTTCCCACTGCCAGAGGGCAGGGATGGATGGGATATTGGGAAGGAATTGTTCCCTGGGAGGGTGGGCAGGCCCTGGCACAGGGTGCCCAGAGCAGCTGTGGCTGCCCCTGGATCCCTGGCAGTGCCCAAGGCCAGGCTGGACACTGGGGCTGGGAGCAGCCTGGGACAGTGGGAGGTGTCCCTGCCCTGGCAGGGGTGGGGCTGGATGGGCTTTGGGGTCCCTTCCATCCCAAACCAGTCTGGGATTCTCTGCAGATCTGTTCTACAGCAATTATTACCTCTCATGTCTAAAGGCGTGGTTAATTAACTGAGATCCTACATTCTGGTTTCAGCTTTTGATTTTTATTTTTATTTCAACAAAGAAAAAGCCCTGTAACTTAGAGGTGGAGATGTTCTGATGTCCTTTACAAATCTTCACCACGGGTGAAGGGCAGAGGATGAGACCCAAGCATGTCCTGAAACCACAGCCTGGTGCTGTCTGTGGAGCTGATGGCTTGAAGATGGAGATAATTTATAGGAATGTGAAATAAATTCACAGTCTTGCATTAAGGACAAAGTTAATCTATTTGTTTTGCCCACTGGGGTGCAGAACCCTCTTCCAGGACCAATGATTCCTGCTTTTGTTGGTGAGTGGTGGTAACACTAAGCACCAGGCAAATAGAAAAATGCCTGCAGGTAGTGCAGACATTCCATACATTTTCCATCTGTTTCTGTCAAAGGAAACCACATTTCCTGGAAATAGTGAGCAGGGAACTCACTTCAAAGTGTAAACAAGTTAGAATAAAGCACCTTTCCACAAAAGCCTCCTTTAAAAATCGGCCAAGATTTAATTCTGCCTAATAAAAACATTGGATTTGAGTGATTATTTTGGGCCTCTTTTGAAGCCTGGTGTGAAAAGCCCATCAGAATCTCCCTGCACAGCCCACAGTGCCCACCTGGGAGTGCACCCGGCCCGAGTCGGAGCTGGAGCCGGGGAGGTGGCACTGCCCCCACCCATCCCCATGGAAAGAGAAGCTGAAGCTGGAAATTGTATCTCGCGGCTGTCATCAAACCATTATCGGCTTCTTCACTGCTGAGTGCAGAGATATCGAGAGCCATTTATCTGTCCCAGAAATCCCGCCTCAGATTGGGTGCCAACATTTCCACCTGTTCCTCACCCATCTGCTGAATTTCCTCCTCTCTCAAGCCCGGCCTTGCTGGAGACGTCTGAGTGCTTCGAGAGTCTGAAAGTTTTCATCGCTGGAAGTTTTCCTCCGCGGAACGGGAACTTCTCTGGGCGATGGGTAATTCCGTATCTGACTAACCAGGAGAGGGAAATACCACAGAGATAATTTATTTGTTTGCATTGATTGAATAGAAGTTGTTTGAATTTTTTTAACGAATAGAATGTGCTGAGGTGGAAGGGACCCGTCAGGTTCATTGAGCCCAGCTCCTGGCCCTGCCCAGGGCACCCCAGCAATCCCACCCTGTGCCTGAGAGCGTTGTCTAAACACAAATTTGGAGTTATTCCAGGAAATCAGAGGCACTGCAGTTCCCTTAGAGAGGTCAGGGACCTTCCTGGAAAACCCTGAGAGGTCTGACTGTGTCTGATAGGCAAAATTGCTCCTCCTGCCCAACCCAAAATGTCAAAACCGAAGGTGTTGCTTGTTTGCAGGCACAGATTAAAGAACCTGGATTAGTTATCCAGCATGGGTCTCCTCAGATAAAACATCCAGCTATTTGATATATATTGGATATTAAAGCTGCCTAATGGGGGGATCAGCCATCAAATATTCCAGTTGTGGGACCTGCGGGCACCCACCAGAGGTTTTTTGGTGAAGGGGCCCCCTCTGCATGTGCTCAGAGATGACCCAAAAACCCCTGCTGAGACCCATTTTGCAGCACAACCTGGCCCAGCTGTGTGGAACAGTGCTTATTATTGGAAAAGTTTGGGGAGATACCCGGAATGTCATGCAGTTCTACTAATATTAGCTTTAGCAACTCACAATTATAATGACTAATTGGAGCCATCACTCATTGCTATTGAGTTCCCAGGTGAAAACTATGGACCAGAACCTCCATTAGCATAAATTAACATTGGAAAGTCAATTAAGTTACACTGATTTTACACTAGTTTTACTGTCTTTCATAAGGCAGAGAAGAAAAAAAAAGCCCAATTTCTAACTTCAATTACCCATTCTTTTTCCCCTCCAAAGTAAATTTTGGTCACATTTCCTCAGAAGTCTCCAAAACCAGACCTGTCTTCACCTGGAGTGGAGCCCTGTGGCTTGGCTGGGCAGAGCAGGATTGCTCAGCTATTTTCTTGTTCTCAAGGTGGTTTGAGTGAGCTGGATTGTTGCTTTTCCTCAGCGCAGGATTCAGAGTGGATAAAAGAGCTTTTTCCACGAAATATCTCTTCCTGGGAACTTGGTCCCCTTCCCATCACGAGTGGAGAAGCTTTTTCTCCTCTCTTCTGGGGAGAAAGGGAGATAAGAAAGGGTAAAAATACGCAATGTGAAGATGTTCCCTGATTTAAGGAGAAGAACCATAATAATTTGCATTATATTTCTAAATTCGTGTGTGAATACCTGAATACAGAGTTTGAAAGCAGAAATATTTCTCAGTAGCATAAATCTTACTGGAAATCTGGCAGCAAGGTACAGGAAAAAAATATCTCTAGGTTGATGGTATGAATTGCCAGCACGTGACTCAAAATGTTCTGCCCTGGCTTGAGACGTTCAGGAGTGTTCCTGAAGGGCAGAGAGGGGTGTGCAGAACACCAGAGATTATCAGCCCTCTCCTAAAGATCTGCAGAACTAAGAGCAGATGAACTACAGGACAGTGAAAATAAGAATTAGTGGCAGACAAACAAATCCAAGAGGTCTGGGAATTTTTGAGCCGTGGATAGGCACTGGTTTGTGTTTTCCTCTTAAAATGGTGAGAATAATAATCGCAGAGGTGAAGCACTCAGGGCTTGGGGCTTTTTGGTAAAGGATCTCCTTCCATCTGCAGAGCTAGAGCAGTGTCAGGCTGGCCCTGTGCCACCTCAGGGACTGAAGAGGAAGAGAACACCGAGGTCTGTCTCTGACATGGTGAGGAATCCCCCTCAGCATCATTTTCATCGGCAGTGGCACCAAGGATCTCACGTGGGCCGCCAGGAAATGCTCGTGCCAGTACTCAGCAGAAGACATGAGCTAAATTCATTTTTTTTTACATTTGAACCATGTTTCTATAGTTCGGGTGTTCCCACAGATTGTGCAGTTGCG
>VXAZ01008711.1:93900-98900 GCA_013399875.1 Gymnorhina tibicen
GGATTAGCATCAAATAACAAAAGTGGATGTTTTATACTCTGGGTAATTCATGGCGGGAGAAAAGCCAATAATGAATTTAAATGCTAGAATGGGATTTTTTTTTTCCTGGTGGCTGTTCCTGACTCGCAGGTACCAGGCTGGAGGGCTGGAGGGCAGGGCAGCACCTTCTCTTCAGAGCTGTCCTGCTGGGAGCCAGGCAATCTCCCTCCTGCCCTGCTCTCCCACCGCCAGCAGCGTGGAGCACGGGATCACGGAGCAGGGAGTCACAGGCACCACTAGATGTGCACACAACAGGCTGAGCAGGAGCAAGACTGTTTTTCTCACTCGGAGCTCACGCACTGGGGACACACTGCGCTGCTTTCTGGAACCGAAATCACAGTTTCTTGATATTTAATTTTCTTTGGCTTTTAGCAGATAGTTGTGGAAAGCCCTGACGCTGCGAGTCTCTTATGGCTAAATTATGTGTTCAGAGTTAGCTGGAGTATAGATTTAGTCCTGCTGCTGTTGCTCAGAGTCCATTGTAAGATAATTTGTCCCACTCAATTAGACTAAGTTGTCATGTGAGAAGTGCTGAGCTCAGAGCCCGGCGGCACCAAAGTTCCCTGGCTCGGAGCTCACAGCTCACAGAGGGCTGGAGCCTCACGGCCTCCACTTACAGCTGGGCTGGATGCAGGTCCTTGGAGCTCTGGGGTGGCATCTCTGTTCTTCCTGATGTTCCAGAGAGGATGCTCCCGGCTGACAACATCTCTTCCGATTTTAAGAGTAGGAAATCACACAGAGAGGTTGTGGGTTCAATCCCTGCATGGGCCACTTGCTTCAGAGCTGGGTGATCCTCGTGGGCCGCTTCCATCTCGGAATAATCTGTGAATCTGTGAAATTTATGAAGGAACATGAGCTGGAAAGTCAAACACTGACTGTTTCATGTTTGGCAGTGTTAAGGTTGTCTGTTGTAACCTGAGTTTTATCCCCTTTAAGGACGCAAGATCTGATGAGTCTTTATCTGGGTGATGATTTCTGGTGTCCAGGAGCCTTTCTACACTTGGTGCCCACCACGGGTATTTTTCAAGGTGTTAATTGGGATTGTGTAGTGAAGGAGACTTACCTGCACCTCTTTCTGTTCATTTACTGCTGAAGTTAGGGAATATTTAGTGTCTGAGGGAGGAGGAAGGAAGGAGTCAGCCCTCCAGTTGGGTCCTGCTGATCAGTCTCAAACAGAATTTCTGTGTCTGTTCCTGTCACATACCTTCTGTGTCATCTTGGACGTGGCACAGCCACTTTTCCAGCGTGGCAGAATCCTTCCCTGCCCAGTTCCAGGTGCAAGTGCCACCTGGAGTTTTAACTGTGGGAGTGCTGAGCGCTCACCTGGAGTCTGCTGAGGGCAGGCCCACGCTCTGAAACACTTCTGTTTGTGCAGGGTAAGGGGGGACAGAGGAAAACCTTGGAAAATACAAAGTATAACCCAGATAAGACTTTCAAATATTCAGCTGGAGCGCAGCTGAGCTGCTGGTGGAGGGATGCAGGCGTGGCCCAGAGGGCTCCGTGCCGGGGCGGGGGTCAGTCCCAAATCCCAGCTGGGTGGTCAGAGGGACCCCCAGCCCAGCAGGGCTGGTTTCGGTCTCTTTGTGCTTCACCCCGGCTGAAACCCAGCGACACGGCACTGGTTTCACCTCCTGGAAGGGCAGCGCTGTTAATTCTGAAATGCTTAAATGTGATGGGCAAAGTGTCTATGAGGAGGTTGATAAGACATTGACTTAATAAATTGCAAGGTTAGGAAGATGTGCCCTGTGGAAGTCATGGCGCTCCATATTTTTCAGGGAATATAAATGCGTGAGGTAATGTTAATCATCATTCTCCATCCCGGACACGGAGCAGGACAGCTCTTTTACATATGAGAAAGTGATAAAACAGAACCATATCATTTAATACTTATAAATCAATACTCTGTGGAGCTTCTGCAAGCATTTCTTACCTTGTGGGCAGTTGACAGCGAGAATTTCTTTAATGTAAAGTCTTTAATTTGCAGATATACGTTATTGGAAGGAGCAATGAAAAACTTGTATTTATTTTGGGATGTTTACAAATTGATGTGCAATTCCATTTCGAACGAGAGCACAGATCAATGGTTTTATCCTCCAACCGCTATAATCATAATTTGCCAGTTGTGTAGTTGGAGGGAGGTTTTAAATTTAAAAAAAAAAATTATAATCATTACACCACCACCAAGACTGATTAATTAATTAGGCCTCGCTGCTATGTTTAGATGTACCAACTTTCAAAGTGTCCAGGATGAAGCTAAATTACTTGGCTGTTGTTCTGGCGTGGCATTTATGGTAATTTGTCAAGCCTATATGCAGTAATGGATTGACTCATATAACGAAGGCTATAATTGCAGCTGTTAGGTAGGCCCTTCTTTATCTCAGCCTGTCTCAGCCCCCATTCCTGCATGATTTCTTGCTGTGCCAAAGCCATGTGTGTCTTGTTTTGTTTTAATACATTACTGACCCAGGGTCTCAGGTTACTGGGGTTCCTGTCATACATTTAGTTCCACTCTCATAAAGCATTGCACGAAAAATGCTGGAACAAGGTAACAATCATTGCTCAATATACTAAGTATAAATGTCAGAGTGTAAAACTTGACTGCAGGAGAAGGGTGGAGGGGGAGATAATAATTGAAAATGGGACACTCTGAGCTCTAACAGCGAGGCTGTGAGTTGTAAGGGCCACTGTGGCACCATGGACTATGTCTGCTATGTCTTGTTTATCATTAAAAGCTTGATATCAACCATCTGTTTATTACATATATTATGCTATATCATCATGTTTTGTACCAGTGGCTAAAAGCGCCCTTGCAGACGTTACCAGGTTTTTTCTCTGCCATAAAGCACCTCCTCAGCGTGGTACAGGAGCACAAATCTCGTAGAACAAAGCATTTGTTTAGTTCTTTAGTACTTCTAAACTGTCTTCTTCTTCTGTGATTCTCTCTGTACCCTGACAGGCCACTTACTCACTTTGAAAAGTGTCTAAGTGTGACAACAGATGTTTCACAAACTTATCCTTTAATAACTTACATAATTGAAGAAGTTAACAGGTTGTTCACTTAATAGGGATCATTTATACAGGATTTTTTTAATAACTTGCTGGAAGGGGGAAAAAACCACTCTTGGCTAATATGAAGCATATTTTGCATTTATTATGGGAAAAAAAATTTCAGGTAGGAGGTGAGGAGACAATTTGGGAATTTTCGTTAGCTGAAAAACTGCATATTAAACATGAATTGTGATTTTCCATCTGGCCCTACTGGTTAGGAAGCTGCAGTTGGGCATGATCTTCACTGTCAATCAAGAGTCCCCAACTGCGAGATGCAAACCTCATGACGAAGCCCACCCCAACTCATTAAACCAAAGCAAACTGTATGAAGTGCGCCGCTGTGTGATTTTAATATTTGGTGCATGTGACAGGATCATTTTAGTGATTTGCAGGATTTATCTCCTCTTAAAAGTACTGCCTAAGGCTACTCTAATTGGTAGGAAAGCAAATTCCCCCTTCTCCTCCTGTCACTCTTTGTTTTATTTACTGAGAACTGCCGAAACCTATTTACACAATAATGAGGATAAATCACCGTGATGCTTTCAACACAAAGAGAAATGTTGCGTGAGTTGAAAGCTGTACAATTAAAACTAAATTCAAAATATTTCTGAAGTAGTGTCTGCAGTTAGTGGTAGTGAAATAAAATTAAGACAAACGATAGGAGCAGACGCTGCCGATAGACGGCTGAAATCGAAATTCTCGAGGCATCCTTTATGACGGACAATTTCATTCAAGATTGCAATTAAGTAAATGTGTGTAAGATGCTGACAATAGCCCAGATGTTCCTCCTCAATACGTGCGCGGCTCTTCCGTGTTTCTCATGGATGTGGAGCTCAGCTGCTTCCGCCACCCTTGTCTTCTCCACGAGGCTCCCACCAGCAGCTTGAGCGTCACGTCAGGGCGGTGTTGCTCCAAGCTGGGAGGACGCTCCTCTGCGTGGCTGTGAGGTTGCACCTCATCCACTCTTGGATCCTGGAGAAGTTACTTGAGAGGAGGCAGAACCTCCAAGCTGAGAACCACCCGGGCCAACATCTGGGTGAATGCTGAGAATGCAACACCTGGAGCTGGTGGCCACCGTGCTCCTGAGGATCTCAGTATGGCCCAGTGCTGACCGAGAGATTCCACATGAAGATTTCCCTTGACCCGGATTTCATGGGGGAGAACAAACTGCTGGGGTTGTTCCAGGAGGGCAAATTATGAACCCTGATTCTGTTCTGCTTGCTCGAAGACTCCCCCTGGAAGAACTGGGTTTGTGGACACCACCTCACACTGGGCTGCTCAGACCCTGCTGCATTTCACAGAGAGACAGGACAGTCCTGAAGTGCTTACAGAGCTCGCTTTGGGGGTTGGAACCAGATGATCTTCAAAACCCCCTTTCCAACCCAAGCCATTCTACGATTTTACGTATCGCTCCCATGAGGTGTTTTATGCAGGGTTTTTTTATAAATAACAATTAAAAATTAAGTTCAGGTATGCACGTGGAGATCTTCACACGCTTTTAATTTTTAGTCCATGCTGTAACAACCAGATCTCAAAGCAAAATCAACTTGTATTTATGAGGGCGAGTGACAGGAACGAAACCCCTTTTCACAGCGTACGCTCCGTCTGCTCTTTAATTTGCCCTGCCCAAGCCCCCGGGCCTCAAATTAAACCATATCATTGAAACCAAGAAAACACCATATGCACCATGAAGGGAAAATCACAGCTTTTGAGGACAGCCTTGCTGCTTTTATAGGACGCACAGGCAGGTTGCTCTTGCTCAGTGGCACTGGTAGATGTGTCAGAGCGACAGGACGAAGCCAAATGGTTGTGCCAAAACAGCACCAGGAGTTTGCTGGTGCTGGCACAGCTCCGGTTGTACCCACGGCTGCTGCCGAGCTCCAGCGGAGAACAGAGCTCTGCCGTGCTGTTAA
>VXAZ01008711.1:121400-131400 GCA_013399875.1 Gymnorhina tibicen
GATGAGAATTACCATTTGACTTCAAATGTCTCCTCTTCTCCTGCTCTCTCCTACCTCCACCCTGTAACAGCACCATGCCCCTGTGGACAGCTTCTCCTCCAAAGAACTTCAAAATCCTGGATAATGATCCGAATCCCATCTTTTTTACTCATGAAAGTAGAGCAGACCTGTCATATCTTAACAATTCTGTATTTTGTACTACAGCAAGATCTCGTCTGCAGGCTTAATTGAACAACAAAACGGTGTACCTGAAATACAGACAAAAATGAAACAGAATTATTGGAGTAAAACAAAATGCTGCCTGCAGGGCTGGCATGGGTTTGTGTCCTCTGTCTGGTTTGAGTTGGATGTTGGGAAGATCTTGTTGGATAAAGGGGTGGAAGCTGCCTGTCACTGCAGGGTTCCACTGACTTCCTTATGACCTCACCTACCACCAGTGCAGAGTTTGGTTCAGGGTGTTGTCACCAGGACACTCAGACTCCGTATCTGAGATAAAAAAGAATGAAGCGTTTACTTCCTGCTGAGGTTTGTTTGCATGAATGACGCTTCTGTTTGTGGTCTGGTGGAAATACATTTTATTAATGGTGTTTCTGGGGTGTAAGAGGTGGTTTTCTGCCACAAATATTCCTTCAGCTAAGCAGTATTTGAATTGGACCAAACTGAAGCCACGGCTCGTGCTTATAACACCGAGGATTTTCTTGCTTAGTGTTGAAATTCAAGTACAAAAGTCTTTCTGGTCTATTTGCTACAACACCTCCTCTCACAGAGGTTAAGAAGAGGTGAACAGGATGAAAAGGCGCTTGCAGGGTTTAAAAAATCTCCTATGGAAAAAAACCATCTTTCATTTCACAAAAAAAAGTCTCCTGTAGGTTGTTATGTGCATAAGGTGGAGGCTTAAGAGCAGCCACATTTGCAGATGAACTGCTTTTCCTCGCTTCTCCGAGACATGACATTTGTTCAGAAGATTAGCCAGGTTGTAATGTGTAGCATAATTGCACTGTGCGGATGTCCCAGAAGTGAAAACCTAATTGCTTGACAGGCCTATAACTTTGTGGTACTGCTCTCACCTTGTTAGGTCCTTTTCTGATGCGGTTCAAATGCAGGCTGGCCGCAGGTGTGCCTAATTTACCTCGCAACAGAACGTGTTGAGTTTAATTGCACAGTGGTTGTTAGGAAAAATTGGTGGGTGGAATATCAAGTGACTCACTGTATGCGGATGGCAGATGGGCGGCGAGAGGAATCAGAGCTAAGTGTATAGGTGAGGTGAGTTAATAAAAGATGTAAATTTTAGCTTAAAATAGTGGAGTCTTGTGGAAGGTAATACATTTTAATTAAGAGGGTAGCAGGCCCCATTCTAGCAGTGGGAAAAAATCAGAGCAAGGGGACGTGGCAAAGACTGCATTTTTCTCCCTATCAGTATTTTAGGAGCAGCTTAGCCTGTTTGGGAAGGCCGTTCTGCAAGGCTGTATTTATTAAAAAAGGCTAAAATTTCTGTATGTGATACAAAATGTAGCAGGGAGCGCCAAACCTAGAAAGGCTTGAATTCTCGGTCTTGTCTCAAAGTTTGAGATGAGACCAAGCAGAGTTCTGATCCAGGTCCTTGCTTCTTGCTCTGCCACAGAGACCTTGTGGCTGGGGTGGGAGGGATGGGTTTGTAGTGTCCACGGTCCTTGGTGGTCAGCTGAGAGCAACCACCAAGTCAACCATCTCCTCCTGGCACGGAGAAACACCTTGCCTGGGAATGTGGTTTTTAACTTACGTTGTCCTCCACTGAAAAGCTTGTCCTGATGCCACCTGTGCTCCATGAACTTGAAAGCAGAGTAAAGAGTGAAATAAAACATCTCAGCA
The DNA here is from genome assembly GCA_013399875.1 of Gymnorhina tibicen. Lineage (NCBI taxonomy): Eukaryota > Metazoa > Chordata > Aves > Passeriformes > Artamidae > Gymnorhina > Gymnorhina tibicen. The sequence continues at coordinate 123,249 of VXAZ01008711.1, forward strand.
CCAAGGAATGTAGTGAAGCTGAAACGTGAGTGCTGCTTGTGTTCACTCCAGCCTGGCGTCAATATTTAGCCCGGTGCTCAGAGCCATCCTAATAAACTTGATGACGTCTAATTTCACCAAGAGTGGGTCCTTTTCACCAAATAATTGAACAAATACCGGTTCCAGTTGATGTTTAGTGAAAGGGTGCTTAATGGCCCTTTTTCTTCGACAGGATGTGAGCTCTCTGTATAGAAACAATTCATCATGAATGCTTCACGCTAAAAACAATCCATGAGGAGCAATACTTAGCATTCCTAGTGCACAATTCATTGGAGAATTTCCGAGCAATTTACAAACATTAGCTCAATAAGCCTCACAACACCCATTTGAGATCAGAAAAAAAAAAAAAAAAAAGAGGAAGATAAGATACTGCTCTTCAGCCTGGATGTGGCACTAAGGAGCCGTAAAGCTGGAGGCTGGTCCCAGCTCCCGGTTCCCCAGAACCGGGTGGTTCTGTGTGGAGCTGGGCATCAGCTGGTCCTTGCACAGACTCACAGTCTGGGTGGTGGAAGCTGTGCAAAACCAAATAGAGGCCTGACAGCAAGGATGTTATGTTTAGAATAATAGAATCATGGAATGGTTTGGGTTGGAAGGGACCTCAGAGATCATCCAGCTCCAACCCCTCTGCCATGGGCAGGGAACCTGGTCTGTATTCATTTGATCCGGAGATAATAAGTATCTCAAATAACAACAAAAAAATAAAAACAAACTCAAAACACCAAAAAACTTGCAAAACAAGGCAGATAAAATTAGGGGAATTTGTGGATAACACAGAGGCGGTTTCATGGAGTTGCTGATAATATCCCTGCCACAGCATCCAGAAAACCTGAGCATCTGAGCTAGGAGATCATGTCATCCACCACAGAAATGCAGACCTTTTTGAGATCGACAGCTGAAACCCCTTTATAGGTTTTGGGATAGGAAGTTTTGAAGAAATGTGCATTCAGCTGAGCTGACAGCATCGATTTATTTATGCAGTTTCAGTGAACCTCCTTGTTTCCCTGCTTGCCTCTCTGATATGAGAGATTGCTCCTTCAGCATTCGTGTCCTGGGGTAACATCAGGGTGCTGCTCAAGCTTTAATGGAGAAGGAAGAGCTGGGATTAAAAGTACCAGTTTTTGATTTGGGGACACTCCCATAAAGGCCCTGTATGACCCTTGAAGCTTCTCAGCAGCGAGTGTGAAGTGGTGCAGCCTCTGTTGTTATTTCTATTGGTCACGGCCGGGCCTTGCTGGGTGCTAAAGGAGGAAAGGTGTTCCTGTCTTGCCTCCTGCCAGGAATTCTGTTGGCACACCAAAACTTCTGTGAGGTGTGTGCAGTGAGAATAGTCCCAGTCACCTATGAAGATTGACATGAGTGAATAAATAAAAGTTGTTCATATTCTGAATGTGAACACAAAAGAGTGTGGTTGACCTCGCTGTCCAGAACGTACAGAGTTGGGCAACACCAGCTGCTGGATTGGAGCATCTGAGGAGCTCTGGGTGACGAGAAAGTCCTGAGCTTTGCCTGTCATTAGTGGTCAGTCATTAGCCAGAAAATCTAATTAAAACATAATTTTATTACGAAAGGTGAAAACACGGGTGCATAAATAAAAAAGGTGACTCAGGCTGTGAATGTCCTCCTGTGCAGGGCAGGACAACGAGGATCCCCCAGTTTGCTTCACCTGCAGGGTGGAGACTTCCCAGATCAGCTCGCTCCTGCGGTGCAGGAGGGCGGCAGAAAGGAGTTTCCATCTTCCCAAGCTTTCCCCTTCTCTCTAAGTGCTTGCTGTGCTCCCCTGAGGCAGCGTTGCTGCAAAAACGGTTTATGGGGAGATGCCTGGATGATAAGGGTTAGTCCTAAATAATTGCTGGTTGCCGCTCAGCAGAAATAAGCTGGATTTCGATCCCTGGGTAGAGCGACTCCTCACAGCTAAAGGCTGGCAAAGGTTGAAGAGGTCGTAAGACAGGGCCTAATTTGCCGTGTTCCTTGCCTTTCAAAAACAATGAGGGAACCGGGGCCTTGCCGGTGGGCAGATCCTGCCTGGATCTCCCTGGAGTCAGCAGGAGTTGGATCGAGTCCCTTTGAATAGCGAGAGTTTCCAAACCGGAGGCAAAGCCAAGTGTTTTTCAGAAGATTGATCATTACTTTTGGAATTTTTCGACGTAGAGGTCATTACTGCTAATATAAGTTGTGAAAAAATGAAAAGTATTAAAAAAATAGAGACAAATTCTCATCTGGTGTAAGTCATTGCCTTTGAAGTCAATGAGTCATTGAAATCAACTTTCCCACACCGAGCTGAGGATATGGCCTGGAGTCAATACATTTGTAGTTGTTGAAAAATTAAAAATATAAATTTGCCTTTCCTTGGCAATAATGTTCTGTTTATGACAGAGATCTTATGCTTTAAAATAAGTTCGTTAACGAATAGGAAAGTAATATTTCACTACCAGTATTCTTTTGGGTATAACTATTTATCATTAAATTTTATTAAACTTTTTTAAAATTGGATTTACATTTTGATGAGTCTAATAGATTTCAATTTTGTATTTTTATAGATTCTTTCTAAAGTTTTTCCTCAAGTGCAATCAGAACTGTTTGAAGAATGCAGGCAACCCGCGAGACATGCGAAGATTCCAGGTACAGATCCCTTTAAAAGCATAAATGATGTATAAAAGACTTGATCACATCTTCATCTTATGAAAAAACGGAGTCATTGCTTCCACTCGGTGTAGTTCCAGTGCTTAAAAAAATTGCTGCCAGTATTTTGCATTTCCCCCATTAATTGAAGTGCTGGTTTTTGGGGCGCGCTGAGCTCTGCAGTGGGCTGAAGTGGATCAGTGTTGGAGCAAGTGGATCTTTCCTCAGGAAGTATTTCCCTGGTTTTCCTTCCTACCAACACCATCTTTGTAGTGCGCTGTTTGCTCAGACCTGCAGAGGTTTCACGTAGACTGAGTAGTTTGATTTTGCTGTAAGAACACGACTGTGGAGCGCAGGGAAGTCCGGAACTCACACTTCTCCGGTTCACAACTTGTAGATCCAGCAGTGGTGGCCCCACACATGAATTTCTGTTTCAACTGTGTTAGAAAATGTTTAATACTTCACTTTCTCCTTACAGCTTTTGAGATATCCTGTGGTGAATCATAGCACTACAGAGAGGCAGCTGACGGGATGGACAAATGATTTCCTCTGTATCTGGGGTCATTGGAAAGGCTCGTTAGGAAATAACTGCCTTTTATTTCAAAATACTTCACAATGATTCATATTTGATTCCAGCAATAAAGTAGTATTGAGATGTTCAGGACTTTCTCAGTTTGGAGAAGAATTACTTGTGGTTAAACTTGATAGCAAAACATGTGACATCTGTTTTCATGCACAGCCAACCAACCGGGGAAGCCAGCACCCTCGAGCCAGCCAACAGAAAAGATCTGTAGCTGGAAAAAAAAAAATATTCCTTCAAAACAATTGAGCCAAGCTTCCATTTTTCATGCATCTCAGCTTCACGTGGCATCGTGATATTGATCCATCTGAACAGAACAGAAGGTCAAACCTGGAATGAGTGGAAATGTCCTCTTTGTCTCACTGATGACTAAATGAAGCATCAGTCACGAGTGATCTTGTGGTCGACAATGGAGCCAGTAGGCACTAGAAAGACTTTCCTGGGTCTCTTTAGCTAATCTCCCTGCCTCTCAGAAGGTTTAACTGGACTTAACAGGATGTCAGATCTTGAACAGTATTTTTACCTGGTTTCCCTGTCTCAGCACCTTTGTGGAGGTGCACTGCAGGAGCGAGGCGATATAACAAAGCGTAGCACGTCGACTTTCTTTTGCTGAACTACAGTATTTTCCCTTGGTGGCTGACCTATATATACATGACAGAACAAAAATAGTTGTCATTTTCATATACACCTTGCTCTGTCTCTTTAATACACCGTGTTCTAGGAACCAAACCCAGAAATCCTGGCTGGAAATCACGCTTGCATGTTTTGCAATATTTCTGAAAGTCTGGGAATCTCATTAAGAGTGAAAGAGAATAGCCCAGTGGCCTGGCAGCAGCTCTGTGGCCGAGCTGAGCGTGCAACCTCAGCACTCTCCGAAGTGGATGTTGACAAGAGGGAAAGTGTCCACTTCTGGGAGGAGAGAGGTGGGGAAGCAGAACAGCCTGGCAGAGAACTGCCCTCGGGCTGTTCTAAAGGGTACCGCAGATGGCTGTCTCCAAGGAGGCAGGATACACAGAAAAGGTGCTGTGATAGCTGAGAGCTAATTATGGCTTGTGAATAAGAAACAGGATCAGAGGTGATCCAAAACACAGAAGCAGACAAGAATTTTCTTCTGATGCCATGGACCAGCTCTGTGCAAAGGAGGCTGCCTTCTCCCCTTCCATTTGTGTTCGTTAGGTGTTTGGGTTTAGAAGCCGGTGGGAGACCCCTGCAATCATCTTTGTTTTAACCAAAATTTAGATAAATGGAAGGTGAACGCTAAGATTTGTCCTACTTTGGCCGCCCTCACCGGCTGGGTTGAGAAGGTCTGACTTAGCCAGTGACTTCACGGACTCTACTCACCCCAAGGGAAACGCTGCAGTGGCCGCTTCCTTTAGGAAACCTGGAACCACAACACAGGGCCCACGCTGGAGTATTTAAATAAGATGTAAATGTCCGTCTGGGATAACAGCGATCCACCTACGAGGCCGTGCTCCACACAAACCCTGGCGCAGCTCGCGGTTTCCTCCCCGGCCGGTGCTCCCGCGATATCGCTTCCGGAAGGAGTCCCACAGCTCCATTGTGTAGGTGTTTGCATCGGGAAGGTTGCGCGTTTTGCATATGTTCCTTTGCCATTTTCCACCGAGAAGCAGCTGGAAGCCAAAGGAGGCCCTATCCATCATCTCTTCTATGGCCGGACTCTGAACCTGGACACAAGAATAGGAGCCTTTCACTCAAAAATAAAGGAGGAAATTCCATTGACATACCAGGGTCAATCACCATCCAAATGAACTTGAGAAGGGATACTTTTCATGGATTGAAAACACTTTCACTATTCATATTCAACTCGGCCTTTTCAGATGCAAAAAAGTTCATTATCAGACATTAAATGTAATTGTAAAACTGACCTGGAGATCATTTACTGAAGAAAAAATGGGGAGTTACGACGGTTCCTGATTTATTAAGCTTTTTTTATTTGGAATCCTCACAACCCTTCATTTGAAGACAGTCTCAAGTGAACAAATTTTAATTAGATAAACTATCTAATCAATATATCAACAGATCAATCAAAACAGCAGCTTTTAAAATGAGTGGCTAGAGGGGTGTTTCTGAAACTAATGGCTAGAAGAATATTTCCCTGAATTGAATTCATTTGTTAGCATAATAGGAGATTAAACTCTAATTAGTGTAGCAGGTTTTGAAGAGAAACAATTGTGAGTTAAAAATCACCAGTGGTCTCCACGTAAACAAAGATGTATTCAGAGATGTCATTCACTCGGTTTAAATAGGAGCAGAGAAGTAACAGGATGTTGTTTTGTCTTACGAGACCTGATTCGCGGAAAATCTGCAGGATTTTTGAAATGTGGGGTTTTGTTTTCTTTTCCAGGTTGTTGTATCAACAACAGTCAATGTGGATGGCCACGTGCTGGCTGTCTCAGACAACATGTTTGTACACAACAATTCCAAACACGGGAGGCGGGCTCGCCGCCTTGACCCCTCAGAAGGTACGGCCCCTTCTTATCTGGAAAATGGTAGGCACACATTTACATGTCCTTTTTTTTTATTTGCAATGCTTTTTTTTTTTTTTTTTTTATTTTTTTTTTTAATTTTCCTTTTTTTTTTTTTTATTGCACCATACTTTATGTTGAGACACCACCACATTTACTTTTACATCATTTCTTCTCTCATCCATCAAAGCACCCATTAAAAAAAGTCCATTAGTATTTCTCAGCCCTTGTCAACTAGAACACGGACGTTTCTGAATTTGCTTCTGACTTCTTTCTTTATTTAATACCTACAGTTTTGCAGTCACAACCAATTTTTCATCTTTTCCTATTTTGTTTCTTTTTTTTTTTTTTTATTTCAGTCTTGTTTTGCTTGCAGCTTTTTCTTGCTCTTTAATTTGACTTGATTTTATTTTGGCTTGTCATATTCCTTGATCCAGAGGTACAGTCTCAGGTTATGTATGCAAGTTTAAGTGGATGGTAAAAACATGACCGCATCCGTAAAGAATTTACTGTGAGGTCAATTTCCTGTGCCTGGGCCTTACTGCAGATTACGGCAGGAGGGGGTTTGGATGAGAAAAACAGCATAAAATGTTTTTCTTCAGCCTGACTCAATGTGATTGACTTCTTGCCTGAACTGCTAAAAGAAGATAGGCTGAGATGACGAGGAGAATGGAAAGTGTCTCTGAAAATCCAGAATTGTGAAATCCTATCTTTCTGGAGCCCATCAGCCCCTGAATCACTCACACACAATCGCAGCTGCGCCTGGACACGTGCACACGTGTATTTATTGTCCTGCAAAGCCCAAAATAGTCATTTGGATTTAAATAGCACTTAGTTTGAACTGTAAAATATGCCAGCGTAGGGATGCAAATCAGCTCTCAGGGAACCTCTATTTAATAAAATTAAGATAGGATAGGATAGGATAGGATAGGATAGGATAGGATAGGATAGGATAGGATAGGATAGGATAGGATAGGATAGGATGGGAAGGGATAGAATGGAATGGAATGGAATGGAATGGAATGGAATAGAATAGAGTAGAATAGAATAGAATAGAATAGAATAGAATAGAATAGAATAGAGTAGAATAGAATAGAGTAGAATAGAATAGAATAGTTTTCACTCAGAAGGATCATCCAGTCCAACTTACTGAAGGCTTTAGTGTTGCCCAAAATTTAAATGCACATTTAAATACATTTAATTTGAATGCATCTTGAGTTCTGGAAGAGTTGGATTCTCAAACCCACTATGGCCTGATGTGCTGGGCCACGCACATCAGTTTCCATGGGACTCCTCTTGCGAGTTGTTACTAACATATTGACAGGATCATGGCTTTTTACACTAATAAAATTAATTAAAGTGATAACAATACTAAGCTGCTAATACAATCATCGTCGTTTTACGTTTCAAACAGTATTTACCAACGGGCAGGGAGGGGAATGAATGAGGCGAGCACCAACTATCAGAAGGCAACGCGATCTAGACATCAAAAAATGGAAAGCGGTTAACAAATCTGCCGCGGTCCACACACACACACACACACAACCCTAATTTGTTTTTCTGCATTAATAACTAAGGTATAAGAGACCAAAAATATAATAATTAAAGGTCGCCCTGAGCACCAGAGTCATTATGGTCTATGACGTATTGTTTATCTCTTTCATATGCGCGGAAAGTAGGTGTGTGTTTTGCCTAGCAACCGTCACTAATGAGGTTCACAATTAAGAAGGCTGAATCCTCTCTCCTCGTCCTCTCCTTCCCCAGAGAGCCAGAACTAGCAACATTATAGGTTCAAGTAAGCATGCTCAGCCCTGTGGTGTTAGGTTTTAGTCTAGGTCCAAATTCAGCCTCTTCTAATGAGCTATTATGATCTTAGCAAAATACGAGTATTTATTTTTGTAAGCTGCATGAAAAGAATTTGACTCTGAGCAGCAAATATCGCTTAGAAAAATAAAGGCCACTTTTCCATGCTACAGAAAATCTACATAAATGTCACTTACCAACAGCTCCTTTTCTTGGCGATACGGTAATTGATTTGCTTTCTTTAAATGTTAAAAAACACAGTGCCAAATCCTCTTTGCCTAACATCCCATAAATGCTCAGTCGAGTAAGCTGCACCGTTGCAAATGAATGTGAAAATCTGAACGGCTGCTCCTTAAAGTCCTACTTTTAATAACAATGATGGTAAGGAAGCAACTCAGAGTAAATAAACACTGCTGGAACAGGGCGGCAGGGAATCCTAACGCCCTCGAATGGAGGAGAGAATGGCAGGGCCAGAGCTTCACACACTCTGGAAGTTGGTGGGGCTCAGGAGATCTCAGGATCCTCATGAGCAGGTCCATGCTCTGAAAATGAGCATCACCACCAGGTTCTGCTCCCGCTGAAATCACCACACAGCTTCCTGGGATTTTAGTGTACCCGGAATAAG